>JBAJHX010000033.1:12141051-12157525 GCA_037176925.1 Amniataba percoides | reverse complement strand
ATGTCATGTCATGTCATGTCATGTCATGTCATGTCATGTCATGTCATGTCATGTCATGTCATGTCATGTCATGTTATTTTATAGAGTATGTGATGCAACACTGGAGGGAGGACTTCATGTTTGGGTACCAGTTTCTGAATGGTTGTAATCCTGTAGTGATCCGAAAGTGTACCAAACTTCCTGATAAGTTTCCGATCACTCATGAGATGGTTTCTGTCAGTCTGGAGCGAGAGCTGACTCTGGAGGAGGAGATTGAGGTAGACATAGTTATTTCTGCTGATTTCTGTGAATGTATTAAATTAAAACAATTAAAAAACGTGATCTACAATAATTGCCATCATTTTAATTTTGTGGCATGAATATCCTTCTACACAGTCTTTAAACAGGCATTAAAACAACATGATGCCTCTCTTTAATTCTCCCACTCACCTCCTATGTAAATCAATTTTCTGGCCCCAGGCAGGCAACATCTACATAGTAGACTACGAGGTGTTAGATGGCATCAGTCCAAACTGCACAGACCCGTGCACACTGCAGTATCTGGCAGCTCCGATCTGTCTGCTCTACAAGAACGCTCAGAACAAGATCTTGCCCATCGCCATACAGGTACAGTGATGTTGAGCAGCAGCAGGTGTGTGTTCCACCATTAGGGAAACATTTCTCTTTCCAGCTGACATTTCAGCACAAATCTATTCCTCTTCTTTCTCCTCCTCATCCTCTGTCTTGTCACCAGCTTGGACAGACTCCCGGTGAAAAGAACCCCATCTTCCTGCCCACTGACGGTCAGTATGACTGGCTGCTGGCAAAGATCTGGGTCCGCTCTGCAGACTTCCAGTACCACCAGACCATCACACACCTGCTCAGGACGCATCTGATGACAGAGGTGTTTGCCATTGCCATGTACAGGCAGCTGCCTGCTGTTCACCCCGTGTATAAGGTAAACCTCTGCGTGACCGCTGTGTGACCGATGAGCTGATCAATCGACTGAACTGATTCATGTTCTGACGTTTCTTCTCGCAGCTACTGATTCCACACATTCGCTTTACCATCGCTATTAACACCAAGGCCAGAGAGCAGCTCATCTGTGAGTGTGGCATCTTCGACAAGGTGAGTTTGTGGGTGTGAGGAAGAGCAGCACGGAAAGAGGAAGGTGGGAAAACAGAAAGAAAGAAAGAAAAAGAAAATGTAATGAAAAAAGGGAAAGAGACAGAAAAAGGGGCAAAAGCAGAGCTAACCTGATAATCTGTATTATACTGAACATAGCTATGGTGTCACAACATGAAAAATACAACAACAAACTCAACTTTTTTTCCTAACTTATGACAAGCAGTCAAATTACACAAAAAATAAAATAATATGTGTTCATAAATAGGGGCTTTATTCAACTAAATAAAATTCAGAAAATGACCGTGTCAAATTAGATGTAGATTTATGTGATTTCTTTGCTTTCAGTTGCCCGCAGAGCATTCAGTAATGGACACTCGAGCGCATGAATGCATAGAATTAAGAGAACAAAATCACAACCATTAGCTGCAGGAGTAATGGATGAGATGTGATGATGATACTGTATTGTCTCCATCCTCAACCAAGGCAAACGCAACAGGTGGAGGCGGTCATGTCCAGCTGGTTCAGAAGGCCGTGAAGACTCTGACCTTCAGGTCTCTGTGCTTCCCAGATATGATTAAGTCTCGCGGCGTGGACAAGAAGGAGGAGCTGCCCACCTATTTCTACAGAGACGACGGCTACAGGGTGTGGGAGGCAACAAAGAGGTGACGAACAACTCTTTTTCTTTTTTTTCCCAAAATAAAATCTTTGTAAAGTTTTTACATGCAGCACTGATGAATAGTTTGTGCGGCTGGGGGAGAGGAAACTAGCAAAACAAAGGATAAACATTGAGAGGTGTGGGAACATTTCTACCTTGGTGTGTGTGTGTGTGAGAAAGAGAGTGACACAATTTCAAAGGGAGAGAAGTTACAGCATATTTTATTTCCTCAATGCTGTCCTGTCTTCTTTCTGGCAGTTTTGTGTCTGATGTGGTGCATATTTACTACTCCAGCGATGAGACGGTGCAGGAAGACGAAGAAATCCAGGCCTTCATTAAAGACGTGTGCAGCTTCGGCATGCAGGACTTCGATCACTGTGGTGGGTTCACGTTACACACTTGTATTATTCTCTTTTGGCGCTGCGATGACCGAAATGCAGCAACTAAACCAGTACGTCGAGTTTCTTTCTTTTCAAGGAGAGAAGCAGCTTGCTCAACATTTCACCAGTTCTGAATTTTCTGGAGAAGACAGGTGCGATAGGGAACAGACAGCATTGCAAATTCAAATCTGCTCTGTCACATGTGAACAGTTTGAATGTGAAGACATGAAGCCACAAGAGTCTGATGATGCCACTCGCCAGGCACCTGTGTTGAAATACCCTTCCTGCATTTCTTCATTACCTCACTCTTTGCCAATTCTCGCTGTTCACAATCTGTGCACAGAGTTTCCCAAGTCCCTGAAGTCACGTGAGGAGCTGACTGAGTATCTGACCGTCGTCGTGTTTACCGCTTCAGCCCAACATGCGGCAGTCAACTTTGGACAGGTGCATAATAGAAAAAATAATCACGTTTTTTTTCTCAGTTTCTGTAACTAGTAACTATTTCTGTCAGATAAATGTAGTTAAGCAAAACTACAGTATTTGCATAACATATATATATATATATAGTGGAGTAGAGGTAATACTGAGATAAGTGGCAGAAAATTAAATTCTCAAGTAAGGTATAAGTTAATCGAAATTATTCTTAGACACAGTACTTGCATAATGTACTATGGTACCTACCAGCACTGCAAACACATACTGTAGCTCTGTGAATTTTTTGTGTAGTACGACTGGTGTTCCTGGATCCCCAACGCTCCATCCACCATGCGGAGACCCCCACCCGACCAGAAGGGCTTGGCAGATGTGAACCTGATCATTGAAAGCCTCCCTGATCGTGGTCGCTCCAGCTGGCACCTGGGGGCCGTCTGGGCCCTCAGCCAGTACCAGGAGAGCGAGGTGCACACAGGCCGTCATTTGCACACTTACACACGTCTTGGTACAGATCAGATCGTTTTAAGGATCAATCAAAACTAAATATCTTAATTTCTCAAAAAAGCTTTCCTTTACTTCAGCATGCGCCTCTTTCCTTGCAGCGTGCCTCCAGGCTGAATGACCCGTCTCCTCTCTCTCCCTGCAGCTGTACCTGGGCATGTATCCTGATGAGCACTTCATAGAGAAGCCGGTGAAGGCGGCCATGGAGAAGTTCAGGAAGCAGCTGGCAGAGATAACCGGCTCCATAAAGAGGAGAAACGAGGGAAAGAAGCTGCCATACTACAACATGTCTCCTGACAAAATACCAAACAGTGTCGCCGTTTGAGGAATAAATCTCTCTTCTCTGGGCAAGGTTATCATGTTCCTACCTAATATTTAGCAAATAGCACACTTAAGTTCATCTGATATTCTTGAGGTGTCCAAATATGCTGTTAGAAAAACTCCAGGGTGTGATACTTCTACTTAGACGTATTTCTGCAAATATACAAACCTCAACCTTGCTTCTAAATATTTTTTGTCACTTATTTTTGTGAAAATTGGTCAAAACACCATTGCATGGAATTGTCAATTAAAATGTTTTCATTTGTAGCAACACTGACATTTTTCTATGTTCCTCTTTAACATCAGACATCCTTTGAAAAATGTAATAATACTCATGCAAGTATAACAATGTTAAATTCAGAACATACAATTTACTTAGAATACACTAAAAAGACACAAAACATTAAAAGTAACTTAATTTTTATTTGGTTGTTCTTTTTAATTCTACATATTTTGTTCAATAATGGGAAATTAAACTGAAAACACATCAATATTTCTTTTAAAAACATAAAGTACTTTTACCAAATTCTTTACAGTTACTATTCCAAAGTAAATTTCACAGACAAACTTGTGGAATGATATCATAAGACAGGGGAACAGTCATATATGTTCAAGTCCAGTCAGTAGTAAACAAATGTAGCTTTATGCAAGTCACACTATTCCCAGACATGATCAAATTTAAGTGAAAGGATAAAGACAGAAAATCGAGACTTAAACCTAAAATACTGCAACAGCCAGGCTGAGAAAGCACTCTTCCCTCTCAGTCCATGTCTTGATCAATAAGATTATACAATGACGAAACCAATTCATGGTGACAGAGACACTAAGAAAGAAAGAAACAAAGAAAAAGCTTCTCTCAGAGAGGCCTGCTTGAAAAAGCGTCCTAAAGTGGCCTCAACCTTCATCAGGACAACATCAAAACTTCTGTGTCAGACTTCATGAAAGGAGCCAGCTCCTGTGAGTGGAAAGTAAAAAAAAAAAAGCGTTATCTGCAACCACCGTCTGAAGGAAGGTAATTATCTAAATATTTCACATTGCTTTTGATGTGGAACACATGAAATGTTTGAATGTGGCACCTTGGTTGGATGCCTATGCGCTTTAAAACAAAACACATCGAGCCATTTAAAAAGCGAGAAGGAAGAGCAGACATTCACATTAAGGTCGAGCAACCAAGTTTTTGTTACAACTCTAATATCTAAATAACAAACAGAGCGCAAAACAAAGAGTGAGCTATTTTGTGGCGTTTATGTCTGGGAAAAGAAGGAAGTGTAAGTTGCATAAAATTACCAATGAAGGGGGGGAGGGGTTTAAATGAACAAACTGTACTCTGTTTTCTTTTAAAAATAAATACAACACAAAAATGAAGAAATAATCATTTTATACCCAGAGGACACCCTGGACATTAAACACCATTACATAACTATAGAATAGAATAACAACAAAAGGGTAATTGCACTTTTTATCTGTCTAATTGCACTGAGCCTCATGGGTATTGAAGTTTCAGAAAAGCTTCTCGTTACTAGGTCTTAATCCAACTTGACACACAAAAACTCCCTCGGCTCATTTTACGTATTAAAATTATATTAGACTCCAGATCTCAAGTCACCATGGGGCATATACACAAGTACAGTATGAACTGTTGCAAAAAACAAAGCGATGATTTCATTTATTGCTGCTGCTGCTGAGCAGTAATTGTCAGGTATGTTGTTGGACCATCGTTGTTTACAGACAGTATACTGGTATCAAAGACAGTTTAAAAATGTGTGGTGTTGCTGGAATGGCTGTGAGGCTCAACATGAGCCCGGCATCGCTGTGCTCCCACGTACACAAAAGCACTTACAATGACTGTAAGCCCAAAACACATCGCCCCGAGAAACCAACTGCTGCCCACCTCAGGCTGCATCGTCAGCTCCACGCCAGCAGGTGGCGCTTCAGTCGGCTCATCGATGGTGCAGACCGTCACTGGCAGCGAGCACATTACATTGCTCTTAGTGCAAAATAAATTCCTGCAGTGATATAAAATCTTTAATGCTTGAAATAATGAAGTTACAGTCTTTAAACTGTGCTTCACTGTGCTTCTTTTGGGAGATGACAGGAATAAAAGCGGCGCTGGAACAACATAAGGCCAGATGTGAGAGAAACACTCAATCAAATGAGAGGCAAACATGCTGGCTGTCTTGTGATTAAAACACTAAAATAGAAATCTTCCACCATGTGATGAGAGTCTGGCAAGAAGAAACAAAACACCTCCACTGAAACTGAGACTTCTGCTTGTTTGAAATGCTCGATAATGATCCCAAACATCTGCTGAGGTGCGTTAACAAAATGAAGATGGATGAAAACAAAAACGAGCCTCAAGCTTGTTTTAAGCGGTCAAATTTAAATACCCTCAGCCTGCCTGGTTTTTAAATCAGAATGATCTATTTGGGCTCGATCAATGCAAAGCCTGCACAGTGGGAACGATGGGAGGTCAGGCTGAAACTAGGCAGCTGTGGATTTCTCAAGGCATATCCCGTGACAAAGCAAACAAATCAAACACATTAAAAACTGCACATGGAATATCACACTGTAAATACTGTGTCATTCGCATGATAGAAAAACATGAGCGACACCATTTATCCCCGAAGGCTCTTGTTATGATTTCAAGACGTGGAAATTATCTCACAAATTTCCTGTGACCAGTAAAAAATGTCAGAATTTTTTTTTCTTCATATTTTCTGACTTTTTTTTTTTTATCATTTATTAAAAAGTTTACATTCTCAAAGCCTTCAGAAAGTTCATGTTGGGGTAGAGGAGTCAGGTGGCTGGATTTTCTATTATCTGCATTAGAGTAATGAGCCTGACACCATATTCAAAGCTGTGTTTTTTTCTGTTTTGACTAGAAAAAAAACACATTTCTTTCACTATGGTTCCATTTTTTAACCACGATTCCTTTTTTGTCATCCATGGGAGGGTTAATATTCACGTATATGTGCGTACGAGGAAATGCAATGTAAAAAAAAACAGGAAACAAACATTTCCAAGTTTGTTTGAGTGTGCTCTCCCCCACGTACAACATACAAGACTTAATTCATATTAAAAGAAAGAAGGAGGAAGAGAAAGGGAGGGGATTTGTTGTGGGAGCTTAAAACAAAAAAAAAAATCCAAAACAAACAAAAGTGCTTCGATGCATGTCCAGATCAAGGCCTGGTCGGATCCAGACCAGCTCAGAGCTGACAGACCGCAGCGACACAGATGGCAGTGGCTGGACTGTTCCAGAGATCCGATGCGCGGCGCTACATACTGATCCACGGCAGGTTAGCCCGAGACTCACACGAGGTAAAAACGAACAAGTCTAACAAAACCCACAAGCAAACAAACCACGCATCAGAGACGTGTAAACCTCCGGAGCCGTTTGTGAGTCTATTTGTCTCAGTCCTGCTCTCCCAGAAGTGCACGTACAAGTGTGTGTGAGTGTGTGTGTGTGCGCATGTGTGTGTGTGTGTGTGTGTGTGTGTGTGTGTGTGTGTGTGTGTGTGTGTGTGTGTATAAAGTGGTGTGCTCCAGGCCTCTTCAGACATTTACAGAAGTCAGTAAAAACAGTCCGATCCTGGGAAAGGAAAGAGTGTGGATTGGAGGACTGAGGAGGTGGAGGGAGGATTAAGGTCTGAGAGGAGGAATGTGGACAGAAGAGGATCGTCACGGTCTTTCGGACTTTTGGGGGATGTAAGATGATCGGAGGACGACAGTCAGGGGTTGGAGGAAGGGGAGCGTCTGGGCATTCCTCAGTCATCGAACACATCCTGCTCTTCACCGTAGGCCTGTTTTTGCGTGTGGTATGAGTAGGACCACCAGTGGCATGGGCCGAGTGGTCAGACGTGCAGCACCTCCATACTGTAGTCCTCTGTCTCTGTGTACTGGGAGGAGTTTGTGTCCGACTGGGTGGGGGCCAGAGCCTCCTTGTTCTCCAGACTCGGCTCCAAGAGAGGCGGCTTCTCCAGCGCCAGCTTTTTGCACGTGTCTGGCCGGTTCTGGACGTATATGACCCGGTTGTAAGCCTTAAGTCTCCTCCATAGATGGATGTAGACTTTGCACTGGACGTACATGAACACCAGTCCGCCCGTGAAGCCGATGGCCACCACCACCAGCTTGGTCCAGAAAGGCCATTCCAGGATCCCTGAAGAACAGAGAGGAGAGAGAGAAAAAAAGAAACACGAGCATGAGTCAAACTCTGAGCAGACTGCGGAAATACAAAAAGCATTTTAAGTATTGTTTTCTGCATCTCTATGATAAATTTGACTAATAATTTAGTCACTCAATTACACACACACAACAGAAATTTTCAACACAGCTGTTAACTGATTTTCCAGAAAAATTACATTTTGATAATGTGACAGAAAATTACACAAACTGTGATACAGGATTTTATCCATATCGCCCCTTCTTTTTTAAAGAATTTTCCTTTTTTTCTAATCTGCACTTACAACTCCAATAAAAGAACTAAGACACGGTGTTCATCGTACCCTAGCAGGTTTAATGCCTGTTAATTGATTTTCATACTGTAGCAACATCAATAGAAACAAATCGGGGGGCTAGAGCTCCTTTGTTGCTTATCATTCCTCATCTCTCTCTCTCTCTTCACTCATTTCCTGTCATTTCTCCATGGACGCTGTCCAATTAAGGTAAGTAACACCACAAAAAAAAAAAAAAATCTAAAGCACTACAGCTGTACATTTCTACAACCTCTGAAGCATTTCTGCAAAACCACCAGGAACATATGGCTCCATGAAAGAATTAAAAAAGTGGGAAGTGTACATATTTGTAAGTATAAGCTGAAGCATCATCCAAACAAAAAACTAAGAGGCAGAAAAGGGATCTTCAGAAACAAAACAACAAAAAGAATCGATCTTCTTTGATGGGTTGCAGGTCAGCTGTGTATTTTTCAATCTTTTGATGTTGGCTTTTACATTTCAGGTATATTGAGATATGAAGAAAGATCCACAACTGAGTTCCTAAATCCTCCCCTTTTGTGATAGTCTATGATACGTGGAATGAAATACAAAAATACGTCATATAACAGGAAAAACACCAGTTACATTCAGGCGAAGGTTTTATATCCTGTATCAATACTTAAACAGCAACATCTGGTATCTCACTTTATGAAAGGAGACTAATGTGGCATCTGTTGTGTGAAAATATGTCAGCCAGGTTTGTTTTAATCAAAAACCTCAAAGTATAACACTGAAAATAAACCATGGCGGCCAGACATGGATACGAGGAACACTGTCGGTCTGCATTCATTAGGAACATACAGTACGGGGAGGTGCAGGTAATATAACCGGCCTTTAAGGGTGAAGAAGCTTTACTTTTATCCTGAAACCAAGGCAGAAGGAAAAGGGAAGGAAAGGGGTGTGAAGTGCAAGTTGGAAAAGAACTGGATACGGCTGACAGGGTGGAAATCACAGTTTGAAAGTCAAAAGGTCAAAGTTGAAATGTTTACCTGGGATTCTTCCGGCTGCATGAGTAAAGAAAGTGTAAGTATCATGTATTACCAAAGACATACAAACAAACGGGTAGATAGAAAAGGCAAAGCGCAGAATTTGAGACTGAGGACAAATATTTGAACAATAGTTGAACACTTTAGGATTCGTCATGCAATTATGAACATTAAATCAAAGCAAACAATGAATCACATTTAAAGGTGTGTTCGATCCAAGCTGGGAGAAGAACATAGACCGTCGCCCTGTGTGACTTGGTGGAGGACAGAAAGGACTGGTGAGAAAGTCTTTGGCATCACCATGGTGACTGAACCTGACAGCCCTCAGGGACTCCAACAAGTCTGAATCATCAGGTTGGGCTAAACAGGCACAGGCTGCTCTCCCATCTGTACACTGTCTCTGAAGCACCAAATATGCCAGGGAGGAGTGAGTGGCAGCCCACACGGTGCCAGCGGATGATACAACACCCGTCATTACAACAGCCCGCTCTGTTTTTAGCTTTGACAGCGGGAGCAGACGACCTGTCTGTAACTCAGTGCTGCTGACCACTTTGGTCAGGATGGATGCAGAGAGCAGCCCCGACACCAGAGGCTGCTAAAGGGACTTTTTAACACCTTGTTTTCTTGTTTTGAAAGACCATAATGCACTGTTGGCCACTTGCTTAATGTTATCATATGATACTTTCTTCTCTTTCTCTGTCAAGATGGCAAAGGGTCAAAAAGAGGTGTCCACTTGCTTATTTGCATTCTGTACTAGTGCTAGATGAGGAGACTGATACCGCTCTAATGTCTGTGAGCCAAACAGCCAGTTAGATTATCTTAGCACAAAGACTGGAGACAGAAGAAACCAGCTAGTGCCATCCAAAGGTGACAGAAATTGACCTTTATTGATATACACAAATATAAATGAATGAGATTTTTCTTTAAAATGTACACATGTGTGTTACAGAAAGTGACGGTGCTCAGCCAAGAAATAGTCTGGAACCTGTCACCCTCATATAAAAGCGCAATGCCTTTACACCTAGAAAAACAAAATAAACAAACTAGATATAAAGTATAAATAAGTGAGCTTTAGTGGTGCAGGTAGGCAAGTTTTGTTACCTTTGGAAAGCCACTGTGCTGTGACATTCATGTGCCATAATGCGCTGCACTCCACATTACACTTTATGTTAGGCAGTGCGATTATAAAAACACAAACTTAAACCCGGTTTTTCCTTCTTTTGTTGACTATTTTGTTCCCCCTAACAATACAAACCACAAACTGACCGTCAACTTGGTCACAAATTCGCACCACGCATGCAAAAACCTCATCTGATCCCCTTGAAGAAGTAAAAATGAAGTAAAATCACCTCACTTTGCAATAATAACCCTGCTCTGAAAATCACAATCTCAAACAGGATCTCACAGTGATAGATGTAAATATCTATTTTTTAAATCCCTTTTCTTCTGTCCTTTTATCTTTTCCATCTTTTTATCCCCAAACTTTCTCTTTCATGAACTACAGGCCTGAAATCAAAGTAAACTCAGAGTCTCAAAAAAAAGAAAAACCCAGACAGAAAATCATCTCTATAGAATCTCAGCACACACAGCTACACATTTGTTCATTCTCCGCCGTGACTTTGATGCCCACTGAGCTTCTGCGAGTCAATTACGCCCACGTATATTCCAATCTTAGAGAACATTTCACACTCTATACTCACATCGCTGAATTAACTCTACAGTTAGGTGGATTTCTCATTAAACACTCCACATGAATGACTTGGAGACGGCGGCAGACTGTGGATGAATGAATGACAGCTAATACAGACAATGATGTTAATGTGTTTATGTGTGTGTGTGTGTGTGTGTGCATCAGAGTCCATGCTGACCTTGTTTGATTTCGTCTGCCGTTCTGTCAATGAGAACGTAGAGCGACCACACCACGCAGGTGATGGCGATGACGTGGAAGGTGACCGAACACATGATCTTCCTCCTCTCGCTCGCCGTCATCTGTAGCTTCTCCCACTGCCGAAGAGAGCACGAGAAGACAAGGAAAGGGCGTTTGAGCAGGTTGAAAGGGGGAGATGATAACGCACAAACAGAAAGCATGCTTTCACACACGCACTTAGCATTTCTGAATTAAAGCACTGGCTCTCCTGTCGGCTTTATGGTGTGCTACATAAAGCTTCTTGGCGGTTCGATGGAGAAGAAACAGTGTACAGCACACAGAGGCCAGACACCTTGTCTGTCACTGGCTTCACAATACATCATCAGGAAATGAGCCCAGGGATACAAACAAAACACAAAATACAAAGGCAGCGCCATCAGATTAGTATTGTAAATTAGCAGTACAAGGCTCTCCCACCATCAGACTCGGGTATTCAGTGATGAAATGGCCTGATTGCAGGGTCACTTTGATGAGAAGCGGCCGTTGCAGATGAAATCAAGCATCCATTGATAAACTCTTCATACCACCGCCATCTCATCTTGATTTTCTTCGTGAGCTCACACACGGACAACTTCAGCTCTGACCAGTGGGATTCAGAAGCTATTAACAGCGGAGCATTTGTTTAAGGCCTTTTGTGCAGCTAATGAAGGGTGGAGGAATTTTAATTAGAGTGTCGTCTATCTCTAGGCCACAGCGATTGACAAGAGACTTTAATGGAAAAGTACAGCCTCTCAACCATTTGAAATGAATCAGAAGCCCTTCTCCTCCTCACCATTTCTGCAGCTCCACCTATAAAAAAGCGTCTTCACAGCTCAGTTTCAGAGGTGTGTTATCTGTATAACAGACTGGAGAGAGCTTTTGGCATTTTCGGCCTCATAAAGGTGGAGTGAGCTTAGTTGGGACACTTGGAGGCAGAGCTGCAACGACAGCCTGGATTTATCCACTGAGGCTGAACTAATGAACGCAAGCATTAATTGACTCTCCGTTCTGCCTCAGACAAACGTGTATACATGCAGAACGTCTTACCTTGCGCAGCGGTTTGAGCTTGGTCTCCATGATGAACTCATATTTACAGAGCTCGCAGCAGCGAGTGTCGGAGCTCTTGATCCACTGCTGTAGACAGGACTGGTGGACAAAGCGCAGGCTCCCTGTGCAGTGGCATGGTGTGATCAGAGGACTCTCGTCATCTCCTTCACAGTGACAAATCCTACGGGAGCCAAAGAATACAGTCAACACTAAGCTGGAGGCAAGACAGCTGTAATAGGAGGAAGACAGGGGCGAGGAGAGATCAAAAAGAGAAAAGTTGGCAGGCAAAGCTGACAGATATTTCCCCAAAGTCAAGCAAACTTGAGTTTTGGAGGATATGTGTCAGCATTCGCCTTCTCTACTAGGTATAATAAGAAAGGCCTTCCAAAAGTTCTCATTTATTTCACACTTCTCACAGATATAGAAAAGCGTGACAGGTGGGAATATAATTTCTCAAAAAAAAAAAAAAAAAAGCATATTAAGACTCTGGATGCAGACGACAATACATGTCCCTCTTGGATAAACTCAATCAAGACAAGCTAATTTGATCCAAAGCACTTCATTTGCAAATCAATATGACATTTTCAGAAAATAATCTTCCGTGTTCTTGCAACATTGTGGCACAAAATTAAACACAGCAAATCTAATTTCAGATTGTTGAAAGTCGTAGCAGTCCTCGTCTCAGTGTTGGAGGAACAGATGCAGGTTCCTTGTAATGATAACGATGTCGGGTTGACCCATACAGGGAGCACAGACAATAAAATCAACACCAATGTGAAAGCATCCAATACATCAGCCATATAAATCACCCCCCGCAGCCCTTTCAGAAAAAAACAGTTACCCCTTCATCATCAACACTATCCATCATGCTCCAAATGTGTTCTTATACACTGGATATTCCACAAATAAGTTTAGAATGATTGATATTGTTACATATTTTTTATACAGTTTAACTGTCCTTGTTTTCATTCTTATTAATACCGGATACCAAAACCAAACTATTTCATGTGTGTTTATTCATTACTTTTAGTCATTTCCAGTATTTATTCTTTGCTTTCACATATCTAAACTATTCCAAGCATTTGTCAATCACTGTATTTCAAGTGTTTTTTTTTTTAATACTTTTAGCTTTCTGTTAACCATTCATCACTTGCACAATAACAGTTTTCACAGATTCTCATTTGCTATGTTTTGTTCAGGTGTGACAGTGGACAGTTGCATATATATATTTTTCCATCAAATTATATATTTCCATCTTGAGCTGTTCTACAATATTTCCATTTACCATCTGACAACTGCAGGAGCATCCCCTGAGGTCACTGGTCTGGACTCACTGCAATATACCACCAGAAACCAAAAATAACAAAAAAAAAGAATTTTTAAAGCTCCTCAAATCTGGTACTTGTAGCAGTGCCACAGCACGCAGTTTCATTCAACTGAACAGGCGCGTGTGATATTGTGTTCAGCCCCCGTCGATGCTTGGTAAGGTATTCCGGGCACAGGTACCGACAACTGGAACATTCGATTAGGTGTCTACTCCCCCTGAGGACTGCTGGGCAGGCTTTTCTCAGGGATAGGAACCAATCAGATTTTTATTATCAGCACAAAGCGGTCCCCCTCTCCTCCTCAAGATCACATATCGGACGCTGACTGACAGGTCGGAGGACAGGAGCTATTAGTCACCCACACTAAGCAGCAGTGTATTTGTGTGTGTCTGTCTTTCATCAATAACACATCCACAATCTGCCTGAGCAGTGAGTATCAGCGGTAAGGGACAAAATGAGGGGTTGGAGAAGGTTATTAGACTAACCTCTTACCTCCAAGTCAAATTAATATGAAATGCACATGCCCTGACTTTCTGGAAGGGCAAAATTGTTGTGATCTTAGTATTCAATGTCAGGACTTTGCCCTGATTTGAACAGCCACCCTGCGGTCAGGGTCCTCAGTGATAGACCAATAAGCCCGAAAATCAGCTGCTGCTTGTTCTGTCATAACTTAAATTTGATTAAAGGTCGAGCAAATGTCACTGGCTGGACTAAGTGAGCAGTTGTAAAGGAAATCTGGGGAGTAAAGTGCAAACAAAGCCTTCTGCAGAAGCTTTATAGCATAATAAAATAGACAAGGGAAGTAGCAAGAAGTAATTTCAACTTATCCCAGCCCCTATTTCTAACAGCAGACTTAATATACCAGGAAAGGGTTCTAGTGTGTTTTGAGATGCAGAGAGGGAGGCACGTGTCTGAGGGAGAAGAAATAAGCAAATAAGCAAAAAAAAAAAACAAAAACAGGTGGAGAAGGAGAAGAGAGCAGGGTGTTGAAATGAGTTTGCCTTTATCCCGGTTCAGGGGAGGATAAGAGCACATGAAGACACACATGCACACCCACACCTACTCACACGTGCCCGTACAAGTCAGAAAGCAAGAGGGCAAGACGACATCTATTTCCAGAACTCACTGATCTGGCCAAAGTGTTAACAAGATTAAAACTCAAATGTCAACAAAGCAGGGTAAAAATAGGTCATTTCTACCGGTTTCTAAACTGGAGATGGAGGTGGGGGGAGTGAAATGAGGTAGAGGGATTAAGGGATAGAGGACACACAATTAACATCTCTGGAAGACTGTTCTTTTTTCCTCCTGGTCTTGGTTAGGCTGCTTTGTTTGTGTTTGTTTGCAGGGATCACAAGATGTTGAACTGCATATTCTCATCCCACACATACTCCAATGTACTCCTCTTTAAAAACAACAATAACAAAATTAAAAAGAAAAAAAAAAATCGGCCTAAGGATCTGGACTCATTGGTGCTAATATCAATGTTTGGAGCCTGCAGAAATGGGCAAATTATTCTAATGTCGATGTGAATTTCTTTTTTTTCCCCCTTTCTTTTTATTTCTATGTAGGAGGGGATAACCACAGAAAAATCCCTACACCTCCACATGGATCCACGGAGGAAATAAACAACACGAGTGGAAGAGACTGCCGAGATCTTCATCAGAAAAAAGCAGGTTTCATGGAGGCTGAAAAACAGCCAAGTTTTTTTTTATGTAAACTGTTGCAAAAGGCACTTTAAAGCTAGAAATCTCACAAACAGAGCGCACAAAAATCTGCTTCGTCATTCAAAAGTAACAGCCGTACATTTAACAGAATAATCCCAAACCCTCTAAAGCTAAATTTACTGAATCTGTGTCAGCAGCAGCACATTTTAAGGCATGGGAGGGAAGTAAAAAATTTAATTTGCATCGCTTGAGCAGCCAAAACACACCCTGTTTAACAGTAATTTTAAGATGGCAGAGGCGCCGTTAGAGTATGTCAACATTAAAATGTGAGAGGAAAAACAGAGTCGGGAAATCACAAGCGCCACAAGCTGAGAGGGAAACAAGCTCGGCAACATTGCAGCCCTGGCGAGACGTTCACTTTCTTCCTGTTCCCTCTTGTCTGATTCCTTCGAACTCTTCTCTCGTGGCATCCAGCCGATCTTTGCACTCTTTGCCCTCTCAATGTGTCACTTTAAGATTCCCCTCCTTCCCGCTACTCCTCGTCCTGCCCTCATCCTGAAATGCTTATGCATTTATTTTTCAAATGAATTTTTCAAGGCCAATCTGTTGTTTTTGCAGTTTTGCTCAGCAGAGTTTCATTGGGCTGGTATGGGGCAGAGTGTGACATGTGAGGCGTTTTGTTCTCTCCTGTTCTCGGCCTGTTTTCAGTCTGAGCAATTTAACTCTACGGTCTGCCAGAGACACGCTGATCAGAGAAAAACACAATTCAATTAGCAGCAGAACCACTGGAAGCCATCCCTCCTTTTTCCTTCTTTCCCCTCACAACACGTAGCTTACTAAGTTGTCTCTCTTTGTGTGGCCATGCTCGCCTTAAAAGAGAATATTAAATTTGCTGAGAAGAAACGTATCTTTTGGGGGAAGGTTAAGGATTTACATAGACTCTAGTTGCACATATTGTCAGATGTAAAAGCTTAAAGGCACCCTGTGGAGCATTGGAATACTAAAGGCTCTGTGGGGAAATGTTTTTGTCCCCATTCTCTTTGTATCTGCTGCTCTACTGGTACATGCTCAAGGACCAGAGGGTAGTAATACAAATGGGTAGAGTCTGTAACTCATACAATACTAAGAAGAACTGAATATACAAGAAGTGGAGGAGAAGGTAAAGCAGTCAAAGTAAAGAAAAGTAAGTCTGACGTGTCAAGCAAAGTAGCGATGGTGAGAAGGCAGCTACTAAACACTGTATTTTTAAAATAAGAAATCAATGTATTCCAGGCAAGGAAACACATAAACACATTCAATATGTGAGTCAGGATACAGACAATGCGTGAGATATGGTGAATCTATATGTTTAAGCTCCTCTAAAAAGGTGACGTTTCTGATAAGGAAAGAGACAGAGTCATCTCTTATCAGACTTCCAACCATTACTTTTTGAAATATAGTCAATAAAAGAGCTGGCTAATAATTTACGTGCTATTCGTCTGTGAAAAACAGGCACCCACCCACACACTGTTTAACAGGTGAGGTCAGCCTCTGCTCAGAGCTCATGCTTCAAGCCACCTGACAAGAAGCTGGCACGATGTGTTTGTTTGTGTGTGTTTGTGTGTGTGTGTGTGTGTGTGTGTGTGTGTGTGTGTGTGTGTGTGTGTGTGTGTGTGTGTGT
>JBAJHX010000033.1:12089503-12140951 GCA_037176925.1 Amniataba percoides | reverse complement strand
TGTGTGTGTGTGTGTGTGTGTGTGTGTGTGTGTGTGTGTGTGTGTGTGTGTGTGTGTGTGTGTGTGTGTGCGCGCAGTCTGAGACTATGCAGGCTATTTGAAGCCAATAATCTGCCTCCTGATCTCTGGCCTTCACCTTTCCCATTCTAAGCTTGTGTTTCTCCATCAGCCCACAGCTGACGTATAATCTTGAGCGCAGTACGTGCACAGACCACGGCTGAGGGAACAACAACAACAAAAAAAAAAACCATCTCAACATGATCTATGTGGAGCTCAAAATACCTTTTCTTGATGACATGGTAAGATCTACAGCTAGCTAACTTCACCTATGGGGGCCACTCAACCATGACCTGGTTTCAATCAAATATTAATCACATACTGTCCTTCCTAACATAGCCTGGCTCAGCCAATCAGATTCAAACACAGACTGCAACGTGAAAAAGACTGATGATGACCCTTTTGGCCCAATCAGTCGGACTCCATCAGTTTAACACCATTTATTGTCCCCCGTCTGCCTCCGTTAAACTATATATCACATGGACACACACTCTATACTATACTATTAAATTTTCTAGCTTAACCTCTGCCCCTCCATCTTTTCCTTAACGTTGCCACTGCTCCCTATTGCTGCCTCTGCTGCAAAGCCTAAAGCTTATGGGCAAAATCAATGACAAATTTTCGCAGCCCATGTAAGACACTTTAATGCCTCATCGATCCAGTACCAATGAAAAATTATTTAAAAAACGCAGCTTGACAGCTCTATGAAAAACACGGCAGACCACTGAGATAACAGCGGAGTGAAATGAAATGGTTTGAAATGAAATGAAGTCACATTTCCGTTGAAGGCGCATATGAGGGGTTGAATTGGGACAGCTGAGGAGGAGGCGTACGGTGTTGCAGTGTGTGTAGACTAAAGCGTCTATGTGTCAGGTTCCTCTGATTAAACGCTCCGCTCAGAGCAGGGTGCTGCTGTGGTGCAAGATACTTGCTGGGTAGTTACACTAAAGGACGAGAAGCTCTCAACTACTCCACAGGACTGTGGGGTTCACTGCCACGCAACGGCACAGGGGTGGTCTGGGCTCTACCAAGTGACAGGAAGGATGGGTTTGGATTAGACCATCCAGACAGTCACCCACCTGCAGCAGTCCTCAGATAGCGAATAAGGTGACTGTGGCCCAGTTTTCTCTGACAAGGGGGACGGGCAGCAGTCCAAGTCGTTGTCCTCATCCATATAGCACATGGGGGCTAGAAGAGCACCTGGCCCAGCCACTGTGACTGTTTCTGGTGCTGCCAGCTGGCCCGTTCCCACCGGAGGTGGACTGGCCCGGTCCTCCTCAAACACGTCATCATCTCCCAGAAGATCCTCAGGGGGAAACCCGGACTCGCTGCCCTCCAGCAGGGCGCTAGAAGACTTGGTGATGTGGAGGTGTGAGGCGTAGCTGCCCAGCTCAGAGCACTGCAGGCTGGCCGAGGTAGAGGATCGAGAGAAGGGGAAGAGGAGACGGTGGATGTTGCCATTCTGAGAGTGATGAGGGTGAAGCTGGTTGTTTGAAAGAGGTGGGGAGAGAGGGGCAGTGATGGCAGGGCCAGATGGGAGACAATTGGCAGGAGGAATGCCCAGCATGTATTTGTAGTTGCTGGTGAAGGAGGGGACGAGGTGGGGGTGGGTGCATGTTGAGAGGGCCGAATTCGGGTTCTGGTGTGCGGCTGATGCAGGCAGCTTGCCATTGAGGGTGTGTGCCCTTCGATCCAAGCCGGGTGGCTGAGCAGGCTCGGGCTTCAGCTCCAACTCTCCCTCGGAGCAGGTGCGGTCTATAAAGTGCAGACCGCGGCAAAGACTGTCCACACGTTGACCCACATCATTAAGAGACACAGAAAACCTCAGCGATCCGCTGGGGCGGATGTTGACGGAGGAGGGACGAAGCAGGGAGAGCCAGTCTCGCTGTTTGGCATGTTTGGAGGCTGGTAGGGTGTCTGCGCAGATTGTAGTCACTGAAGTACCTCCTGAACCTTGACAGGTTTTACCGTTAGAATTCAACAGAACCACTGCAGTCTGCTTCTGACAGTCCTGAACCTGACTGCTGCTGTGTAAGTGTTTGAGCAAGTGCGTTTATGAAAGTGGAGCATGATTGAAGACGGCGGTAAAAGGACAGCAGGAGGAGGAACAGGAAAGGACAAAAAACAGAAATGGAAAGAGATCATGCATTTGAAATCAAAAGGAATTTGAAAAAAGGAGATAAAAGGTTCGGGGGTCTTTGCCTCTGCATGAAAATATCAAACACTGGGTGACATTCGTTACAATAAATCCATTTCACAGCAAGTTACACACAACCAAGGCTACTTCCCATAGTGACAACTCAAGGGTAAACCAGCATCACCCACTGATAAGGTTCTTCACCAGGCTGATAAATAGATTCAATACATTGTCTTAACGTGTTTATCATTTTGGACATGAATGGCATCAGTTGCAGTCGCAGTTGAGTGAAATGAGGTTGAAGTGGTTTATACCTGCAGATGTCCTGGCTGGAGGGGGAAACCGACGTCCTCGAGAAACTGCATGGAGCATTGACTGAAGTCGGGCTTCCCGCCTGCGGAACAAAACACAGGCACAAAAATGTAACTACAGAAAACAGCTACGATATCATTCAACAAACAGGATCAAATCATATTTCCTGCGTTCTCGGGACAGGTCCTGTGTGGTGGGAATTATCAGGCAATCAGTGCCCGAATTTGATCTTCACACACAAAGAGTGGAAGCGCGTTATGCACTGATGCACAGGATGATAAAAAGGAAAAACACAATGCTGGCAGTTAATCTATCTGATTAAAGTAGTGCCAGGCGAAATCTGTCTCAGTGCGTCACAGATCAGGCAAAACACCAGGCTGCTGCGGAGCACAGCGCAGGGGAGACAGACTGCGAGACAGAGGGAGAGTTATGAAGAATGAGGCGCTGAGAAAGGCACAGCTGGAGGACGTGAGGCTGTAGACTTGTTCAGCCTCCACAGAGAATTTTTTAACAGACGCACCTGCAGATACAAGGCTGATTTAATAAAATAATACCTTCAGCATCATCCACTATCTGTAACTCTCACCAATATTTATTTTACACAAATGGGAAAGCACGGAGGATTACTAAAATTGTTTTAAGGAAACTTCTCGTTTATTACAAAGTCATTTCTGTTGGCTATGATCATATTTTACTGATGATTTACTGCTTAAGTCTGGGAACAGTGCAACATCCCAACAGTAAAGTCTGAGGGGGCCAGAAATCAAGCAGTCAGATGATCATACAAGTAGTAAACAAGCTAACAGTTGAGTTTATGCTGAAGTCATTAAATGCCTGGTAATAAAGCTGCCATCCAACAACACTGGCAGAGCAGCAAGAACAGGAAATCTTCTAGTTATTAAGGTATTCAAACATTATTCCAAGATGGCTTTAGCCTTAGAGTCACATTTGTATTTACTGAAGGACTGTTTGAAAGCTCTATCATCTTACACACATCAGATCACCTTTAAACCTTCTAAAAGACTTAGAAAACTACTCTCGAAAGAAAATGCTTTTTATCAGCTGTGACCAGAACACTGTTAAAAACGAATGGTTAGAGGGATATGAGAGAGTTCACAGTGCTTAATTAAATGAAACAAATGATTAATCAGGACCGTTTCTTGGCTGAACACGGTGACTTCTTGCAGTCTCCGCTCGCAGCGACTCTAGTCCTGGCTTTGCACGTCCAGACATAAGAATGGTATTGATCGTCTCATTTAACTCTAAACAAGAAAATGAATAAGCGCATTTCCCAAAATGTTTAACTATTCCTTTAACAAAGTCCCAGAGGCACCATAGAGATATGGGGACCTCAGTAAAGAACAGGATCAGATGGTGTTTGGGTTGCTAATGTAAAGACACGGGGGGGCTGGCAATTTCAATAAGAAACTAATTACCTATTGATTTCATTTCTAACTAAGGGGAAATTTATAGCTCTCGGCCTGACACCAATCAATAGGAAATTCAATGTCCAACTTTGCCCTTCGGTCTGTTTTTCTGTCTATACACGATCAGCACAGATCCTCTTTAACCTTCTTCTCTCACTTGCACAAAAAGACACAAACACACTGTGCTTCTCTGTGCTTCTGTCACTCTTTCATAGTCGGCTCCACACTCCAACGATGACTAAAAACTGAAAACCAACGACACACACTTAACTGAAACATATTTATTTCCAATTTAATTCTAGCTGTGTGAACATAATCCAGGGCTGTCTTGCCTCTGTTAATCATTCATGTTGTCATCTCATGTGAGATGGCTGATGGATAACCGACCGTGTCTCTGAGCAGTCAAACAACAGAGTGATGATAACGCAGTGGAGATAGTAATGATTAACTTCTTAATGGCCAGTGTGACTTCTATTAAACATCTGCTCTCTCATAACTGTTCTCTCTTTGGACGAGGACGTGTGATGAGTGTCTGCGTTTAATAGATAACCAACACAGCGCATGCAATGATTCAGGTGACACCTTCTGCTCTTTACTTTTCAAATGTGAAAAGAAGTGCATCTGCGCTGAAACATATCCATTCAGCTCTTGGTTCATTTGGCTCTTCAGCTCTGATGTGTTAATTAGATATAATCCAGCCACACATCATTCGCTCACTGAATGAACACCTGTTTATTGTGCTTAGTGAAACAGCCTGCCAATTCAATTAGCATAGCTATTTATTTAACCTCTCTCCTTCCACACACACTTATCAATGTGTAAATGATCCTCTCTTCCCCTTGTTACACCTTATACCTTACCTCTAGCATCTATTTTCTCACATCTCCTATTACCTCTTCCTTCATTCTTACAGCCTTTTTTTTACATCTCCATCTGTACCTTGAGAGAGCTGCAGCTCTAATTTTCTTGCCTCTGGGGCTTTTCAAAGAATAACCTTTAAAATGTAACAGGAACAATGATTCACTTCCTCTCAGCGAGGAGCTTCAAACAAACCGGACACAGTGCTGAACAAACCGTGTGAATGGACCAGATGTTGACAAGATACTGAGGAAAAAGGAACACAGAAGAACCGCAATTCATTCTTGACCTTGAAGGAAACACAAAAACAATGTCTACTCATCCAAATCGTCATCACTTTCAAGTCACACTTTAATCTAAACTTTGAACATATTTTATAATTTAAAAATCTACCTTTTAATCAATTAAAAAGCATTCTAGCTGCTCCCCAGCTAAAAACAATAAAGTGCATTTTCATTGGAGTTTTTATTATTTTCTGCCTATCCTCTATAGGTGTCATTTTACATTTTTGCAAACAAGTTAGCAAAAATAGCAACATTTCTCACCACAAACACTTTTAAATTAAACCATTAAACTCTGAGGACAGAAGAAATCTTCAGCAGAAACCTGTAAAAATGAGATACACTGCCAGCAATTCACCAAAGAAAACTAAACAAACTGTGATATGTTCCAAGAAATTAACAAATTTTAACAATTAACTTTCTTCAAAATAACAGCTTGGCTCCGTGCCTGGTTTCAACATCAGCGGTCTGCCAAGCTGAACAGAACAGCAGAACCGGTCCTGTGGAGATCTGGAGGACAGACCCGGGTTGTGCACTGCGGCAATGGAGCCTGAAAGGCCACAAAACTGCAGCAGCTTGCATTTTAGAGCACCGCCAGATGTTTGGCTGACTATCAACAGTGGCCCACTGAGCGGTGGGTCGCTGCTTTGTGTCTTTATGGGGACTGTAATAGTTTAATTCCTTCCCGAGCAGAGTAGGAGGCATCGTACAGCTCCCTGGCACTCTGCTACAGAGAGAAACGGCTCCAGCTAAGCCTCCTGACCTCGCAGAGTGGAAAATCAACTCCTGCCAAATCAACAGGCAATCCTCAGCCCCCCCAAAGCTTTCAAAGCTGTTTTTATAAATTCTACACTGGCCATTCCTTTTATTGAAGAAAAATGCTGATTATCTGCCCTTAACGCTACCTTTCTCTCACAATTCTCCAGACTATTTCTTTCTAAACAGCTCGATAAAAGAAGCCTTCTGAATAAATGAATCAATGAACAAACAAACACAGAGCAGACAAGGGATAATGAGTTTTTGGCTTTGGATAAACATATACATTTATATCTAAGACCGTACGCTTTAATCCCCCCCACAGTGACAAGCTCACTGATGGAGGCAATATCATCTTTATGAAAGAAGTCACCCCCTGGCTAAATGCTGCAGCTTGTTTTCCTGTTTTTATATGAAATCTCTCAGTGTGTGTGTGTGTGTGTCTCATGACAGGTACTGCAGTGGGACCAGATACTTAGAGAATAGATGTTTCTCTGAGTCATCCTCTGAGGAGAGGAGAGGAGAGCGCAGTTCGCTCAAAGAAAACGGTTCAGCGACTGTCAACGAAAAAGTCGGAAACCACAGAGCCAAAAAAGGACCACAGGTATCCTGCCTGGTTATCAGTCTGAAACTAGAGCAGATGCTTTGACAGAACGAACAAATTCTTTGGATGTTTCGGCTTTCACATGCAAATGATCCAGACTTTACTGTCGTGTCAAGCTCAGGATGTTTTGAAATATTCCTCTCCAGCCGATGCTGTGGTTATTTATGTAGAGAGATATCTTTTAAGTAGGTCAACAATTGGATACGAGCACATTCATTTTTTATTTGATCTGACACGAGCCGATGTGATTCAGCTTGAATCTGTGCCATGTGAGGCAACGCAGGACTTGTTTTGGTGTCCTTCTTTTTGGGTCTGGCTGGAACTCAAGTGGAAATGAGTGAAAGCGAATCACGAGTCAGTCAGCTGTCAGCAGGAGCTCACAGGTGTAAATTAAGTGAAGCTCTTACCAGCTGCACCTTTTACTGTGATCCCTTATCTTTAATTTTCTGGAGATTTGCATCATAAATTAACTTGACCTACATTTTTTGATTCTTTCAGCATTAAAAAAAAAAGGGAACATTTGAGTCATTGCTGGAAATGTGATAGATCTTCCATCTCGTCCTGCCAGTACTGCAGAGAGTGGGGAAAATGCTTATAAAACAGACGCATAAAATAATCTTCTGTAGTCTCACGGATCATATTCAGGTTCAAGAAGCTTCCAGGGCAAGAAAGATGGTGTCTTACTGAAAATACACTGCACTTCTATTACAATCCATCCTTTAAGTCTTATGTTTTTAGTTGAGGTATTTGCCAATATGCATCAGGACTTTGGAAAGGACTCTCAGGTATTCCAAACTTGTCTCACACCTCTAACCAATAACCTTTCCAACCACATACTGACTCACTCTCTTTAACCATTGAGACTCCCGGCAGACTTGTCCGCCCAGAGAACAATTAATACAGATTTAAAAACAGTGGTATTTCCCTTTAGAAAGGAACAGGGAATACCAGCTGGCAGGCAGACTGCTGATTATTAATTAAAGCTGTCAAACTTAAGAGCCTTGTTCATACTTTATGTCTATCACTCCATTGTGCACACAGTTACCAGAAGAATGGCAGCCTAGGTAGGACATTCAATGACGATTCACGGTGTCCAGAAACCGCCAGCTAATTAAATCCACCCCTCAGTTTACAGATGAGATACCTGGCACTTGGGGGTGTGCGTGTAGAAAGCAATTGCAGGAGAAAATAGGATTACTTACTTCTACGACTCCAAACTTTTCAGACTGGACTAAACTTTACCTAATCATTACCACAAAAGCTCACCTGCAAGATCAATAACTGAGCGAAACAAGGTTTAAACTGATTGATTTTGGCTATTTTAAACCCAAACCAAAATATCCTGTCACAGCAGCTCCAGGCCGACACTGCTCTCTGCACAGACTCTAAACAAAACCCTATTTGAGACCATAAAAAGGAATAATTCAGCCTTTTGGGAAAGCATAAAAACTGGAAACAACATGCCTGAGGTAACAAAATTCTCCTACAAGCACACTTCTTTTTTATCCTTACATGAATGTAAGTGTAAAAATGACAAGTTGTAGTTTTACATTATGTGCTGGATTATATCTTGCACCAGTTACTGGGTAACCAGCGGAGACCCAGGAAGTTACTGTTCCTGACACAGAAAAAGTTCGCACTTTTACTGCCAATAAAACAAGTTGAATTGTCATTTTTAAACTTCAGTTTTTGGAATAATGATACACAACGTGTTAATTATGCAATTCTTAGAGGTGCTCGTAGGTGGATTTTGTTACCTTTGGACCCCCCTTCCCCAGTCTTTGTGCTATGCTAAGTCAGGAAGAGTGTGGTATCACTCTTCTCATCCAACTCTTGGCGAGAGAGCGAATAAGTCGTTCTGCCAGAATGTCACACTTTTTCTTTTGAAGCAAAGTGGCAGTGAATGCTATTTTTGTTCATGCATGGATCTTCAATTGTCAAGCACATCTTACTTTAATAAGTCTTAGTTACATAATCTCTTCTATCATTTTTATCAGCAACCAAAGGTCATTCATCTAGAGTGATTCAGAGTGATGACTCTGCCAGATACAGAATTATCACACGAGACAGCCACATGAACAAGTCTTTAATTACACGTCACTTTTATATAAGTGTACTTTAAACGTCTCATCCAAATCGACCCTGAACACTGTATAAAGACATAAACATTTGATTTAGCAATGGCTCAAACTGGAGATTTATTCTGTTGGCCTTCTCATATTGCTTCCCCAGATACAGAAAACACCTCTGGATTCTGGGAGGGGCACAGTGTCTTAGGAAACAACGTTTATGTTACCCTCGTAACTGTTACCCTCAAAATGGTGTATTTGCAATAACTTCCACCCTGTTCATGTTTTAAGAGTGAACGGCTCGTGGATCAAACATTATTGCCGGAGCAGTCCCGTGGCGATGGAGTGACCCTGACATCTATTAGCACAAGTAAAGGGTTTATCCTATAAGAGGCTCAGGAGAACAAGGATTGAAACCCTGGAGTCAGATTCGATGCAGGTCGCAGCTTTGCCCGAGGGATGGACGGAGACGGGAGGGAGGACAGGGAACAGAGAAAGACGAGCGTCGCAGAGAAAGGAGGAGCGTGCGGCCCGTCTGACAGAGAGCCGAGGAGCTGGGCTGGAAAGACGTCTGTTCTCTGGAGGACGATCAGAGAGGCAGCCCTGATTGGGGCGATGAGAGGCAGGTTATCTATCAACTGCTCTCACTCCACTGCATGAATATCTGTCCTGTCAATCTCTCGGCCCTCCTCCACAGCTCACCTCACTGCCACCCTCCTGTCTTTGCATTCCTTTTTATTTTCCTCCCTCTGTGGAGGAGGAAAAGCCATACATCATTCATTCAAATTTTTCCATTTGTGCGTGATTTGCTCACCTTTGATATATTGCTGGACCTGCTTGCAGAATGACCCAGAGGCTTTTCATTCTGCAAAAAAGAGAGGAGAAGGACAGCTCGAGTCAGTGAAATGAAAAACAGAAAAAAGAAAACCTGACACATACCTCATAATTACTATCTGCATCACGCTCGTATTTGTAATGAATGGTGCTCTACATGTAAGGTTCTGTCTGACATAAACACCTAATTCACATTTGACCAAATAAAACAAAATAGACATTTACAGGAAATTGCAAATGCAACAGATTGCAAAAATGAAACAAAACAAAACCGGGGTGATCTGATCTAAATGCCGGCTGGCTACCTGACATTGTTTAGTAGTTACAGTGTTCAACATGCCCACCAGTGTGGATTAGATTGTTAATATTCCTACTTTTCTGTAACTGCATGATATCATTTGTTTTACTGTTATTTGGTATTCATGAAACGAAATATTAGACAAAATGTCTTTTTGACCTGCTGACAGTGCCATAAAAAGTTACAGGATCATCAAAGTTATTACGATTCATCCTTAAGAAAAACATGAATTCCTATATAAAATGTCATAGCAACCCGTGCAACAGCTGTCAAGATGTTTCAGTAAAACACCAAAAGCCAAGGGTACGGTACCAACATTACAATTACAGATGTAAGTAATAAACAGAGGTATTCATAATGTAAATATGGTGACAGGAATGAAGAAATATTGAAAATATTGATTCAGGGTTTGGCTCCTTTTGAGCACAACAAAACAAGATTTCTCAGCATCTCTGGGTCCTGTGAGCCTGAAGTTAATCAAGTTCCTCTGGCACAAGACAAAAGGAGGACACGCTGATTACATAACACATCCGTCCCAAGTCAAACAAAATCGAATGGTGTCACAAGTTTTGTATCATTACCCAGGGAGCAAAACGGGCCAATACTGTCAGAACTCAGCACAGTCAAGTTTTGTTTTGAGGCTGTAATGATCCTCGATTCCCACTCAGTGCTCTCGGCTTGCATCAGAGGCTCAAATAAACAGCCACTGGGGTGCTGTGCTGCATTCAGTGTTGGTATTAAAGCCTTGCGTGGTTCCTTAATGAGTAATCAATCATCATTACATAATACTGAGTTCACATGGGATCTGGCAGGGTTATGGTGCTTTGGACACAAACAAATCTTTGCAAAGGGAAATCAGTGTGTTTCAACTGTCTATACACTGGGGACATAGAAGAAGCGCAGTCAGATTAAACTGCAGGGGAGCAAAATGTCCCTTCGGGCTCCCATCAGGCACTGTGCACGCAGCCGACCACACATGGAAGCTTTATTATATAACAAGAATCCCAGAAATCAACCAGTATTTGTACGCAGGAAGAACATGAACCAATATTTCAAACTGTTTTTTTTTTTTAAAACCTGATACAAGTGTATTTTTTAAAATTTGCCCTGGTGATGGTGCTAGATGAAGGTCAGAGGATGAAAGTGATTACCCTTTATTCTGAGGGGGAAATTCATTTAAATTTCATGAAATACATCCAATAGTTCTTGAGACATTTCACAGAAAATGGAAAATATCAGCCTCATGCTGTTGATGGAGCAGAAGTCAAAGGTTTGTTAAAGGCAGTAGGCTTCATCCTCTGGGAAAGGATAAAAACTGTTTTTTTCACTTATCTTAAGAAAAAAAAAGGATTTGGGGACTCAGAAATTATACAAGATTGATGTGACCCTGCAACTTTCGGAGGCCCTGAATGTCTCGAGCCAGCTGATAATATAGCCTCGCTGAAGAAGACACACAAACACAAACGCACCCTGACCCTGAGAAATTTCCTCTTGTGGTTGAAAGCGGCAGCAGCTTAAGTGTAAGCTGCGCCATCTTTGTCCAAACAGGGAGAACATTAACCTTGGCACCAGAAACTCATGAACCACTCTCTCTCTCCCTCTCTGTCTCTCTCTCTCACACACCATACCACTAAGAGACTACACGATGTGCTTCCTATTCGTAATTACTTTAGCGCTCCATTTGTGTCCTCACCGTGACTACTAGTTGCCATGGTGATAGAGGACGATACTGTATGTGCCAAGTCTCTCCATCACTCCCCACTTCCATCCATATTCATACTTATTTTCCTCCCGTCTCATTAAATGCTTGGGGACATTTAAACACGAGATAGACTCTGGATCTGGATAGACCCACCCAGCCGTGCTGATAAGAGGACTTGGATACGCTTTCTGATTAAATGTTTTCATCGGCTATGTTTAAATATTGCAAACATCACTGCACTAGCATCCAAACGACTGTCACACCTTCATCCAGCCTCATTGGGAGGGAAGAGGATATGAATTTGGGGTCAGTGCAGAGAGTGCAATGAAAACACACAAAATACCGTCATCTCTAACTCTCCTTCATTCAGCTGGTCACAGAGTAACAGCAAAGTTTGCCTTATCTGATGATGCATAGAGCTGACGTTTTCTGAGAAGAAAACTGTGGAGACCCAAATATGCAACTTCCTATGACAGTAACTAACACTAATTTCAGCTGAAGGCTTGTGGACATTATCTCTAATCTCGATCTTTAACTATCTCTTTTTAGTCTGACATCCTATGACACACACCTCCTGAGCGACGCACGAGTTGAAGACTTCAGTTCACAAGCAGAAGTATTAAAAATGAGGGCAAAAGCAACCTAAAACACACTGAAGTTTGTATGTTTTCATCTGATATAGCGACTCAGATCTTATCTCTTACTGTACTAGTAGATTAAAAAGAGAGCAATTCTCCATGTCATTACCTCTTCAATACAATGTCACAGAACGGTAAAAACAGCTCTCAATGGGTGCAATTTGTGCAGCAAATCAGTTGTCAGATTGTCAAAGAGGATAAAGAGTCAGTTTTCACAGGAGATGACATCCAGGGATAACAGGCACAGCAAAAGAATAGAACAAATTGATGATCCTTGCCCTTAATCCTTCCATCTTGGCCAAAAAAAACAGGAGTAACAAGCAGATATGCCCTGACCGAGGGTTTCTGAGAAATAATAAGGCCACAAATGGACAGATCACTTTTACAGACAGTGCAGATTGGAGCAGAGAGGCAGCAGAGAGACGACAAAAGATAAGGAAGGAAATAGATCAACACTATTTCCATGCGTCCTCTCTTTCTTTCTAACCCCATTTCTCTAAAAATCCTCTCTCCCAAACGGTGTTACCTCCAGCACAAGGTCTGCGAGTCACCTTCACTGCCACTATGACTGTGGACTATAAAGGACCTTATTCTCTGGGCTCATGCATAATTCTGATAAAGAAGGTTTCAGGTTTCACAGTCCGCTGTGTCTGTCTTTCTCCACCTCTTCTGTGAATCTGTTTGCAGCCCTGGGCTTTGATAACCCAACTTTCAGACTGGACTCTGAAGACTGGAACTTGCAAGAAAATGAAGCTTAGGAGTGTACGGCAGAGGAGGGGAGGTCATATTCAGAGGGATTGCTGCGTCTTTCAGTCCTCTGTTCTGGGCCCACAGGGAGGAGGGCTCAGCTCGCTTCTGTGCAAGAATCTCAAAAAGATAAAACCTCTGTGAATTTAACCCGGCCTCTTTCAAATGTGTCTATTCTTCAGGAACTTTCTATTCTCAACACAGCTTCTTCAATATTTGAGTTGAATCCACCATCTGTGCCGTCTTTGATGAAGATGTCACAGATTGGAGCGTCTATGGGGACATATAGATTTATTATAGCCATTTAATAATGTAAAGAGCATCTTAAAAGTCGAATAGTCTGCTGCTATTCTACATTTAGTATCAAAATAAATAGAATATTTTTTAAGAAGTGCATGGAAAAAAACTTTTAATTTAATATCATTAGTTGCAAACCATCTTTTGTGAATTTTTGAAAACTCAAATAAGAATTTGAGAATAACCGATTAATATAACTGTATCTCATTGAGGGCTACAACTTTTATCATCAGTTGATGTGGCTATTATATTCTAAATTAATTACTTAATGATAAAGTTTATAAAATGTAAAAAAAAACATCATACAACTTGTTTTGATCAACCAACATACCTTATCCCCCAAAATATTAAATTTAATCTCATATGTGATGAAATTAAGCATCACATCTTCATTATGAACCAGTTAAAGAAATGTGGAATATGAAAGTAAAACTTAAACCAGACTAAGGTAAACTTCTGCAATTTCTTTGTTATAAGACTCCTCCTCCTGGTTTTGCTACCGTTTCTCAGCAGTCTCACACTGCAGGCAGAGCATGAAGCCGAGTTTGTGTTTGAGGTCAGCTGCTTCTCAGAATTCAAACTTGAGTCACCGAAGCTGCTCACACACCATAAGCTCTCGACCACACCAGCGATTGTTTCGGTCATGAAATGAAATTTTACATGATAGGTCAAGGCCACAATAGCACACAAACACACAAAAACAAAAGGGTGCAGACATGTTTGTAATCTGGGTAACAATTTATCTTACAAAAAAAAGAAAATCTAGTTTTGATCAACTTGTATGCTCTATTATGCATTACTTATTGCACATTCATGCACATAGTCAAGGTGCTTTTCAAGGACTTCATCTACTTTGACGTCATGGGGTGTATCGCTCAGAGGACTTGCCCAAACTCGCTGCATCTGCTCTGCTGTGGAGAGACTGATAGCTATTGTGACACTCATAGAAATAGTAACATCGCAGGAGTTTGTTCTTTCCATCTGTGAACAAGCAACAGTAGTAGTGCTCCTTAGTTAAAATAAGCCTTCTGGCTGCCAGCGACATGTAGAAGTCATTTCTTTTTCTGATCGCTCGGAAATGCATCACAAGTATAAAATACTTCAACATGCACCAAGCTAGGAAAATAAATAGCATCAACCTCCTTCAAGTCACTGCAGAGAAATAATAAACACCTACAGCTTCCTTTGGCAAGCACAGCTCACCACTGCAGCTCCACAACCTACTTTAACAACAAACAACCTGTTTCCAGAGGTCAGTGGTCACACAGAGTAAGAAAACAGTTCTACATCTTCATTCAGGTCAGAACAGTGTGAAATAGTGAAAAGTGATTTTGGGTGATAAATTGCATTTTAACAGATGGCTTGGAGGATGTTTGTGTTGGATGGAGGTCTGTGTTAACCAATGACATGTCTATGCAATGAATGCAAAATGTATCTCTGAGCTCTAAAACATCTTTAGGGACAAGGTTTCGCCCATTTCAGAGTTTTTTTTAAACATACAATGCAGAGCTGCTTGCTATGTGTCGCAAACACTGACAGAGTGTTGTTTTATGTGGCAGTTGTTCGGATGAAAAAGGACCTCAAGGATTCACTTCATCATCTCGCCCTACAAATAGCTGACATCATAGCAAGACTGGGAGGGAGCAACTGAGAGATTGTAGGAAAAATAGACAGAGGAAGAGACATAAAGTAAGAGACAGAGCTACATGAATGATAGCTATCAGACAGTGGTAATGAGGGGACTGTCGAAGGAATTAAATCAGTGAAATTAATGGACAGTGTGTGTGTGTGTGTGTGTGTGTGAGAGAGAGAGAGTGCGTGGGGGGTTTATTTGAAATGACTCTCTCATCTCTCTTTTCCTGCCTAATTCTTTCTCTTTAAATTCATTACGTCTACAATAATGTGAATGCAATGTAAAAAAGTAATGCCCAATAAATAAAAAAAATATTCAATAGGTTTTAAGAATAAAATAGTTGTAAGTATAGTAGTGTACATGTACTATTATGTTTCACAAACCTGCATTATTTATGTACAACTTGTTACAGTTTACTCTCTAAAGTGTACATGCACAGTCAAGGGAGTCTGGTAGGAGGAGTGTCGCTTATTAGCATGGGAGGTTCAAACATGTCCATGTGTTTAAAAAAGGCCCTGCACAGCCACACACGTGATCTGACTTCATTGATTGCTCTTCTCAGAAATGGATGGGTGTGCACAGGCCGTTTACTCGCTCTGCTGTTAGCTTTGCTGCACCTGCCGGGGTGGGACCAATTATGCCTTTGTCATCCGAACTGGTGCATGACCTCACGTAATACCCAGCGCACAGTAGCTCTGCTCGCCTTCAACCAGAGCAAGGCTTAAACACAAAAACACCTGTGTGGTGTGCACAGGGTCCTTAAGTCATTTAAACAGTGAGACTTTGTTGTGTGTGTACACAGCAAAATGCCATTTGTTCTTAACACTTAAATGTAATCATGTCAGGTGGTCTTGTCATGATCATTTTTGGAGATCAAAAAGCCAGTAAGTTTTTAGGAGGTGAGGGATGTCTGCTTTCTGAAATTGTGAAGTAGATAAGGGCGGAGCCAGCACTGTGTCAGCTTTCACTTAGCATGAAACCATTAAATGGTTTTGCTTTGCAAGTCACACTGCACTTTCAGACCTGGGGTATTTTATGTGGTCTGGTGCCAGTAAAACACAAGCCCCTATGCAAAAATGCACTTGTGCTTCCTTAATTCAAGATGTCAATGTCACACTTAAATGAGCACAGAGATAAAAATAATGAAAATGAAAACGATGAATGAAAATTACTTCTAGGAAAACAGCACATAGACGCAAACAACTGCTTTGTTGTCACTTAAAGTACTGTAAAGCTAAAGGCAAACAGAAACCAGACTGACGGATGGCAGAATAAAGCTTGTGGATCTGCAGGTGTGGCTAGAGAAACAGAAGGTTTAGCCTGTGGCAGACTGCACAGGGCACTGTTTACATCTGAATAGCTCTCCCTGAAATAAATGGCATTAGCATACCATGAGCTGCTTAGGACTGATCATTCTGCCAAATGCAGATCTAAAAATGAGGCCATCCTGTTTTCTTTTTTTTATTTTTTAAGTGCACAAATGGCTGCAGACAAGCTGACACAAAATTTCCTTCCCGGAGATTCCTTTGCTCCTCAAGAAAGACTTCTCTCAAATGACATAATAACATGACAGCAGTGTCAAACAAGCCATCATAAACATACTCTTAAATACAGCATAAGCCTGCACAAAGACATATATTTGAGTAAAACGCGGCATTGACTAGCTCCTCCCTCCTCAGAGGTCAAAGGTACACATCCTTGCAGGAAAAGCAATATCAGACATCCCCGACAAAGAGTCCTATCAGGAAAGGAAGCTGGCTTTTATGTGGTTTCCTGTCCCTGTCCAGCGGGCACTTGGGAGGAAATGCAAGCCAACTCTGAGTGGGCAGCTGGGCAGGAGACCATCACCAGATGAGAAATCACAACTATGCAAAGTAAAAACAGTCGGTGGAGAGCTCAGCTGACCACAGACGATTAACCACACCAAGGATAACTGTGTCTGGGAGGTAAAAAGGAGATGGACATGCTATATACGGAGCTTGTGCATTTAAAAAAACTAGGAAAAAAAAAAAACTGGAAACCACCTATTTGAGATTCTAGATTCCAACAAAGCAACACAGCAGTGTGTCTTATTTGAGGGTGTATTCTTTTGACACTTGAGTTAGTTCAGCAAAACTAAAGCCTCACAGTGTTAGCCTGCAGCATCTGTGTACGTGTGCACTTCCGTCTGTGTCATAAAACCACATCAAACTGCGTTGGCATGTAAAGTGAGAAGTCAGGAAACGGCCCCGGATTCTGTGTTTGTGGGCAGATCTACAGATTTTGTGTGTATATTTGTGTGTGAACAAGCATGTCTGTCTGCGTTCTCGTGAGCAGGATGTGAGCTTGAGGTTTTCCCTTCACTCCCTCCTCCTCCTGCTCTATCTGTCCCTCATCGTTCTTCATCTTGGGCATAATTACATCAGTATGTCCAAACAGGATATGGTAATGGAGAAGACAGTGACCATAATATTCAACGCAGGAGCACATGGATGTGACTTATTCTTGCTGTGTGTTTAATAAGGCAGTATTACAGATGCAACAATGAGCACTACACAGAGAAGCTGGTCCTGTGGGGGGAGGTGGACGATGAGGGAAATGTGAAATATGACCGAGAGGAAGAGAAGGGCGGGTGACTTGCTCTCTTTATTAAGAGAGCAAGAGATCCAAAAATGTGAAATATTTTTGTGACTCTGCAGTGAAGCCACATTTCCTCATTAGATGCACTTCAGGTCAAACTCTTCCACATGACAGAAGTTATTATTTATGACTTGAGTTGAAAAACCCAAGCTACAGATAATTAGTTCAGCGCGGCGCCTCCTAATTAGCTGCATTATTAGTGTGTGAACTCTCAGTCCCCTTGTGATTTAATCCTTCAATCACAGACTCACAGAAACAAAGAAATATTTGCACAAGAGGCCACCCTAGCAAAGAAAAAGAGGGAGTGAGATATTGAGCAAGAGTCATATCAAAAGGGCTGGTATGAAACACCAAATTGATGGAACCTCAGCGGAGAAGGGACTTGCAGTCTCTAAAAACAGGAGTCCGATAACAGCTTGAGGCCTGAGCCCACCAAACAGCTTCTTTATTGCTAGCAGCACTTTGCAGCTGCTCGGAGAAGCATCAGCGCCGGCACCCACTGGGAATATGAACGCCCGATTTCAAGAGTAGGAACATCTGAAACAAGTTTTTCTCTTTTAAAAAAAAACAACAAAAAAACAGAAAGCACTGAACACGCTGAATGCAAACTGCATGTGCACTCAGTTCTCAGCACCGTCAAATGTTAAAATCACACTCAAGGTTCTTCAGACGAAAACAAAAATGAAGACAAAGCTTTAAACGGAGATGCTCTGTGGGCATGTTACAAAACATTTCACTTAGGAATGCGGTCATCACCGTGTTGCAGGAAAATGACACCACGCACTTGTGATCCTCTCCTGTCTGGCCTTCCCTCATTTCTCCCTCCATCCCGTCCTCCTCCCCTCTCCAACAGGTTTTTAACCTCGGCCATGACATGTGACTGCATTAATCCCCCCGTCCCCTCCTCCCCTCCCAGCTGCAGATTTGACACAAAGCTCAGTGATTTGGTGCATCAGTCGATGATGTGATATGCTAAGCTGTAGAGCGAGAGAAAAGGGGGGGATATATTTATATCAGATCACACTACCAATACTGTGTGTGTTAGTTTGTATGGAGTTTCTAGGCGCAGCTATTAGCAAACAATCACACTCTCCAGAGAGGACTTGTGGTGCCCTTTCACACCACAAGTAGCAGTTGGGTGCCAGAGCACATGAGCAAAGAGAAAATAGAAAAAAAGTCAACATGACAGAGCAGAGGGGTTAACAAGTTCATGCGTGCTGAAATGAATGAATGTGACCAGATATGGTATCTGACAATGATCAGTCTACCACCAAACACTGAGACTGCACACAAATAGCCTGAAGAAGGAACTGTGCAAAACAATGATAATCTTTTATCTTTAAAAAAAAAAAGGAAGTATGCACACCGAAGAAAGTCAATAAGACAATGCTCATGGGACATTCAAGTTCACGGGTCACGTACAGTATTTCTGTACACCCCCACTCATCCTGAACAAAGGGCAGAGGCACAGGAGAAAGTGGGTCAACCTTTCACACTGAAGAGGTGGCAGATGCTCCGCACAAACAAACACGCAGTGCCGTTATGCATGCACGCCCAGGGACATGCACTGAATGCAGAGCTGCATACAGGGTACAGAGTCCCCGAGAGATAGCGATGAGTGCGCAAAAGCACACGCAGACACAGAAGATGAGCAAAACAAACAACGCACCCGCACACATAAACACACCAGACATTAGTCTGTACATCTGAGCAGCAGCGATGACATCGCACGGACCGTTTCTGTCTCTGTTCATTTTGCTCTCAATTTATCCACTCCTCTCTTTCTCTCTCAGACTCTCACTTGTACACACACACACACACACACACACACACACACACACACACAAACATAGACAAAACCACACATTCCTGGCAACTCTTTCATCTCTCGGCTACTGCAGCAGAAGCACTCTGCCATCACCACGGAGACAGAAGGCCTCACCATAACAACCAGTGAATGGAAACTGCAATGAGCCCCATTTCCTTTCATTATCATCGTCTTCTCCGTGTACGCTCCTCACATATGATCCCACAGTGCAGATATAATGTAAAAGGCATGTCTGCTGTTAACAGGATACACAGAGCACACACCCATGGAAAATAACAACAACAACAAAGGCATTGGCATCAACAACAAAAACAACAACGCAAAGACAAACATCCACAGCAACAGCAAACGCCATCGAGAGCAAGCATCCGTACCTGAATCTTCATTTTCCAACAGGAATTCATGGCTGGATCCTGGAGCCACCTCACCTCTCTTTCATGCACACACACAGTCACACACACACACCTACACCCACACACCCCCTCACGCAGACAATGGTTCCTTGGGGAGGTTACATGCCCCCTCTGTAAATCCTCTAGGTGAGTCGAGATGTAGAGAGAGAGAGAGCAAGCGAGATCCAAGCCTCTGGAAATACGGAAGTGGAGCCGCGGCAACAATGTCAGCCGTCACCGTGGCGACTGCAGCTACAGCAGCACAGCGCGGAAACAAAGACAGACAGAGGAGAAGATAGTGAGAGAGGTGGCAGAGGGAGGGAGAGCAAGCGGCTGCCCTACATTTTCTTCATACACACACACATACAAACACAGAGCTGCTGCTGCTGCTGCTGCTACTTGTCCGGGCTTGCTCTCTCAGCTGCACACTCACACACACACACAGACAAATACACACACAGAGTCAATCCTGTACTGTAATCCCATTGGCCGAGCCACTTCCTCCAGCTGATCTTGATGAGAGGTGGGGGAGGGGCAAACTGTTGTTGAATCATTCATGAGAGGGTGGTGGTGTCCTTTAAATAGACTCCCTCTGCTCTGCACACTGAGCTTAACCTTAAAGTACCTCCCCCTAACCCCACTTAAGCCTGTCCTGCAACTGCTCGACACTACCACACACACTGCAGCGTCCTCCCTCTGAATCTCTGACTGCTTTAAGACAAAGAGTCAGCCACCAAACCTCTTTCAAACCACAGTCACTGTCCACCAATCAGAGAGGCCGTTACTGCTGCGGCCGCCGCCAATCCCCACCAGGCACCCAGAGACGCGAGCTAGATCCACAGATGACAGAGGGTAATTTATGACACACATCTGCACAGCTGTATTCAAGGGCAAAGCTACAGCAGAGCGCAATCACTCAGACGCAGAAGAATAATGCACACCACTTCAGGCTGAGGTCCCCTAATAAACACACCAATTAAACCTTTTAAAACAGCAATGATTAACGTAGAATAATGATGCAAGATGCCACCAGCGTTTGATGGGCAGGACTAAGATAAGAAACAAACAAACAGACGTGCATTGTTACTTGCAGCTGCGCAAAGATACTAAACACAAACATGCAAAGACCACCTGGACTGTCGCCAGCGGGACACACACACACACAATCTGAACAGACAGCTCTGCAATACTGAAGAGGATTTTTTTTTACCAAATGTTCCAGTATCGACCTCCCCCAGTGTAGATACGAAGTTTAAACTTCCTGGCCTTAATGAGGACTTTAATATGAAAGTTATGTTTTGGTTTAGGCTTGTACTGCAGTGACAATGAATGCATCTTTAGCTACCACATCATTCTGCTTTAATTTATATTATGTCATTTGTATTTGATCTGTTTTTGCACTTTCACTTTATATCTTCATGTTGAATGCTGTGCTCTGTAATCTTTTGTTTGTTGTTTGTTGTTTGCGAAGATAAATATTCACATCTGAGCATGTTTCCATACATTGTTCTGTGTGTTGCATTGTGTTGTAAAAATGAACGTCTCCAATCTCCTGAGGTGTGTTCACGGTTTTGTGATCGGCTCTCACACCTGTCAGGCACAATATGTCTTCAGTTAAGATAATAAATCTGGCGTGGAGGAGATAAGTGTGGGAATATTATGATTTCTCTATCATTACTGTTACCTTACATCCTCCACCGTTTTGTTTTATGGTAGTTTTGAGAAAGTTCTTAAGTGACCAAACCAAAGACACTGATGAAGCATGAAGTGAGACTCGCTCTTCTCTATCTGCACACTGAGGGCACTTTAGGTCCTTTCCATTGGATAATGAGCTGAGCAGCTCTTTACTTTCATTGAGTAACACTGCTTAAACAGCTTTGGCCTCTAAATACAGTCTTACAGTAGCTCCACTGGCACGTGGACTTTGGTCAGCTAACATAACAAAGAGATTTCACATGAACAGTTTTTACACAAAGGATGCATCAATCCAACTTTCAATGGCAGAAAGTAACTAAGCACTACATTATACTACTTCATACTCAAATATACTTCCCTCAACTACAATTCAAATTAAGGTATTACACTTTTAAATCCCAATATGTCCTGACATATGACAGATAATGAAAAGGCCAATCGAGAACAATCCACCATGCCCAAATAAAAAAAAACAAACCCTGAAGCAGAGGATCTAACAGAGCTTCAGTCCCTGTTTCTGCACAGGCTCTGCTCCACTGCACATGAGCAAACTCAGAGTGGATGTAACGGCCGATAAAGTACCACCAAAAAAACAATGATGAAAACAACAGTTCACATTCAAGATAAGAAAACAGAAGAAGAGCAATGAAAAAAACAAGCTAAAAAAAAAAAAAAAAGACTGATAAAATTTTTGAGCTCCCACCACTCCCCTCTTACGCCTGACAGTAGTTTTAATGAATGTAACAGTCAAAACACTGAATTTTATAATGACATTAACGAAGAAACTGTATTCAATGTGAATCTCTCTTCTGGCCAATACCAGATCTGCTTAACAAGGTCAGTATTCAAGCCGATACCCATCCACCATCTCTGATCTGTGTATCCAAACACCAACCTTAGTGTCCCCAAATGAAAAATCATCCACTGAAACGTTTCTAGTATTCTATTTTTTCTTGTGTGCTTTAATACTGAACACAGCAGATAATGTCGCATATAAGCAAAACACGAGGGCGTACAAACTGCAGCAGCTTGTAGTTTGTAAATGAACAGTGTGAGTTGTGAGTCAAGTGGTGAGGCAACAGCAGGAAACGAGACAACGAACGAACGAGCTCCTGATTTCACTGAGCGAGGAGGTTTGTATAACTAGCTCCCGAATCCATTCAGAATGACATGGTTTCTAAAAGGTGAACATGATACATTTAATTTGCAGCACGTCAGCACAGTGTCTCCAATCCTGTCAATTCAGCAACACTAATCTCTGCACGCTTTAAGACAAATGGATGTGATTCAGCCATCGAGCCTCTCGGGAAAGAAAGCAGGACAAAGAGGAAGAGATTGTTTAGATGAGGTGAGAACAGGCCAGGAGCGCAGGTGATGCAAGTGTAGCTCTCTGGTTGCTCGGCCATCTGAGAGCTCCTTCACATTAACAAAACATAATAAGATCTCTCAGCACAGGCTGACAGCCACTCTGCGGGACTTTCTAACGCAGGGCTGAGGAAAAAAAAAAAGGTGTGTTAGACAGCTAATGTAAGCAGCCTGATCGAGTTTAAGGCGGAGAAGAAGGACCATACAACAACACAGAGAGGAGTTGAGATATCTGAGAGTTGCATGGAGAGGTAAAGGCAGAAATTTAAGGCGAAATGTGAAGGGACAGAGAGAAGAAGGAGAGAACTCTGACAGGCTGATTTCTACTGAGAGAGAAACATGTCAGATATCCCACTGGGCGTGAAATTGAGCTGTAATAGCCTTTTCAGTTCATATTCAAATACAGTCATGCATACTGATAACTACAACACTACAGCTTGTCTGCCTGCTGCACGTTTTAATCAAATCTACCTCAAATTAAGAGAAAGTATCGGTAGGGGGTTGTGGAAATGAAGTAAAGGGGAGATGGTCCGTGAGAAAAATCAAAAGGCAAACGCTCCAAGTTTTTTACTTGTTTAATATTCTGTAAAATGTTGAATAACAGCAGAGGGCTCCTTTGCTACTTATCTGCTGTAACCGTATGCAATGCTTTGATCTGGAGCTTTGCTTTTCATTTACATATTTCTGTGTAATGCAGCGGAGGATGGTTTCTGAGCCTCGTGTATTCATGGGACATAATCTTCAGACCAAAATACACAAGCATGAACATTAAGTGGGCCGACACTGCGGCAGCACGACCGTGGCACAATGCCATCAATCCACCATCCCAAAACAACAAGGGGCTGACTGGAGCAGCTTTATTGATTTGTGGCTGTCCTCTCTACCCACTGTCCTTTTGCACTTACCCACCGCACCATCCCTCCAATTTTGGCACCCAATAGAGCGCATCTATCTCCACTCTGATGGAGATTTGCAGAAAGGGGTTCCTGCTGTGAGCCCACGTGACCACCAGCAGGGTCGCTGGGTGGAGCGCAGGAACAAACTTTAAAGTGACCTCTTTCCAGGAGCTACTCTTTCAAACGCTATTTCTGGATCAGGCTGCAAGGCCGGCAACAGGCCAGCGCAGTACCCAATTACTGCATTTAACATACAAAACTCACATCCTCTTCTCAGTGGTGGAGAGATGACACACACCAAACTGTATGTTAAGTTCCATTTTCATGGGATTTGGAGTTTTTCCTTCTCTAAATTAAAAAGATGGATGCCAGTGTATGCTGCACAGTCTGTGAAGCCCTGAGGGAAGTTTGACATTTTGGGCTATCAAAACAAAACTGACTTGACTTGGGACAACAGGTGGATATTATATTCCCTTAAACTCACAAAAAACACAAAAACACTTAAAGTAAATGCACTTCATCAGTGCTAATGTATCCCACATGTACTTCATTATGCATAGATTACAAGGCTGGACTACCAGGCTGCCAAAGAAGGCAACTGGGGGCCACTAAAAGCAACTGTTAATTGCTATGAAATGTTTTTGGCAGTTGGATTAATTTCTAAATTAGTCTCTGGATTTGCACTATAAAAGGTCTTAAACTAACTAAGGAATTTCATTTACTATCTACTAATTTTGTGGTCTTTCTCTTAATAATAAAGTTTTACAGTTTTTAATAAGCATTCAATTTGCCTCAGTCAAACAAAAATTAAGTAATTTTGTCAGCACAGGCGTTCTGGATGTAACGGGAGGGAGGTTGTTAGGTGGTCAGCAAGGGGGCAAGACAGACTTTTTGCCAAGGTGGCCACTAAGAGGTTAATCTGCCCATGATGAAAAACACTGAGCGTAACATTTCTTGTGTTAAAAAGTTTTATGAATACGTAAATGTACTTATTCTTCTTATTTTTTTTTTTTTTTACATCAAGCATTTTCAATTTTAATCGACGGTAGTCCGGAGTGATCGTTCCACTCTGATGAGAATATGAACACTGTGTTCTTCTCTCAGAGTGTAATCTGCGATCACCAGTCGTGATGTCGTCTTTCTTCACAGTCTCCAGACTTCACTTCTGAGCAGTAAAAGCTCTGTATCACTAATGAGTGACTCACTGTTATGGCATAAAGCAGAACATGCTGTACTGAGATTAAGTAGTGGTGATAGACAAGGTCATAGTATCTTATCCAGGCGGCAGTTGTAGCCTAATGCACAGGCTACATGTCATGTCTTGAAACGTGTTTATGCACAGAAAACAACGTCACATACAGAATGCAACAGAGAAAACTGATCTGTAATGTTCAGCAAGGGGCAAGCATGAATGAGCAAGCGAGTGAAGGTGCAAGTGTGCAGCAGCTTTCTGGATCATTAACTGGTTCGTCTCAACAAAGAATTAGGTGAAATTAATACAATCTCTTTCACTCATCTACTCAGCCAGCAGCAGGAGGCCCAGGGAAGCTGCTGCAAGCTGCTCTTCATCAGAGGTGGAGAAGTTAACCACACATGTATTTGCCAAACCAACCAGTTAGTCTTTATCCTTGAAGCCTTTTCTCTTATAAAAGCCGAAAACACAGCTTGAAAACTATTGTGCTTGCAATGACATATACATCTCATCTTTGTGTTGCTCACGCAAGGAAATTTTCAAGCATCTCTCCTCATTCAAGTGCATCAAGCCGTAATGGACATGGGCTCATTATTTCAAATGAGAACTGAAGTCGTAGTGGCTGTTTTTAGCCCACATCAGCCAGCAGAGGCAGAAATAAGCCCACTCCCCACGTCAGACCAAACTGGGTTTGGCAAATGCATGTCTAGTAAGGCTTAAGCAGTGAAAGTCTGATAGATAACACACACTGTGTTTTATGGTGATAAATGTCTGACAAATGTTTTTTTGAAATACAAATTTCAAAAATATATCTACCTTTGACCATGGATGTTTCACTCTCATGCTGAGACATTCAGAACAACCACAGTCTGAGCTGTCAGCAGCTCCATGGCATTAGTTGGGGAGTGGGGCTTTGCTCAGGAGGTGGTAATGAGAGAGGAAGTAATCACCAGGGGCCTCACGTGCATCCATACAAATAACCACACACTGCTAGCTTATTCCCGGCTCCTTTTAAATTCTGCAAATGGTCAAGGTAGACCAAATGTCCACACACATCACATTGAAGATATGTGCTGGCCAGCAGGCACACAGCCCTCTCTTTAATGGTTAGGCTTATCAGTGTTTGGATTCAGGACAAAAAAAGCACCTGCATCAGTTACTGTGTAGACTTAAGCATTGACTCTATCAGTATCCACATCAGCACCCAGGGCCTGCGATAACCTTCTAAATTAGATAAGTATTTCACCAGCGCATCAGAGTTTGTGAGGAGCACAGGACGACAGCAAAGGCAGATCCTGTGTGACACGTTCAGCTGGACAGACCTGAGCGTGACTGAGTATGACAAAATTCTCACTCATGTAATTAAGCCTCCGTGGTATGCATGTGCGTTTGACAAGACGAGTCATCAAAAGCTGTTGAGATGCAGACAGCGACGCAGAGCCACGGTGGTGCGGCTCACTGCGCTTTTTAAGTCTCAACCTGGCTGACCCGATGTCTTAAACATTAGACAATTAGCACGACCGCGGTTAAGATGAACCAAAAATGACTAAAACACCAGCACAGGTATTAAAGTTTTAAAACTGAAGAACAAAGTGCGCGTTAGTTATAGTTCCAACAGAGAAGAAGCTATTACAGTAGCTGTGTGCATTCTTTGAAGTAAAATCAATGGGCAGGCTAAGTACGGCTTTAGCGCAGTCTCCTATAAACATCAGCAGCCTGATGAGGGTGATTAAGATTGCTATCATGTCTCTCCCTCAAATAAGAAGCCAGCATAAACAGTTTTAAGGCTCTGCTTTTTATCTTTCCAGACTTTTTTCAGCCTTTGCAGGAGAGGAGAACGAAGCACTTTTCAAAGGCTGTGTGAACATGATTGATACACTCCACCGAGCCACCTCAAAAACCCTTTAGATCCATCATCTGTGCTGAGCTTGCCATCCATGTGCATCGCCGCAGAAATAACCTCAGTATATATGTGTATATATATAAAAAAAATCCTCTAATGCATCCCCCTCCTCAGAAGCTGCCTCACCCCTCCTGTTTGGCCCTTGTCCACAATATGACATCATCAGTCATCACCTGCTGGCGTCCGTTTACTGACCCCAGACAGGTGGAAGAGTCTGCATTGAAGATTCACAGATTTAAGTATCTTAAAACACATGCACACGCTCACACGATGCAATAATGTTTTCTTCAGCCACAGCGCCACTGATGCCTGATCTGATCAGGATTTCATGGTTGTGAGGCAGCTTCCCTGCAGCATGCGGACCCTCAGCGGGGGCCTCCTGGCTCACAAACAAGCCTGGGGTTACTCAGCTACCTCTGCTGCATCTAAACCCTCCATAACCATGGTGAAAACTCTCGGGTATAAGGTGGTTAATGACAGTATGGAGACACGACAGTGAGATAATGCCGAAATAGCTCTAGGTTGAACTGCTTTACCTCTGCTGAGCTGAACGGAAACAATTTCTCCACACAAAAGCAAACTACATAAAGAGGAAGTATAAATAATTCCTCCAAGTCCTACCATCAGAGGACAGTGTCTTCAGAGAAGTGTTGTTTTGCCAATGAACAAAAGACTACAGTCAACAGAAACTCCTCAGACAGTTTCATTTCTTTCCAACTCAGCTTGTTTGAAGCATTAGATGCTTTGATGTTCTGCATACCAGCGGGATGCAACTCCTCGACACCAGGGCTACTTGAGATGAGTAACCTTGGATTTACACACACTCTCTCTTCCCCCCCACTGCCGTGCCCTGATGATGGATGAAGGATGGAGCAATGAATCTGTCCTCCGCCCACCTACTCCAATCGCCATTTTAAGGTCCGGTCTCATTTGGCTCCCAGATAAATACGGTCCAGAGCAGCCGCGGTAATTTGCATTTAAAGGCTGTTCGTCTTACATGCCTCCTGCCTGCAGTTTGCTGAAAGGTATATTTGCATTTTGAATGCCTAAAAATGCTCAAACCCAAAAGCTCAACCTTGCAGTCACGAGGGGAAACCAGGGAGCCAAAGAATTTTCAATGTAAGTGCTGTAATTGCTTGTAATTACAAAGAAAAATGACAGGTTTGCAAAGTTTGTAGAGGCAACAGGGTACATTCAGGACAAGATGTGTCTTGTGGCTGCACTGCAGACAGTAACAACCTATCACACTGGTTTGGGAGCAGGTTATGATACAGTTTTGCCCAAAACAAAGACTAAGATTGAACAAATCTGAGTTTTGGGAAGCATCAAAAGGCAGTTCCAGGTTTAAATCCCATGGCTTTACAACACCAGAGGGAGAGCCACACTAAGCTCAGATACACTATTTATTCTACTGCCCCCTGCTGACATGGTCCTGCACTTACCCTCGACTTCAAAACACAACAAAACAAAAAAAAGGTCAAACAGAATGAGACTATTTTACAGATTTCTTATTTCCTGATAATGATAATATCCATTTATTGAAGATTTCCTGGAAAGAACTATTTGATTTGGTGTCGGAGAGAGTAAGTATTTTATTTTGTTTAGTTAGTTGAGTGTAAAATAAGTTTAAACTACATTAGTGTTTCTATGTTCACCTGAGCCACTGGCACTGAATAAAAGTTATCCTATCTTGACATTTAATTAGAATTATTTAACTGCGAATGGTGCAATTGAACATAGACTCTATTTTACCTATAATTACAATCAAATTAAGTAGTTTGTTCCAAAAAACACTAATTGGGAAATGATTAGGAATTTACCAAAATAAAAGCAGCATGTTCACGACACTTAGTAACAGTGAAATGTAATGTCTGATGCAGTGTAATTCAGGTAGTTTAACAAAATTATAGGTATCTGTGGTTTCTGGTGATTCATGCTGACTCTAGAAGATGTGACATGTGGCAATCCACTCCTCATGGTGACCTCCACCCTGAGCTAGCAAGGCGGAGGACCTTTTCATCATTCTCCTCTGTTTAGACAACTCACACAACAACCCCTCACCGTGGCCTCTGCTGCGTCAACTGAAGCCTAATGTAAATTTGTACATCCTTCCACCATGTTATCAGGTTTGTCACCTCAGCAGTGATCGATGGTACTGGCCTCACACTCTAACTAGCCCACCACTCATCAATATGTGCACCCTGTTTCGTCTACATACACGTGAGGCTCTTTCTGTTTCGGTCAGGATCGTGCTCTGGCGCATGACACAGCCGCGAGGGGCTCGCTATGAGGCCGCAGCAAGCTGGCATGACTTGTCTCAGATAATTTTTATGAAACTGCGAGACAGCAACGATGGCAGTGAAAAGGATGAGAGGCATGGCGCTGCGTGAGACAAAGAAGGAGCGCAAACGTTGTGTTTGTGCTTTTTGATTGTCTCAGACTCCCCCACTCCCCCTGGAGGGTTGTTTCAACTGTTTGTAACAATGTCACACTGCGAAAATGGCGCAGTCCATGACCACTGCTTCTCACATTTAGCAGACGGGAGAGCAGAGCCAAGGCTCAGATGCGGCACTGAATGAGCCACCACCCCGGGACACAGAGGTTGTCTCTGTGAAAGAAAACTGCACAGCATATCAAACCGTAACTATTAGGCCTCACATTCTCCAAAATGATCCACTTCACCTCAGGTTAGGAGGAGAGCGACAGAGAGAAAGACGAGAGGAAGGTGTGCAGAGGAGCAGACCGTATTTTATGGCCGGCCTTTTGAAGTGATAGGCATGAAGTCAAAATCCCATCGCTCCCAGCTGACCCACACTCCAACCTTTACTTTTTCTCCATTTACATCACCCACTGCTGCCATCTCAGACATATTCGGCTATTCCCCTTCGTCTTCTACATTGTCTGTCTCTCTGTGTTTCATCTTCATCTACATTTTACCACAGACACTCCATTTACTCAAACCTGTCTTCCCATCTCTGCTCCAATCTCACTCTGCCCCATCAATATTTGTCTGGTCAGCTCTTCATCTGCATTCAGACAGCTTTAACAAATATTGTCCATAAGGAGCAGCGTTTTCACATGAAATGGGGCCGAAATCAGCTCGCAAAGAGGGAGCAGATGGTGATACTTTCCTGATGACATCTTTTGGCTTTTGCAGAAACTCTCCACTGCTTGTTCCATCCCTCCCTCTTTCAACACACGAGGCATTACAACAAGTTCAGAAACCTTTTACTGAAGTTTAGAGTGTGGTGAGCTGCTCGCTCTTTATCTCAGCTCCGAGTCAACTGTGTCGGGGTGTGAAGTCGTTGGCAACTCAGACAAACACATAAACAGAGGAATTACTTTACATGGAAAAACTTTGACTAAGTGGGGTCTGCTCTGTTCCAAGCTCAAACAAACAAAAAAAGCAAATCACAAAGCAATGATTACATATTTATTCCACTTAGATAAGCATGCTCGTGTTGCACATTTTAGAGACAAAAGCATCTACTTAGGATTTGAGAGAGATTACAAGAAGGAAAGATGTCAACCAGCTAATAACAAAGATACCAAATGTCCTCAGGAAAAGAGCAGCGATAACGTGTTTACGGAAACAGCATCTTTTACAGCCTCTGCATCTCGAGTTTCAGCTTTTTGTTCAGCTGAGTAATCCAGCTCCCTAGCAGACCGACAGCGGTCTATATATTTGTATTCAGTCAAAGTCTTTTGAGTGGTCAAGGAGCGACGCGTCAGATCCTCTTCCATCAGCCGCTAATACAGCATTGTCCTCACTCAATTCTGTGTCACCACGTACTCTTTGTCTATCAAAGCGTAGCAGTTTCAGCTTTCAATCATGTGGCTGACTTGGTGTCTGTGTGCCGGATGACCCACATGCACGCAAACAGACACGCACAATTGCTGTGAGCACGCTCAACAGGTTTGCTGCCAAGCCAAGAGAAAAATCCCTTTTCCCCTGCCCAAATCTGCACACTTCCTGGAATCAGTTTTTGCAGCCTGAATCACAGCAGACGCTTGTTTTGTGCGTCAACAACTGTGGATGACTGTCATCTTTGTCAAATCACACAAATGTACTATTTAGAATTACAACAAAAAATAACACACAAGTCTTAAGTGTGCTCTCGACTGGCGACAGTTCGCAGACACCATCAGCTGTCACAGTCGACTGCACATGTGCTTTGAAGATATTGCTCAACATGCTGCATTTTAACAGATTCATAATGAAGAGGGCAACCTCAGAGATGAATATATTCTCCCTTGTAAACAACCAAACATTTGTTTCCCTCTGACTGCATTTCCAAGAAGCTGATCAACCCAGGCCTCAACTTGTTTGGGAGACAACGCCGAAACAAACAATGGGCACATGTGCAAGTGTGTATAAAGCATTCCTGAACATTAGTGTTAATATAAGCAGTGTGGGCGCTTCTCTGTGTGTAACAAACTCAGATGGCTTTTTTCTGTGGTGTTAACTGGATAACGGCAATTTAGAGACAGGGTCTGATCCTTGAAAATGGATTAAAGGAGTCCTTGTGGTGCGAAGTGAAAAGAAAAAAAACAACACTGGTTGAGGAGCAGCTCAACAAAGTCCTTGGGAGGTAGTTTCCATGGCGATGACTCATTCTCTCTGTCCGCTTGGCACTGATGCTTGTCTTGTCTCAGTGGGCTGAAAGGTTCATATTTCACATATAGCACCATCATAACCTATTAGCAAACCCTGGAAAGGATATGAGGGGGAGAAGAATAAATTGTGTTTGTACATATGGACATTTAAAAAGGACAGGCAGATTTCTGTCGCCCCTGGCAGAGTGACCCGAGGCAGTGGATAATGGAGTAGCCACCAGGCTCCTTAGGCCTGTATGGAGGGTGGACCAGGGTTCAAACAAATACATCAGAACGTCAAAACGTCAGCGGACTGGCAGCGAGTATCCACAGGAGTTGAAACAACGAAGACCTGACAGCATGTATCCACAGCTCTTGCTACCACAAAGAGGCTTCACCTCAATTTCACAGAGTAGACATTTGTCGGATTCAGGCTGTCCATGCAAAAGGCTTGACGTCTCAAGTATGGGACACTTGCTTGGATAGAGGATGATAACGGCCCTCCAAGATCCCGCTACCTGAAGAAGCAAAGCGGGGAAACCACGGCGCTGCGGGCGCATAAAGCACCTGACAGCTCTGACAGAAGCGAGACAGAGACGTGTTGGGTCGAACGGCAGACTAGTTCTCCACGTTCTGCCTCCGCTGCCTCAGTCCTGCCAACAGTACTCTTATTCAGTCTTTTCTCTGTTTCTACGGCAACAACATGCGCCGCTCTCCCTCTGGCTTGCTTCATGTTGTTTACGACGAACCATAATTGTGCTCTCTTTCACCTTAGCTTTTTATTCTCTCACCTGCCCCCCTCCCCTTCTCTCCTAACTTGCAGTCCACCATCTCCTCTTGGAAGACGGAGGTGAATGTCAATGTCAGCCCTCCACTCTGCGGTGCTCAGTTAAAGCCTCATCAGGAGACCAGCTAGTTGTGCATTCATGCAGCCACACCATTAACAGGATACAGGGATAAGATGAGCAGTGCGAACACAATTTCATGTGTTCAAGAGTGACCTTTGACCCATGCTCACGTCATGATGACTCTCGATGTCTATCATCTTCCTCGGTTACTTTCTTGTCTTGAACAGAAAGAGAATATATTTGCTTCAAAGGGTCAAGCAGCAACATTTGTCTCTACAAGTATACCTCCAACAGCAATGAATTTACATGAAGGTGTTTAGGTGTAAAACCTTTATGTCTAAAAAGCACCTATTTCTAAGAGTAAAGCTCTGACATTGAGACAGCAGAGTTTCTCTGTCGGAGTGAGCCTTATTGTATAAGATGAGTCTTTGTTGAGATACTTGCTGTGCGCCTGCTGACAACAGATCGCAAGAAAATGTTTAAATGTGCTCTGGGCTCCAGGCTGCAGACATTTCCAAGCAACAAACATCTGGTGTTCAACTCTGCCTACGGGAGCGTGTTTGTGAATGTCATCTTTCTTTTCAACATAATGAGAACCAATTCTCCCACTTCAGTAAAGCATAATAAGGACAAAGCAGCAGATCTGTCCATTAGTTCGATCTCTTGGTGTGTACAGCTCTGACCTTTGATTCAGAAACAAAGCTGATGGATTTCTACTGATCTGTCCATTTTTGATTCAACAATGCATTTTTTTAGAGAAAAATGATGTGAGATGAGTGCTTATTTGGCTCTTTAGAAGCTCTCCAGGGAAAATGTTATAAAAGTGAGATACTGGTTGACACTATGATGGCGATCAGCGCAGCACAGACGGGCACTAAACATTCCTGAGAATCATTGAGAATTGATTAAAGCTGTTAATGATTGATCGTTTACATATATACAGTACATGCGGGCAATTAAGGCGAGGAATGTTCCCGGTCCTGATCCAGATCATTTAATATCATCTGCCAGTGACATGTCCTCCTTTGATTTCTCACATTTCCTACATCGCACAGCTGCACTGCGAACACTTATACGGGAGTGAAAGCAATTCAACTCATTGAAGATGTGCTTCACAATTGAATGAAAAAATGTAGTGCAGCTTTTACAGCTTTGATGTTTTTCATTTTCCAAAGCAGCATAAACAATAAAAATGTCACAGGTGCCGCTAATATAAAAAGCAACATCACAACACAGCAACGTCCCAAAAATTAAACAAAATATTTATTATCCCCCCGTTTCATTTTCAATTCTGCCATGTCGGGAAGGGAAACAAGACAAGAGTGTTTATGCTTTAGTGAGCTGCGAAAACTTGATTTATTCCTTGTTTCCCTCTTCTTAGGTACCTTATCATACTGGTTTAAACATAACCACTCTAAACACTGGCTGAGCAAATATTACAAGTCATGGTTGGAGAGCTTTCATTTTCCATTTTAAAATAGCTCCACAATGCACAGGTTTTAGCTGCACCTTTTGAAAATATGTGCTTTGATTGATGTGATGTCTGCATGGCAGCCTACAAAGACACATTGCAGTGTAGTAATTTAATCAAAGGGCTGGAATTATATCGGCCTAAATTTAACTGATATTGTTAAATTACAATTATATCTCGATCAAGTCAGGTCCAGTCTCACAGACTGGCTCTGGACATGCCAATTATAGTCTCTATAGTTCTCCTGTCTGCAGTATAAAAAACGACCAGAGTAAACAAATCCTGTTTTGTTCTAGCATGAGAAAAGTCCCTAAAGCCTAAATCAAAGAACGTAATGACTGTTTACAATACTGTGTCATTTAAGGCTCTCAGGACGGTGGTGCAAGGTCACAGTCAAGTCACACTGCTCTTACACAGAAACAGAGAGGCAGAAGCAGATTTGTTGCTGTATTACAGATGTTAAGAAGATAATCGTGGTTTACGAGTTGATTGTCATCTGAATAGTTTGGGCCAATTTTCTTACGGATAATAGGAGTTTTGTACTCATCAATGTAAATACAGAGGTCCAGAAAGAAAGGACAGACAGGGCAGGTTAACCAAATTTACCTGCTGGAAAGTGAAGTGATAGTAAACATCCAGCATTGTCCAATCACCTACTCTTTGCTTAAACTCTGGCCTGCCATACTTGATATGGTTGTGCATTAAAACCACCCTCTTGTGCAACCAGAAATTATAGGACTAAAGAGTGAAATTGGTGAATATAATTGCTATCAGTCCCAAATGGCTCTGTGTGGTTAACATGCTGATATTGAGCAGGTGTTATTTCACCATGTTAGTGTCGTATACATCTGAGGCTGCTAGGAGGGTCTTTAGTAAAGCTCCACATGTAAGTATCGGACAAATTTACATTTTGACCTGATGATGGCAGTAGATGAAAAGTTAAGGGATCACCAAAGTTATTATAATTCATCCTGAGGTAGACATAAATTGTTTTTTTTTATCTCAAGGCAATCCATTTGACAGTTGTAGAGACATTTGATCAAGACCAAAAATGTTCACCTTCTGGTCATGCTCGATTAAAAAATCACCACAGTCAATGGGATGGACAGTCGGACATGTCTTGAGGCGTGCTGATAGCATTGTAAGCGGTCATAACATTTTATTTCGCCAAGTGAGGAAAATGTGGAAACGAGTCAACATCTGCAGCCACTGGGCATCTGCCTCCCCAGACAGCCAGACAGCACCAAGGAGGAGTTCATGGTGTGGTCACAACAGTGAATCCATAGGCGGAGAGATTAACTGCACTAATCTTTCACTGGATAACACCATGAGGATGATGGAGGAGGATGAAAAAGAAGAGGTGGCGGAGGGGGGAGGGAGGGGAGGAGAAGCTGGAGGAAGGCAGATCAACACATTTCGTGAGACAAAAATTAGATGCAGCCTCATGGCAAGAGACTCTGGTGTATATTTGCGCCTCTAAATGATCAACAAAAGGGAATCACATTATCATATCTTACTGGAAAGCGTCTGTCTGTCCGCTATATTTTACTTAACGCACAAGGGCCCTATTATGTGGCTGTGTGCTCGCTGCACAATGTCCGCCACAGTGAAGTATAACAAACTTGTGAGTCCCATCAGACTTTCATTATATAACTGGGGTGTACAGCTCCATATGATCAGCATAGATTAGGCAGCCATTGTGCGCACGACAACAGGCTGCGGCAGGGGAAACATCTGCAGTGTCTCATCAGGAAGACGAATTTGGGCGCTGTGGGAGAGCTCAGAGAGCCTCCACATTGATCTGACTGGCAGTGGCTGGATGTTCGAGGCCATGTGAGTCACAGGAGTCAAGTCAGCATGTCACAGGCAATTAAACGGTGTCCTCAGACACCCCACTGAGACACCTTCGAGTGAACAGAAGTGCGACAGAAAAGCTCTGGACGGAGAACAGAGCGCAGGCTGAAGCAGCAGCATCTCAGACAGGAGTGAGTACAGGCAGATGCAGCCCTTCATGTGCTGATTTCATTTCTGCCTCCTGGAAATAACTTCATTAACTTCGTCTGTGTTTTTCTTGTTCATCTCGGCCTGTCTCTGGTTATCAGCTGGCTATTCACTTCTGTCTCCGTCTCTTCCGCTGTAACACGCACTCGCTGCTGCAACAGCGAGTGCGTGTTCAAAACTGGATAAAAATGCATCTTGGTAACTGCGAAATTTAAATTGGTTTCTTTAAAATCCTTCTTGCGAAATTGGTGGCTTTTACAGCGGAGGGTTTTTTTGGAGTTCAGGCGTACTTTCTGTTCCTGTAGTGCACGACAGGCTGAACAAATTTCTGTGGGTTAGTAGGTTAATAGCTATGCATCTGTCAGATTAGGTTATACAACAGCCCACGTAATATGTAAATCGTGAGATTATCACTTGAAAATGTGTTTTTCCTAAGAGAACACCTGAAAGCAGCTTAATGTATAGACATACTTACTTCTAATTTAACAGTAAAATATGTCTATATGCGTGTGCGTAGGTGGGTGGAGATGGTGGGGTAGAGGTTAATTAGAACACAGTGTCTATTCTGTCTCTCCCTCTGCCAGTGGCTGCTCCTCTGAAACCAAGGGTTGAAATACACACAGCACAGATCACACCCCCTCACACTGGAGACAAAGCGAACCCTCTTACCGCTCTGTATCATCCAACATTATGTCATGTCTGCTGGTACATAGAGCAGTGAAGGGGACTGTAATAATTTCCTGCCATTCATCTCAAAGTCTATTTTCTGCCACTATGGGTCAATCGTAATCGCATATATAAAATTTAATATAACACAGAGTGTCACGGCTCCTCAAAGACAGTAAAATAAACCGTTGAGCCATCAAGAGGGCTAATGAACTGAAATCTTTAACAAAATGAAGCAAAGTTGTCCCTCACAACAGTGAAGGCCCTCAAAAGCCGTCATGCCATCTCCTCCACATTTAATTATGTTTTTTAGCACTTCAACCTCAAGTGGCTAAACGCAGTCAGGTCCTCGGGGAGACCCGTGCAAGTCCTGCACAGACGGGCTGACTAACAACACCAGCTGCTGGCATGTGTGTTTGTGTGTGTACCTGCACTGTGAGAGCAGATCATTGCATGTGTGTTTGTACAAAGAGAGACTCAGATAGTAAGGCAGAGAGAGAGAAAGAGGGACGAGAAGCAGCAAAATACCACAGCAGCAGCAGTTTTACGGACCGTAGTAAATATACTGTGGCTTGTGAATCCTGCAAGTTAGTGCTGAAATGGCGGGTCGATTAATCAAACTGTCTACATTTAAGTCATTTATCAAATAAATATGCAAATGAGAGTTTGCTGCTTTTTTCTGTAATCCAGTTTTAAATTGAATATGCTCATTTTGTCTGACCACAAGTCAAAAACCCAGTGTGCAGATGTAAATTTGGGCTCTGGGAGCTTGTGATTGTCATTTCTGCCATTTTCTGACATGAAATTGACAACAGTATGAATAACAAAGTTAGCAGATCTCTGAAATGCCAGTGACATCCATCAAATCAAGTTAGCTGCAACCCTACCGCCTACTAACAGTGCACAGAGGCACAGCAGAAAAACATAAAACATTTCCTCTTCAACTTCTTTCAGTTCTCAGTCAGTAACATTTTTTGGATTTACAGTATATTAGCAGCTAAAGACGGGATGTTTGCAGAGTTTGTGAAATCTTCCATGAGTGGCATATGTAAAGTAAGTTAGTTTGCTGACACACAGCATTCAAACCTTTTTGGGAGGAAAAAAAAACAGCTTCTGCCACAATGAAGAGAATCCCATTCTGCTTATGCGTTATCTTCTCTCTCCAGCTTCTGCTTTATAGACAGGCCGGGTGAACCTGCTTGGCCTCAGAACATTGACACCAGGATGAACATTCAAGTGTGTGTGTGTGTGTGTGTGTGAGAAAGTTAGAAAATGTTTTTTGTGCAACCTGAATATCAACTGGATTAACGACTGTGTACAGTAGACCAGACCACAGACCACGTTTGTGTGTGTGTGTTTGTGTGTGTGTGTCTGGCTGGTTTGTACTTGCACCTTTAAAGTCTAAAAAATAGACTGATTGCGTCCTCCTGCCTAGACGGGACCACCACAAGTTTACTCCTTATATACTCGAGTCACACACATGTAAACACTCCTTTTCCTGATAATTCAGCATTTCATGCCTAGTTTACCCAGCCCCCAGGCTTTCTGGGTGATTATCATGGCATTTCCATTTGCAAGCCCCTGGGCACAGCAATCTGGAGGGGACTGATTTGGACAGTTTAGATCCACAAAATGTGTCCCTGCCGTGGGGCTGAGAGACATATTTCCAAACATTTTTTTCAAACACATTTGTTGAATTTAATCAAACAGCATTTTTGGACAATTTCAAAAGATAAAGCAATGCTGAGTGTAAACAGGCTACACTGCGATCTGCTATCTAGACCAAACTGCACCAAAAAAAGAAATGCAAGAATGTTTTAAATATAACATCTGAGCACCAAATACAAGTTATGTGACTATCCTAGAAGTGCTTCATTAAATTAGCACACATTAAACAGTCCCCGTCTAGCCTGGAGGCTCTGTTGAAAGTTTTGGCTGTGGCGGCCACTGTTTGATTTTGGTCTCTGCAGAGCCCGGCTCCATTGGTGCCCTGGAGCTCTGCTGCAGTGGCGGCTGTTATCAAACTACTAAACATCAGAGCGGAGACTTGGAGTCTTCGCCGTTCTTGACTGCGACACGTGCTTATTGAAGGACAAAGCTTCCAGAACTCATCAAATATACATGCTGCATCGAAAAGAGCGGGTGTCATGTGTCACAGCGTTCAAAGTGTGCAGAGTCAGTACGTACTGCTAAATATAAGACTAGTGTGACCATGTATGTAGGTGTGAATACATGTGTGAATGTGAAAATAAAAAGCTGCAGCTGTGTCCAACAAAGCTTTGCTACATTTCTCACTTTAACTGACGCCATCACATGCTGCTCGTGTAAATTAAGGCACTAAAACACCTGCGAATGACATTGCAGATGGGGTTAAAGAGGTATGATATAATCATCAAAACAAGCACTGACAGCTATGTATATCCAGGCTACACCACAACATTTGCTTTTGCTCCTTCCACACCTGCCAAACTGTGCCAGAGCTTACTTTATTGTCAGCTCATGCATAATCCATTTGCTGCACGCCTTATCAAAAAACCCCAGACTCAAATAAATCTGACCGTATTATTTGCCAAGGCTGAGGACTGTCGGGAAACTTTTTTTTTCACCCCCACTTCCTGATGAAATAAAATTCTTGCTTTCCACGCTTTTTGACGGCGTGTTTTAAAATATTTTTTAAACTTCAATTTATCTGCCCATACACAAATCCTCAAGTGAAGGACTTTGTCGCCCAGACAAAAGTGCCCACGAGCACACATCCAGAGAGGATTGTGAAGAAGACAAATGAACTTGAGCGGAGCCAAAGGAAGAGAGAGGCCAGAGAGGGGCCAGCAACAGTTAAAGATGTGGTGCTCTTTAAAAGGAGCAGCTGACTAACTCTGAATTCTAAGTAGAGGAAAGTTTTTTTTTTCTTGAGGCGCTAAAAGACCAGTTGTGTTGTCTAAGAGGGCCAGATGGGTCTGTGCTCTGTGACTAAACTCTGGGCTTGCACACACACATACACACACACCTCCTGGACCCTCAAGCTGATCAGCATTCAAAGTGAACGCTTGCCGTTTCCCCTCTCCTCTGTTCCTACACTCTTGTTTCTCCTTCCTCCACTCTGCCGATGGTTCCACAGGGAGGACGGGGAGTCGCTACTGTTTATACACTTATTTCTCAGGGGGGGAAAAAAAAAGGTGGCTCAACCAGCAGGAGACAGACGGAGTCAGAGTGTGATGCTGAGTGAAGGGATGGAGGTTGGGTCTTTACGCTGTTGGCAAACGTGTCGGCACAGAGACCAAACACACAGACATTATACAGCTTACAGTTTTTCTTTCATCCCCCAGCAGGCTCAGGTACACCAGTCTACGGCCGCACTTGAACTTTAAACCCCTTAATCCTGTTAACCACACACTGTACAAAAAAAAAGCTAAACAAACTCACACCTTTATTTAAAAGTGCCTGATAGATATAAGAGACAGGTCTTGGAATGAGTCCCAGTTTGCTTTCACTTCTGCAATGACAAGGCATGTTTTTCAAGCCAGCAAAGATTAGGCAAGCAAATGAAAAAAAAAAGAAAAGCATGTCAGTGCCAGTTTGCAGCTTGTGTGCACTCACTTGTACAACCGCATGAGGATGAAACGGAGCACCATATGCAGTGTGAAGAAGCCTCTTAAGAACACCTGTGCTGCTGCACTTAGCGCCCAGGATCTATTGTGATCCGGTGAGGCCGAGGAGAAAGGGCAGGCCACGGACATATTGTCTTAGCACCTTGCTTTGTTCCAGAGCTCAAAAAAGCAACTGCACTCTGGGAGCACTTCACTGTAGCATTTGATGGGGCCGCAGTACAGAAACAAGACAAAGGGAAGGTACAGTTCGACACGTTGCATGTGAGAGTGAGAACAGATAGCGGTCGTGATCATACATGCGCGTTTCTCCATCATTGATAAATGAAAAGCAACAGCAAAGTCAGACTTGAAACTCTTCCTAATGTTTCACATGTTTCTATTTGACGTCCAGATGTGAAAGTGTGTCATCTCTGGATTCTGAGAAAAGTCAAAGTCAGATTGGTCAAATCAAAAATCTGCGACTGGGTCAGATGAACATTTCAGATGTGGCACTAATCCTCTTCTGTGTAAGCAGTTGGCCTGATAAATTGCTTGAGGCTTTTATTTTGGCAGATCTGGTGGTTTTTCAAATTACAGATTTTTTTGTGTGTGTGAAAGCTGCAACTATCCAGACAAAATAGCAGAGAGGATGAATAAAGTTGCTTTGAGTTTGTTATTTTACTGATTCTTTTAGTGAAGTTGATGATTTACAAAACACTGAAAATAAAAAGGTACCACATTCCTGTACCTCGTCCATTTCTAAACTGCAAAACCAGATGGCCTACAGGCAGTTTTAGGCACAAATGGAAAAGCAGACCAGACTTTGCTTCATTAGATGCAAAACCTCTGCTCAACCCACAGGCATCACAGAAATAATTTGTTTGAGAGAGAGAAAAGTAATGCAGAATTTATGACGCTGTGTTGGGATTGACACCGCTGGCAGAGAAAAAAAAACTGATTGTTATCCAATGAATGACTAAAGGACATTTCCCGACCCACACACAGACACACCTTCACCTTAAACTCTTGTCATTTAAAATTCAAATTATCTTTTGTCTGTGGCTAGGTGACATTTCCGCGAAGGCGACCCACTTGTTTTTTTACGAAATACAAATTTCATGCTGTCAAACCTCGTTTACAAACAATGACACAATAAATAAAAAAGGAACAGACATGATAATAAAGATTTTAAGTCCTCTGGCAAAAATGTCTTCCTGTGGGTGTGTGAGTGACAGTAAGCAGAGCATAACTTAATGCGGTGCTGATACGAAAACAGTCAACTCTGGCACTTGAAACAAGGATAAAACAAAAACTGTGACAAGATCAAATTGAGGCTTTGTTTGCTTTGGTGAAAACCGAGAGAATCATTTTTCATGCCATATAAAAATAAATGGTGTCCAGTGAAAAATAGGGAAAAATACACTATCAGCAACTTTATCACATGTATTTAGATGCTTTCATGAATTTGTCTTATTTCTTGCAGCATGACCTACTCTTAAGGCAAAATTAAGAGTAAATAATGATATTCTTAAATGTCATTAATTAAAAATAATAGAAAACCTTTCAACAAGTCCTCCAAATGAAAAAAAAACAAATTGCCAAGTCCATCTTCTCTGGCATCACTTATGAGAGATGAACTTTGAAATGGAGATCTCTTTAATGATGTGACACTGGTTAAGTTTAGATACAATCACATGTCTAATTAACTCTGTGGTTAAAAGGTCATAAACAACCACAGTGACAGTTGCATTAGGAAACAGGAAATGAACAGCAGTCTTAAGTTTTACTGACCCATCTATTCACCCCAACCTTCTGCCCCCGTGTCATTCTGTAATCAAACTTCCTATTTTACTCCTGACGGACAAGACTACTGCAGCATCTAGAAGTTTTTTTTTCCTTTGATAAAACACAACATTTCACATCTTTTGATATTACTCTTTGGCCTTGCTCTTCTCTGCAGGATTTGTTAGATCCACCTGTGCAGATGTTGAGTTCTTAAATGTCAAATGTGTGTGATGGAAGATTAATCAGCCGGCCAAGGTCTGAATTCCCCCCTTTGCTGTTGTTGAATTTCTCTGAAGGATTAAAAATATGGGGTAAAACTAACCCATAATCCTCAGCTGCATCTCCTGCCTTGAGCGTTTGTGACCTGATTTTTAACTCTTCACATACCTGCTTGTCCTTGTCCTTAGATTTCCCGCTGCCCGACACCCGCGATGAGGTGACATCACGGGGGATGACAGAGATTTGGTGCAGTGGCATGTTCATCCCAGCAAAGCCAACCAGGGACGCTCACACACACACTTCCTGTCCCGCTGCCAGAGCAAAGGGCATGATGGTTTGAACTGCACGCCTTCACCGCACTGTCCTGCAGAGGACACACAGAGGATGAAAGGAGGTCAGAAAAGAGAAAATAAGATCATGTTCAAATAAAGAAAAAAAACAGAAAACACGCTGAATTGCAAGCCCACAATAAGGAAGAAGAAATGAAAGTCCCGAAGAGGCACAGCTACATTTTCTGTGTGTTCATCTCATCTGCTGATCACTTGACTGACCTCTTTTGAGACCAGAGTTTCTTCAAACATTTTCAATTCAGAGCCCAAACTGATTAAAGTCAGATTCTGGAAAAGATCAGCATCACAGGCTCAACCTCTGGAGTCCGTCTATTCATCGGTGAATACGCTGAGCATGTTTTATTCATAGTAACATAACTATTTGTGTATCATGTGATGAGGTGAATAAACCAGTTGAAAGTTATGTGAAGGTCTCACTCATATAAGTAGACGTTTGTAGTTTTATTTTTTACATTCTCTGCTGTGTTTGTGTGCGTGAAATAAATATTTCTTACAAATGTTCAATAATAATGTTTTGAGTGGTTACCACTGCAGATTTGTACATTATAAAAATAGTGTAGTTTTGTATTTTGGGTTCCTTTGAAGCTTTATACTTTGTTAAATTGATTTTTTAAAAAAAGATAAGCTAGATAGGCCAGTCTTACAGCTGAATTTCTACAGAAAAAAATGACGCACTGTATGTGAGGTAAGGACATTTGCCAAAATAAGAATCATCATCATATTGAGTCATTTTTTTCATAGTTTTTAAACCACAATGGAACCCTACAAAAGCAGGACCATGGACTTTCCTTGGCACTGACCTACAGCTTAAGAAACTTTCTATTCTCAAACTGCCAGAGGCTCAGTTGTGTCTTGTGATTTTCCGCAGGAGAGCAGTAGTTTGTCCCAGAATAGCACGAGCAATGACTGTTATAAATTATCTCAGAGGTGATCCCCCAAAGTGTGATAAATCACGACAAAGGTGTGCAGGAATTCCAAATATGTGCAGTTTCAGGGCCGTGATTTCCACAAAAGAGAGTTGCAGTGCGCGCTGCAGCAGCCGCAGGATGGGGTTGTCCTGAGGAGTTACACAAGAGGTTTTACATATGGGTCGTTTTAACTTCAGTTAATGCAGCCATCTGCACTGCCACTGACTGCAATTAAGCTTTAGCTCCTTCTCACCACTAGGCCTTGTGTGTGTGTGTCAGTGTGTGTGCGCGCCTGTTGGCACGCAGGCCAAGCAAACCCTCAAGCTCCACAGTACGAAAATGACAGGATTAAGAAACCAAAAAGCAAGCAGACAGATGGGAGGTCAGTGAAATGGCAGTAATCAGAAACCAGCGTTGATAACGGGAGGGGGTGGTGGTGGTTGTGGTGCAGGGGGGGGGGATTTGGACTGAGAATGCCACACGAGTTCAGAGCAGCACAGTCAGAGCTGCCACTTCAGTTCATCGCTGCACCGTCTCTGATAAGTATTTATCACGATGGCGTGGTACACAAACACACACACACACACGCAGTCAGTGGCCATATCAGCTTCGCGTGCAACAGCTGGCAGTCGTGTGTTAATTAAGACCAATCAGAAAGCACCTCCGTACGGATTAATACGTTTCTCCGACAAGTCCTGGGCGCGCTGGAAGAATCAGTCGAGGGTGAACGAGACTCTCTTATGTCACCACGGGAAAATCTAATTTAAAAAACAAATTGAATAATTATTGTTCATGTAGGCCATTAGTCACCGCCTCATGTTTGCTCATGTCACAGTTAAACATGTTATCTGTTTTGCACTGTTTATTCTAGCAGACACTAAAAAGGCTGAATGTGACTTCAACTCCTGCTTGATGATGATGCTTTATAGATACAGACACAAGAAATAAAAATAAGACTACCATGGAAATCATCTAATTATCATTTCATTCAATTATTGAAGAATCTAATCTGGTCATACTTGTGATGAGATCTACCCTCATCTATAAACATGAGCTGCAAAGACGAAAGAAACTCCAGCTTGGCTTGGCTTTTTCAAGGTTTGGAGAGACGACTTTAAAGACGACAGAGATCAATTAGATTCACTTTACTTTAACCTCCTTACAACTACATTAGTTAATCTATGACCCATTTCTTATATGTTTATATAAAGCTAAATGGGAGATTTGAATAAATGAGTCAAGAAACACAGCAAATGTAGATGTTTCCACACATGAGGAGACACAGCGTGGACTGATGAGGCTGAGAAAATGATGTGAATCATTCTCCATGAATCATATGCTTTGGCCTTTGGAGTCATCAGATCTGAACCCAACTGAATACCTAAGGGAGATTTTTTTGAATTGCCACGTCTGTGCCAAAAACTGCTGAAGTTATTTTTGAGAACTCTGACAAGGTAGCTAATCTAATTGAGTTTAAGCAGCTGCAAGGGTAACTCAATTACACAATGTGGAAAAAATGCGAGTTCACACAAGGCTGACATTTGTGTCTTGAAAAAGCAGATTCATATGCCAGTAAAAAACCACTCGTCTGTTTGTAGTGAGACTCTGAGGGAGTTACACAGCAACGCCCCCCCTGCAGAAAAAACACAATGCATTTATTTTTGACAATTGATTTGGGGCTCGATTTAAAGAGCCAATGCGGGAGGCAGCGTGACCTTTACTGTATGTAGAGGTCAGGATGCTGGAGGAGAGCACTTCAGGTGCTGGTGCAAAACATGACTCATTGTTTCCGACTGACGTTCAGTCCGAACCTGAAGCTCTTAATTTTGCATTTTTGAAATTTTGTTGTGATGCAATACATTTTCTTCTGCTAACATGCTGTAAACTGAAACCATTTATGAAATCCTAGATTGGTTTACATCCAATAATTTAACTTTTCTGTCTGCACGACTACATTCTTTCCTTCCGAAGCCATCTATCTTGATTATGTTAAACATTAAGTGGATTTTGTGACTTGCATGCAAGGGCAGTGAAGTAATTTAATCCCTTTCGGTAATTCTATCTTTATTATGCTCTATTATGTGACCTCGCTGTGAGTTAGTGAGCTATGGCTGAAGAATACAGGTCACTTTGATGGGCGCGCAGAGTCATTTTGTGTCTGTGTGTGCGTAGCTAATGAGTTACAGTAAATGAGCATGGGTCAGGGGACAAAGTTACCCTCCTGAGGGCATCGCCGCATGGTAGCATCATTAAGGCTGCGGCTGTAGTTCAGTCACAAATGTTTGTATTAATTACAAAGCGGGTATTCTTGTGCCATTTCACGAGCCATGTCGTGAGATAAATGAGGAGAAAATAGTTCGGCTTGGTCTATGGCATATGTTTGGGGACTACATCTGCAGAGCTGTGGTTTACTCAGATGTTACTGTGGCGGTCTGAAGAAGCAACCAACAGCATCCATCTCTGCGGCCACAACACAGACTGCTGCTGCACCAGCGAGCTTGTTACTATACATCTAAGGGATAACAACTGCAGTAAAATCCTCCGCTCTTAATTGGCCTTGCGTTTCGAGCCTTTATGGAACTGAAGGGTTGCACTAGTGGGGCGTGAGCCGTGCTGGATCATCAGTCAGGATTACACTTTCACCATACTGTGTACATAAACAGTGATTTCAGTGCTATATAGCATGAATATTTTTAGGATTAACGAAGCTATACTAAATCTGTCAATCAAGCTGTTAAAAGGTTCCTTGGATGTGATATCAGGCCATTTCAGTGTGTGTGTGTGTGTGTGTGTGTGTGTGTGTGTGTGTGTGTGTGTGTGCGGTTATCCTGCGGGTCTGCTGCCAGTCAAAGAGTTCACTGCAACAATATTAATAGCTACAAATCCTGCAGCACTCCAGCCAATCACAGGTCTCCTGCAGTTCCAATTTGACGCCGACGTGTTGCTATGGCAGCAGCTGCAGGGGTCAGTTTAAGCTGTTAAGGGGACGATGGCTTTGGATAAATGGATATACTGACAGGTTATAAGAAACTGTTCAAAAAAAAAAAAAGTATGGATGGTAACAGGGCTGACCGATAACTCAATGTTATTTACTGACTTCCAGTGAAATCACATTGTGGGAATTATGTCGCTAATTTGTTAATAAGATCTTGTCATCTAAATGAATAATTCTGAGCAAACTGTGATTAAAAACTAATACCGTCAGATGGCAGGGTTTTTTTTTTTTTTTTTTTTTTTTTAAATGTGTAGAGTTTTAAGATGCAATTCAGCATTTCACTGCACTGAACATCATCATTATTTACCGTAACCTCCTAAACCGCACTGATATTCTGAACGCTGAATGGATGGTTGCTCAAACATCACCAAAGTGTCAAATCTGGCCCCCAAAGGTCATTTTTAGTGAACATGGAAGCTACAGTATCTGTTGCTTGGGGCTCTAAACTTAAAAGTTAAAATTTTACACATCAAAGTCTGTTTACAGGTCTTGGAGAGTACCACGGCATAAGTAAAAACTAGTGTATGAAGCCTTTTTTGGCTCCAGAGGGAGCTGTGTGAAGTCGGTTGGCTCAGAAGACTACAAGTATGAAAAAGAAACAAATCTGAAGGTGTGGAGTTAGAAAGATGTGAGGGACCTGTCCTCTGGAGTTGGCTGCCGGTGGTCAACTTGCATTGTAGGCAATATAGGTGCCAAAGAAGAAAAACGTTAAAAAAGCAGCCAATATATCTGGTTTTGTTCCACTGACATGGCTTTTCTCAGCTCATTGCTTCACTCTCATCATCTCCGTTTCCAGCAGCAGCAGGTGACCACTTTCGGTTAAAAAAGCTCTCATGAACCCACTGTGCACTACCTGCCCAGCGCCTCATGACAGACACACAGAGGTGCTTGACATAGTCGAGCATTTAGCAGCTAAAAAGGCAGACATTTCCCTCAGGTGCAGATCAAACTCAGAGCTAAAAAGAGAAAATATCGGTCAGGTGGCCATGGAAATGACTAATGTATGCTGGATGTGTGAATAATCCTCTAATACATTTACCATGTCAGTTTTATATAAAAGGTGCTAAAAGCCGATGCTTTGTTTATAGCTTGATACAATGTCCCCCCGTGACCACAGTAAACTCCCTCCAAAACAAATGACAGAAAAAAACATCAGCGTGTATTTAAATTAAAAAGGCACTTTGGGGCAATGTTGTCGTGCTGTTAGTATGGGATAAATATTGATATACTATTGTGATATTGATGTCAAGGCCCATTTTAGCCAGAGGAGAGCCTGACTACAAGAGACCCACAGAGAGACGAGCCATTAAAGTTTCGCTGTCGCTCCTATTATCCCTCCGAAGCCCGTTTATTTTAAAGAAAGACAACTGAGCCCTTCCCTCCAGCTCTTCCCCTCTCCGCTCCTGCACCAGGTAAATCACAGTCCTGTCTCCTCTATGTTCTGCTTAGCTGAGCTCTGCTGTTATTCAGTTTGCCAAGAGGCCCCTCTGTGTCCCTGCTGTCAGATCAGACCTGAGATATGGCCGAGAGCCCGTTCTCTGGTTCTGATGAGCAGCCAGCCAGAAAAACTCAGCCGCGTATCAATCGGTCCTAACATTACTGTACTACGGCTGCAGCCCGTATTTAAACAGATGTCTCCTTCTTGGATTGGTGGCTCTTAAAAATTAAGAGATATTACAATTTGGATGTCAAGCGAGTTAAATTCATGAATTGTTTTGTGTTTGTTTTGTTCAGCCTCATAATCTGAGACAAAACATTTAAAAAAGGTGAAACACTGGTTTAACTGTCACAGTGGCTACAACAACACAGTTGACTATGTGGCGTTTCTCATTAAGAGAGTTCTCATAAATTTTACATGCACCAAAATGTATTCAGCGTTCATTTGGCAGGTACAGTATAACGCTTGAAAATGTAATTTTCTTGCTTTGATTGCCTTTCCCTCGAGGGATGTGTCACCTCGTCATGAATCCTTTTATGAGAGGAAGGAAAGAGGAAGAAAAATGCTGCACATATGCCTGTATGTTGGCCCAGTGAGCCCGCTACGGGTCAGGGGAGAGAAGGAGGGCATTCATTTCAACACGGCACAGATTCGATAGCAGCGTTGGCAGCAGCGATTGGACTTAATGCGCTGCCAGAACTCACACACAAACACACAGATTAACAGAGCATCAGTAAAACCTGATGGACTCCTCTGATAAAGCCTGCTGCAGTTCCCCTCCTCACACACACACACACACAGTCAAATAGAGACACCAAAAGAGCGGTTATGGTTCTTCCTAAGTTTGGAAAATTGTTAAACAAATTCAACTGTCAAACTTAAACTGTTAAATAATTTAACCGTCACTGACATTGTATAATTTCATAAACATGCACACATATACAAACACATACACACACACACACACAGAGGCTTGTGCTGCATTGAGCTCGAGACTGGTGATTACTAGAACACTTTTTCATAACATACCGGGAATAAATTATCATAATGTTTTTTTTGTTTTTTTTTAGGCTCATTGTCATTTCAAATGTAGCTGCATCATTTATCAGCACCAGAGCAGTCTGAATATTACTGCGGTTTCTTCCCTGTCTCCCAAATGTCTGCCTGCCTGTTTACCCTATATGCAGGATTAATCAAAAGCATCTATGATATTTAAGTTCACTGCATTCATAATGCCTCTGTTAGCTGTCCCATTTGATTATACAGTATGCTAATGAGTCCCAGTGTGCATGTGATTAATTGTGTGGTTGGTGAAATGAGCTCTGAACGCACATTTGGGATAAATATACTCGGCGGTTGGGGAAATGCCGAAGCTGAGGCTTTTTAAGCAAAACAGCATAATTCTCTGGGACTTTGTCAACATTTACCAAAATGACCTTCACTTTTAACACACTCTTTCTCAGCTGCCAAGGAGGTGCGAAGGACAGGCAGAACAAAAAGAGACAAAAGGGATAACGCAGTTATGCTACACACACACACACACACACACCCTGTAAAAAAAACTTCCTCTTCTGTGAGTCTCAGTGGATTAACCAAGAGGAAGAAGAACCTGTTAATTTACAGTAAATGTTTCAATTTCAGTACCTCGACCAGAATAGACACGCAGTGGTTCTGCCATGAATACACAGAAGTGGGACATTTAAGGTTTACTTAAAGACACAATTCTTCCAAAGGATCCTTGAATTCCCCAGCTGAATGTGACACCAGACGCATGAAGAAATCACTGAACCGCCTTCAACCTTCCCTTCAAATCAATGTCCCAAGAGGCCCCCCGGAAAGAGCCGCTTCAAGTCAAAATGACGTGAAATGACTCCCACTCCTTGTTCCCAAATTCAACATGTCGAAAAAAACGAAATGCCAAAAATGCTTTTAGTATTCTTACCTCATAATCTTACTTAAACTTTACCAACTTGCACAATAAAAATGTGGGATCATGCAGGTGTATAACTAGACTAGCGTTTTCAGATATTGTGACAGCTGATTCAGATATTGTGACAGCATGTGCAAGACTTTGCGATCATCCCTCCCTCTCTTACAGGAACAGTGCGACTTCCAGGCACCTCAAGACATTTTATGCAACTACCCGTTAAAACTGCAACTTTATGCTTCCAGTTCCGCTCGGATTATGAGATATCATTTATTAATTAATGAGCTTTAGGGGTGCTGACAGATGGAGCATGTTACTTTATGGGCAGCTGTTTCCCCCTGCTCCCAGTCTTTAAATGCAAAGATAAGTTAATCAGCAAGAGTGTATCGACTTTTTCATGTAATTCTCTCTTTTGACAATATCACAAAATGTAAAAAAATAAAATAAAATTGTCCCAGGGGAGTCAGAGCAAACCTCTTATGGAATCTCCCCTCACTCTTTTTATTACCAAAAGAACATGAAATAATCAGACAGCAGGCATTTTTTTTATCCAGCACTGACAGTTTCACCAGTTCAAATGACAAACATTGCCAGCAGCAGATTACATCAGCTGTAACCTGCAGTTAATTAAGGCTAATTCCAAAAGCTCCTCACCCAGAGGCCAAACTGAAACACTGCTTATTGTCTATTGTTGTGAACATTAGGGTACCACTCAAAGCTGCAGTGTTTATGCCTCGACACACAACAGAAACGTAATTACGGCTCTCAAATGAGTGTTTGAGTTCTGGTTAATTATAACTTTAACCAAAGTGTGAGCATAAATAGATTTAAAGGGATTTGAAATGACTAAAATTCATTAAAATGTCAGAACGCTCTACCTTGACAGATAAATAGGGGTGTTTAAACAACTGGCAGAAGAACGTGCAGTTGTAAAAGGGTAGAAAAAAATGAATACCAGTAAGTAAAAAGGGGAAAATAACAGTGAATGGCTGACTCAAAGAGAGCCCGATCAGAGCTTTAACAAGAAACAGTTCAATTCTTCGAATATGTGTGATGGTGAGAGGTGAGAAAGAGTAAACGGAGAACACGCGAGTACTGTTTTTTGCTGGAAGAGCAGAATAAAAAAATTTTGCAGAGAAAAAGTGCAAACGCATCAAAAACACAATCCAGAGTGAGGAGACAGGAACTGAAACTGTTTGACAGGACAGTCACTTACGCTGTAGACACACTGCAAAACACACACACACACACACACACACACACTCTGAGTATGCTGCTTTTCTAATCCCTCTGTTACAGCTGATACTGTGGAGGGGAAGTAAAAGACAGCAGGGAGGAAGCTGAAGCTACCAACTTTACTATAAGCAGGCAAGAGTTGATTTTAACTCTCAAGCAGACCCCATTTCCAAAAGATCTGCTTCTTCACATGTGTCCGAATTATAGCGATACCTCATCCCAATTAGCCTGAAGTCGGTGGACACTTATGTGTTCATGAGGCAGACCACCACCAGCAGACCTGGCAGCAGCTTGTTTCCCTGAATACACAAAGACACAAGTGCAGACTCACATTTACATTTTGGGAATTTAGCCAAAGCTGATATCCAGATTGAGTTACAGTAAGCGAGCAGGTGCAGCCTCGAGACATCTACGAACACTGGCTGTGAGGAGAATCACACCTGTAAATTTTTTTTTTTTTTTTTGCAGGCCCAATTTGAAAGGAAATCCCTACAGCTACTCTGCTCTGGCACGACAAAACTAAAAGATCTAATCAAAGTAAGCGCAAGTGCCTTTCAGCTCTGACACATATTCGCAGCAGCATCGCCCTCCTCTGTTGGTGCGCGCTGTAGGTCAAGTTGGCTACTGGTGACGAGGCTGTTGAGGGAAGTTGTGCAGAAGCCTGCTGCTTGTTTTAATGAGGCCCTGTCAAAACTGTCGCAGCAGCAGATGAAGTGCGACCCTGCAGGCCGCCTGTTGCAGATTTCAGAGCGTGGAAATAACTACATGACATTAAGCATAATCCTTTCTCTGTTTTGAAAATACTAGAGGTGCTCCGATTGATCGGTGACCTGATCGGTATCGGCCGATACACGTGGTATCGGCATTGATCGGACGTGCCA
>JBAJHX010000033.1:12029818-12089403 GCA_037176925.1 Amniataba percoides | reverse complement strand
TCAATAATTAATCCCACACTATAAAAAGCAAACTGGAGGCTTTGGTATCGGTATCGGCGATACTGATTTAAAAAATCGGTGATCGGTGATCGGCTCCAAAAACCCTGATCGGAGCACCTCTAGAAAATACTTCTTTGGGACTTATAAACTGAGCACGCACCAGCTGATTTTTAAATTTTTTTATTCAAACAATCAACAATTTGATCTGGTCACAATTTTTCAGACCACAAACGGATGTCATCAGAAGTTTTGTTTTATCCAAACAAAATTCAAACATATTCAGTTTACTGTCATTACGACAAGGAAAAGCAGCATTTTTTCTTATTTCACAACCTGGAATCATCCAATATTTTTATTTGCATCTTTTACGGCACAGTCAACTGGATAAAAAAAGTCCAGAGGTCAGTGTACGTGCCTCTTATTCACTGCAAATATGGTCCGCATAGCTATTGCAGCAATTTCTATTTTCTTGAAAATGTAAGTATTTTGATTGTCTTGCAATAATTTCAGGACCTGCTTCCTGAATTTCTGTCTGTTCTTAACCGGTTCTTGTTTATGCAGCTGAACTGCTTCACTCCAATAAGCAAACAGATGACCAATCAGATGAAACCACAAAGATAAAGTTGCATTTTATGTTCAAATACCATTTTGCTGTTTCATTTCTTTGTGGATAAGTAATTCAGATGTGCACTAAAGAAGGAGACATGTTGTGAATATCAGGGACAGATTCTCACTCACAGAGATATATTCAGATATATTCAGAGACATCACAGCGGATTTGGTATCATGCTAATAGATGTACATGCTGAATATTTAGCCATGAAGCCATTTTTCCTCATGATTATTTGGGTACTGCCAAAATAATTGTGTAGCACACTGTAGATGCCTTTCTTCCCTCCAAGCCTTTAAAAACTTGTTTAAAATAGGACAAAGTAGCAAAGACTAAATGTCTGGAGGTTTCTTTTGTTCACCAGATTTATTGGGACAATCAAGTATGCTTTTGACAGTGGAAGACTTCTTACTTCATAAGTCCCTTAACAGAAATATTTTCCACACTTCCTCATAACCTGCTGTTACATGAGATGATTACGTTTTATCCATGACTCAAGGGAGCCTTACACTTGAACTGTATGTCCTAACTCAGTTAGTAACTGAGTAATGGGAAATTCATACACAACTACGTCAACTATGTGAAAAGGTCAGTTTACTCGTATTACATAAAACACAAAAGACATATTTCCTCACTTTCTAGTTGGACCTATCCACTTTTTATACGGCCAGTTTCTTTGTTAGAAAGCAGTTTCAGGGCATCCTCGTGGCCTGGGACTTTAAAAGCTGACCATGTAATAACAATAACCTACTTCAAGTCACTTCAAGGCTGAGGACCTTTGCTGCAGGACCCTCTCCCTTCATTTCCTGTTAACTCTGTATTCTCCAAGTAATAAAAGGAAAATAAGCCATTAAAGTTCTTATGGAGTTTATATTAGAGATCGACCGATATGGGTTTTTCAGGACCGATACCGATACCGATTATTAGTAGTTCGAGGAGGCCGATAACCGATATTTGGAGCCGATATTAATTTGCAGTAAAAGTGTAAAAATTGGCGTAAAAAATTTGAATAATGCAAATACTGAACTTCATTGAAATGCCTAAAGCATGTTTATTGAATCACACATCTCTTATAAAGTTGCATGGAAGGTTAAATAAATAGCTCCCTGATTTTTTTCACAATAAATAAAATAAAATTTCAATATAACTGAAATAATTTAACTTCAAACAAAAACAAAAAGTCCAGGAGTTCCCTCCTCCCTAAAATATCCCAAAGCCCCCCATAATTTTGGGTAAAAAACTTTTTTCAATACATTTTTTGTAATTACTGCAGACATGCAATTGACTTAACACTAACCAGCAAGGAAATAAAACTATAATAAGCGTAAAAGTTATCGTTGTGATTCCCAGCCCTCATTGGTTACTGGTGTTGTGAGATGTGTGTAGCACCGATGTATATTTCAGTCAGCTCAGTGCGTGAACAGGAGTGTGTGTGTGTGTGCGCGCGACGAGCCGGTAATGGAAGTTGTGTGTGTGTGTGCCTGAGAAATACGGCGACTGGGGCAGGTAGCGAGCGGCAGTGAGTTGTTATTAACGGTGAGGACAGCTTCTTCTTCGGAGGCTCTGCCTCTGCCGCTTAACCAATCAGAGGACGGGGTGAATAGTGCAGGAGACAGCAGGCAGGAGAGAGGCGTGGCTGCATCTGAGCCGAAATAACCCAGTTTTAAATTGATTTCTTCATATCGGCCGGTCGGATTAAAAAAAGGCCGATGCCGATATACGTCAAATTTCCAAATATCGGCGCCGATAATCGGCCCGACCGATAATCGGTCGATCTCTAGTTTATATACACTGTTCGTCTGTGCATTTGCTCACTAAACGGGACATTATTTCTGGGAAGACAAGTTACTTCTTAGTAACTTGTTGGGTGACACTGCATTACAAGCAGTTCATTTCCAATGAAGGCCTCCTCTACTGATCTGATATTTCCCAGTACAACTGGTTCATCATGTTGCCCATAAAATGTGAGGAAACAGTGAAACAATTTCTCAGAGGCCAGGGTGACAATAAAAAAATAGAGTTATTCGTCACCACTGCTGATATGAGCAAGACAGGAATAGAAGTATGTTTCACTTTTGCTGTTAACTGGTCAGTTAACCGTCTACTTGTTTCAGTTTGGAGTGATGAGACATGGTGTAAACACGGAGAGTTGTCAAGACATCCCGGTCTTTCCTGCTTCTCCTCATAGCAGCACCTCCACGGCGATAGAACAAATGCAGACGTCAGGTTGGTTTGACAAACGAGGCTCAAGAGTAACCCACCATTACGTCTGTGCATCCTGACAAAGCTAAACACACGTCACGTTTATCAATGTGCATGTTACACAATCTGGCTCATGCAAATGCAATGCTGTTGTTCAGCTGCCTGAGATCGAAACATGCTCAAGCTGAGAGCCCTTCAAGACAGGCGCCAACATCACCACAATCACCACAGTCTCCTATGTGGTTTCCCATAAAAGTCACGTAGATCAGGTAGAGTGTGACGTCAGTCTCATAACCCAAGACCCTGACAGAATTGCTATCCTAATCCCTTGATAGCACACATTATGCTGAAGGTTAATGAGATATGCTGAAGTAAAAATGCAGACATCCCATCATACGCACAATTCCAGCTGTACGTTACCACATCTGGCCCTGTGACCTCACCAGTTTCATCTGACTGAACTCATATTCACCAAACCATTTCATTTATTGCTTAAAGTACTCATTCAAAACTACTACAACACATTATGTCTGCAGTGGCAATTTGTACGAGCAATAACATGATGAATTAATTATTTAAAAACACTATTAATGACTGCAATACACTCAGGATTGAATTTAAATGATCAAAGACAGAAGAGATTTAAAGCTGAAATTATTCTTGCTGGTGCAACAGGGGACTGTCTGACACGGATGTATTATTTGATGAGGTTAAAGCCGTGAATACACTGAAGTAAAAACTACAGGCAGCAAACCTCCTCTGGCAACGCAAACACCACCAGCAAGAGTCTGAGACAATCGATGGGGAACAACAGGAATGTCATTAGTAATAAAAACTTATTTCATATTCATAAAGAAACGACACAAGAGATTCAGTCTGCTGTTGGGCTCTTGTCGGGTTTGCAGAAATCCACATTAAAAACAGTCGATTATATCTTTACTGTTTACGAACACTTGAGAAAATTACACATGGTGGATTGACTTGACTTGATATTCCAAGAGAAAAACCTCAGAGAGAAAAAAAAAGTTCCTGAAGTAGCATGCCATTTCCCCAAAATCACATGATGGTGTTTAAAATACAATGACATCAAAACCCTTTTCTTTGTCTGGCCAGCACCGTGGCTGCCTCTGCTCAGGCCAATTACTGAGTTTTCCCTTCAGTTAACCCAAACAATATATATATAGAAATGTAGAAACTTTCATGAGATGCCAATAGGACAAGCCACTACTGCATATATCAGTGAGACAAAAAAAAAAAAAACGCATTTAAAAAGAAAGGTCACAGATCATCAATTCTGCATACCATACTTTGAATTTTAAATAAGTTTAAATCTTTACTCCAAGAAACAACTTGCACAGACTTGCTTGAATTACAAATTAAGATGCATTGAGCATTATAGTTAAATTAATTGTGTGTGTGTCGAGTATGAACTTTAGTGTTGCACCAGGAAGGAACTTTTGATGGTTAGATATTATCAATGATAAATCGTCAGGCTATGATGAACACATGAACGCACTAAAGGACATAAACTTTTCTGAAATCAGTGAGCATGTCAATAAAGTTGAAACTTTGACAAGAAAGATATAATTTTGGGAAGCATGTTTACTGTGATGGATTACCTGTCAGAAAAGTTTTTAGCAATATGTTGTTTTTTTTACTGTAAGAAAGCAATGAAAACTGACGGTTGACTGGCTTTCAGAAATCTAGTCAAATGTGACGCTGCAGAATAGAAGTGACTGAGATACAAAGCAGCATATAAGTGAAGTAAATTCATTTAAAAGACTGCACTGGAGCTTGAATAAACTTTGCTCTTATAAATTAAAGTTTGGGAGAACAATATGCTTCAACACGCTAGAAATTACAAACCCCCGCTGGCAGAACCTAAGTTAATTAAACTGATCTCTTATTATAATAAAAAGGCTGAATCTTTTTCCTACGGTCCCTTGATTGATTCATTATAGTCACACAGCTTTCAAAAAACACATCAAATATTGTTTGATGTCCTGCCACACAAGCGGCATGAAAATGTGAGTGACTATATACAGAACATCCAAATATACTGTAGTCACATTACAGCTGGAGAGAGTGTTGACAAGACACACAAAGCCTCTGTTCTCAAAGCCGAAACCAAAGACCGTCTTCATCCTCATTTCCACGCTGTCATATCACTCTGCTATCAGTTGCTCCCGTTTCAAGATGCCTCCTTTGACACGGACGATACTTTACTGTAGTCTGCAATCAGACCACAAATCAGACGCGGACAGGTGACAAATTAAAAATTCAAAGACACAAGAGGATAAATCAATCCAGATAGCTTTTCTATTAATTTGCCCACCTGCAACAAAAGGGACTATTACAAGCCAGCCACTAGTTTTAAAGCACAGCACGTTGCACGCACAAAGTAGAGAAGTATAATGTGGAATATTTTAATCGTTGATAAAGAAATGAAACCATAAACAAATATTAGTTATTAAAGCTGAACAGAAGCCACGGTATAAATGTGTTTCATGTCTGGCTGCAGTGACACACACACACACAGTATTGTCCTGCTCCTTCCCCACACCCTCGTCTTGATTCGCTGCCACGAGCAGACAGAAACCTTGAGAGGCTGTGAAAACCTTAATGACATCATCAACCATAGCCCCACTACCTGCAGCGGTGCCATCCCACAGTTCGTTCAGCTGAGCCAGCACCTCTGCCCGGCTGATGTATCGCAGCTGTCGAGCACACCCCCTCTTTCATCCCGCACATTAGAATTTCATTGCGCCTGTGAAACACGCGCGCAAACACACACACACACACACGCATTTAAGAAATGTGAGAATCAGTATAAACACTGTCCTATTATCATCCAACCTGTTATTTAACTTACAGCCATTAGCATTTCTCCAGTCAGGTTTAATTCACAGGAGTGTATGACATCATCCATATAGGAGGAAGTCATTAGATTGGATCAATATTGAATTCCCGACGAAGACCAGCCACAGTGGGACACAGTAGCAGGGCAGACCAGGATTGAGTTAGTGCAAGGGAGGCAAAGGGAAACGACACCGTATGATACCTTTATTATGTTATTACATTACCGCCCAGCCAGACGCTGATACTACAAGACTAGCAGGGGACGTATTCATACGATTATCGGCCAGGATCAGATAACAAAAGCAGTATGGGACAGCTGCACGTAGTCTACAGGGCGGTGGAAACCTCATGGTATGACTACAGCTGCCATATGGCCGTTATATTGTTAATACACTTTTAATTAGTTCCCCCAAATTAAAAAAGTACAACTTGCTAAGCTCCAAGTCTGCTAAAGAGAGGCAATAACTAATACTATGACGACTTCCTCACAGGCCCAGGGGTCCAGGAAAGCCCACATCCTGAATAACACACGCACATATTCCTGTAAAAGGGAACAGAATAATTTTTTTGTTGGCTGGATCCACTTCCTGTCTCTTTGCAGAACTCAATCAATATCATTTCACAGATTAACCACCAGAGTGAGAGGACAGGGGGGGTAAAGCAGCTGACGTTGAGATGCAGTGTGAGTCAGAGAGCCACGTCTGCAGGTGCCATTTTGAAACAGGTTGGCATTAAAAGATAGGAATTCAAATGCATCGGGAGCGAAGAGGAACGCTGCTGGTTGGGTCGGGCCAGAATCACAAGTGGTGTGGTTAACTGGAACATGATCACATCCTCCAACAGTGCTGAGCTGATGCACAGGAAGTACTGCAGAAAAAGGAAGTGTGTGTGTGTGTTTCAGAGGGAGAGGGGCTGGGAAGGGAGATCGAGTTACATTGTCTTGTTGATAAGGATAATCTACTTACCACAAACAATGTGGCAAAAATGAATTGTTTTAGTTCACTGATTATTCGATTGACAGAAATTAACAGGGACACAGAACAGATAATGGATTAACTTGATTAACAAACTGTGGCTTCTTAAATGTGAAGATCTGATAGTATATTTAATATCTTTGAGTTTTGGACTGTCTGAATGCGCCCGCTTGAGCTCTGGGATCCTGTGATGGGCATTTATGTCACTGCTGTCGGACATTTTATCGATTGAACAATTAGTTAGACAGGTTAATCGATGATGGAAATAATCACTCACTGCAGCCCAATTGAGGAACAGGCTCTGAGAAAATGTCACATACAAAAAACAAAAAACAGCGGGTTGGACCAAAAAAAGCCATAAAAAATGTAATTTTCAGCACTGAAGTTGCTGTATGTGATCAGTAAGAGCAGCCATCAGCTGTTTTACAAACTAATTAGCCAAAAGAAAGATGAGGCATGGTGGGAGAACCAGTACCAAAAACCTTTTTTCTGAAACTCTTCAACAAGTCAAAATGCATTTGGCTGTTGTTAAATTGAATTTGATTAAACTGGCTATAGAATAGCATAACAGGGCCTGTCAAACCCATCCTCTGCTCCATATTGTAAAAAAAACTGTGGGAGGCACATTTCACAGTCACAACCAATTGTGTCAAACAATGACGGCAAGTAATTGGCAGAAAGCTACTATCAGAGCCTTCAGATACTTTTGATTGCATTCTTTCCTCCCTCCAATTACTTTCCGCAGAGCCGATCTCTGAAGACAGAAAGTATGAGTTAATTTGCAAACGCACAATAGCACAGTCCATTAAGACTGCAGGCTCCTTCGCTCTCAGATCGAGCAGCTTAACAGACAGTCTCAGTCGCCCTCTGCCTCCTGTTTGGAATCATAATCACGGCTTTACTTTCTCATTTCTCCCTGTGGCCGGCCCTGTCAGGACGACTGACGACCTCAGAGTCTGTTGACAGCTCAGGCAGCTCGGGGTTTGGAATAGATGAGATTTCTCACATCGGCCCGGACTGCTCGATGATGCCGGCGAAATCCCTCCTCGTCAGAGGGCACAGAGTCACCCCGGTCATGAAGGGAGAGCAGGCCCAGAAGAGGAGCAGACCGCCATGAGTGTATGATGTGGTCATATGAGAGGATTTTATGCTGCAAATAACACATTTGTGAAAGTGCACTCACTGCTTTTACAGTCAAACTTCTGAGGAAAAAAAAAAACTAAACAATTGAATACAGCACTCGATCATGAGTAGACTTGATTATAGTAGTCCAACCCTGAACATTTGATATCATTGCTGTAATTCAACTCATAAAATATCTGTGCACTCAACACAAAAACTCTGACTAAATGAAAGCAGCACATGAATAAAAGGCTGATTTCTCTTATATTACTTTATATTAAAAGCGACTTCTTTCACCAGAGTCAACATGTTTCTTTTGTTCAACTCAAGTATGAGACCAAGATTACAGCCCCGACTGCCTGCGTACAAAAAAAAAAAAAGAAAAAGAAAAAAGAAAAAGGCCACCGTCCATTGCTGCTATTGTTCAAACACTGGGGCTGTGTCAGAAACTTAAACAGCGTCTGAGCGGAAAAGAAGCCAATCTATATGCGGTAATCCCATGTGAGGAGGCAGGATTAGTTACACAGCAGCACAACAGAGAGAATACGCATTGTGTTATCTGCAAGTTTATGCATGCACACTCCACAGATACCAACGGGACAATGAGGCTTCTTTATCACAACAAGCTCTCAGTATTTCGCAACACTGGCATAACCATAGGCTACAGTGATGTAACACACACAGACACACAGCTGGCTCTCGCTGTGGCAAGAGCCGAACGCCACACTGGAGACTGCGTCCTGGTGAGAAAACGGCTTTATGAGACGCTGCCTTTGACGTGCCGCCAAGACGTGTTACCTTGGAATGAAGACGAGCGAGAGGTTTGCCCTCCCACTGAAAAAAAATAAATGCCATAGCAGGCGTCCACACAGAAGTGGAAGTGTGAACATAAAGCTGTACAGCACGCACACACACACACTCACAGTGAGAGAGAGAGAGCTGCTCTGCCACATATTTTACAATAAAAAGCTTGGAAGAAGGCGCACCTGTATTACACATGCATGGACTGTACAGCAGGTCTCTTGGCACACAGCAGGACTGTAGAGGAGTGTAAGGAGGCACACAGCTAAGGAAGCCGATCCTGCAGCCGACGAGGGCTCACAGTGCAATGTGAGAGCCACTGTGACAACTGGCTGATCATTGGGTCTGATGGCAGAGCAGGGGCACAAACCTTATCAGACAAAGCAACATCTTACAGTCCATGCTGAGGGCGAGCGGAGCGTGTGAAGCTGCAGCTGGAGGCGGCGCAGCTCAGCTCGGCTTTATTGTGGTTTATAATAAAAAGGGAAGCACCCGGGCGGACGGTGCGCCTGATCAGACCTGAGGTCGACTGCAAATGCGCTAATAAGGCGGCAAGTGGCTCCGTGGCACAAAGGAAGCGCCTCAGATCTGCAGACAGTCATGCAAATCTGACCATTAACATCCACATCAAGGCAGATGAAGGGGGGTGGGGGGGATTCACAGACCCGCTGCTGCAGCGTACCGTGACCCCTGGTTTATTTATGTTGACATCATCCCAGGCAGGCGGGCAAGACAGGAAATGCAAAAAGAAAAGAAGAAAACAAGAAAGAAATACCCGACAGTATAAAGGCGATAAATCATATTTTCGTGAACCGCAAGCTGAGCGTCTGCAATTTAAAAAACAACAACAAAAAGGCGTCAAGGAAACTAACAAAGGCTTGCTCCTCAACACACACACACACACACACACACACACACACACACACACACACACACACACCGTTCAATTAATTAATTAAGAGAAAGCGTTTCAGCTGACACAGAAGCCTCGGTTCATTTTTTTCTCCTCTCTCTTCTCCTCTTTTTGCTGCAGAGCGCAGCAGCTGACATTAATGTTCGTACCTTTAAAACACACACACACACAGGCAGGCAGGACGCGGTGACCGACCCTCCGCTCCGACAACACACACACATAAAAAAAATTAAAAAATAATATCAACTCAAAGTAACCATAATAACGAGAGGCAAATTCTCACACAGCCACATCCCAGCAGCACAGTCCACACGTCCGTCCGTCGGACCGAGCGTCCGTCCGCCGCCTCCGGTCGGCTCTAATGAGGCGGAGAGACGCAGCCGGACAGGCGGACAGAGGGACGGACAGACGGACGAAGCTCCCACCGACACAAACAACCGGACACTCACCGCGTTCGCCTCCGAATGACGACGTCTTGTTTATTTCATGGCCCCCGCTGAGCAGCTGTGTGTAGTGGTGCGTCACTGACTTCCGCGTTAAAGATGGAGTTGGATGAGAGGAGGGGGGGAGAAAAAGAAATGATGAATTTAAAGGACAGGAGGCGCACGCGGGCGGTGAGCGCGTTGAGGATGATGATGATGATGATGGTGATGAAGATGATAATAATAAGGGGGAGGATGATGGCAGTTGTAGCCTGTGATGAGGGTGGTGGTAGGTCAGATGTCACATTCAAAGCTCCACTCATCAATATTTACATTTTTAATAAAAAAAAATTTCAAGTGAATTCTGTAATTTTACTGTTTTCCTTTTAGCCTTATTAAAAACTTTGATAAACGCAGAAAAGCATTTAGGTTGCTGGACATTTCACAAGTTGGCCAAAATGGAGCTAAAAGGATGCTGGCTTTGTATTCATGAAGTAGACACAAAATGACTTTTGAGTGACTCCAAATGAGTATTAAAGTAGTAGGGCAAAAAATCATTTACGTGACTTTAAACCAGGTATATAGAATTTTTGACTGGCTGTGAATTTAATACCCACCCCACCCTATTACATTAGCAGCCAACAACAAGAAAATTGGCTTTTTTCTATTAGATTCTGATAGAAATGGCCTCCTGTACCTAGCATAATGTTATTTATGTGCAAAGTCAGACAAATCTTTGGTTCGCTGTAGCTGAATTTGCGTTGTCTCACCTGCTAACTGAAGGTCTGTTACCAGAGATGGCGCCCGCTCTCCTCTCGTTGGAAACTTCTGGGCCCGTATTAACATTTTTACAGATAAAAACATTAATATATGTTTCATGTCTACCTAACATCTGGCAGCTAATTAGCTCGTCACAAAAACTGGGAACAGGGGTTAGCTGCTAGCCTGGCTCTGGGTTTTTATTGCATTATGTTATCTCATTCAGAACCAGGCTAGCTTTAGCCATTGTTTTTATGCTAAGCTAAGTGACGCAAAGTGGCTGTCGCTTTATATTCAACGCTCAAACATGAGTGTCAATCTTTTCATCTAACTTGTAGGCACAATATGAAAACGTCTATTTCTAACACCAAACTATTCCTTTAAAGATGTGTTGTATTTATAATCTATTATCATGCATGTTTCTCATTTAACCAATATAGACATCATGTATTTATTATCAGCCAATAGAAATCCTCCAGGAAATCTCTGCCACAGTATATTCATGCATTCTGGTGCAGTGGTTAAATATCAGATTGTGAACGGCCTGCGGTGTGCTGTTTGACTATCCTTACTCAAGCGAATCACACGATGCACTGTAACTCCACACCAAAGGAGCCCCCCCCGCTCAAAGTGCAGTATGCAGGGGGAGGCTCACTTATTAAACGAGGGAATGTATCCTCTGTTGACTCAAAGCCTCGGCTCTATCTCTGTGAAACCTGTCATTGTGTTTGAGCTTATTACTCATGCACAGTCCGCCGCGCCGTCCTTGGGGTGGGACAACGGAGCTTCTGTGCTCTGTCTGGGCGAAGTGGGCACCTCAGAAGTGAGTCCGCCAAATTGTCATGCAAGCGTCTCTGCGTCAGGGAGATACGGGCCGTCTTGCTGCACGGCGCGGAGGGATTAGGACGTGGCCGGCCGCATTGAAAGAGCGGCGGGTGGTGGTGAAACACAGCTGCTGTTTTGATACTAAAGCCCCCTTTTTGCCACATTTAGGGGACTTGACAAATCCGAATGTTGCACAGAGGGGAAGAGCAGCCACAGAGACAAACTTCCAAGTCATTTACGCCGAGTAGCAATCCCTATGAACCAGATCAACAAACATCTTTGCTGTGGACAGATTAGAGCAGGGTGTGTGCGCTTAACTGGGAGAACTGCTTGACGTAATAGCAGGTTGGCATGCCGAGTCCCATAAAGTACACACAACATAAGGGAAGAGATGCATGTAGGAAGAGAGGTGGTGGTGGGTGAGCAGACAGGTAAGAGAAGATGAGCTCGTCCCGTGAGGTCGGCAGAGGCCTGTCGACAGGTGGGGCTGGAGCTGAGAGGGATGAAGAGGCTAAGGCTTGTCTTAGGAGCATTAAGAGTTTCTTTGTGCCCTTCCTGCTTCCTTACCCGGTACAGTCAACCTGTCTGACTGGTAGTGCTCGATTGTCTCGTGTTTTGATCCCCGCGGCCTCGTGCACGCATTACTCAGCTGAACGCTCTCATATCTCACACCGCGTCAGGTACGATTTAAAACAACACACAAGGTTGAGTAGTAACGGGCTGTGTTGTGAAACCTTTGGAATGAAAACTATAATCACTTGACGGAAAATGACTTTGAGGGTTCACATTCAGCTGCATTATAGTGAGCAGAAATCTGTTATAAATAACAGATTAAACTTCTGCAAGTTTTGTCACACTCCTGCTGGCTAGTTTCAGCTTGTGGCCGCTGTTCCTCATCATGCTATAGCATGAAAACCTGACAGATAACAATCTGAGAAGTTCTTTTATTTCATCGCTGTGGTAAATAATTATTACAGCTGCATTTTTTTAGGTTTAGGAGCACGAATGTTCCTGGTACACTGCTCAGTTCAACTTCCTTAATGGATTACTATTAAAATGGTAATCTGTAACCTACAACGCATTATATGAACAATCCTTTCCATGCTTGTGCACATTTTGGTGTTGACAGTCCACTGCCACCCTCACAGAGCTAAGCCATGTTTAAAAAAAGAGAAAAAAATGCATTGTTTTTTGGTCTGTGCAAAATATAGACTTGCAGCACTTGGCAGAGTTGCAAGAGGCGAGCGGAACAATCCTGAAACAGAAAATAGAAAATAGGCATTTGGTTTGTTATGTTTGTGTGACAAAGTACACAGGAAGCGTGAAAGACTGCTTCACTGAGGAAGCAGCTGAAGGAAACCAAATCAAAACCTGTATATTTCCCAAAAGGTACAACATGTTATCAGAATTCAAAGAATCACTGTTTGACAAGTGGAAAGTGCAATTTCGGATGGCACTTTCTAAGTGCTGGGTGACTCACTAGACACAACTTTGAAAAAGCCGGCCAAACTCGATAGAGCGAAGGCCGAGATAGTCAGGCTTTTAGTCTGGGTCAAGCTCCAAAAATACAGGTCTTTCACGCCCCCCAGGCTCCGCAACCCAGTTTGTAACACAGGCTTTGTGAAAAATTGTCTCCCAGAATGTTATAAATACTTCGGTGGTGTCACTTCAATAGCTTGACTTAACAAATCTAAAAAAAACAAAAAAAACAACAACAAATAAAACATATATAAATTTTATGATCACTCACTGAGGCTACAGTGCTCCGCACCGATCAACAGAAATCACACATCAATGCTTTTGTATGTAACCCTCAATTTATAAAGAAAATCTCCAGTTAGACGATGTTTACACCAAAATGTGGGTATATTATCTAAAATAAGCTGCTATAATCTTGTGGGTGTACAAAAACAATTCACAGCCATGTTAGCGGCTCTGTGAGGCTGCACTTAGGCACAGCAGTGCTTTGAGTTAAATTCTCAGATCAGCACGCTCACTACCACACAGTGAAAATACTGATATTTAACAAGTGTAATATTTACCATGTTCAACATGCTAGTTTAGAGTGTTTGCATTCTGATACTCGTTAATTAGCACTTCACACACAGCACAAATGAGGCTGATGACGCTTGGCTCAGTCACTGAGTGCTCCCACTGACTTGGACATGTTACAGTTATCTTAAAATTGATTGATGATTATTTTTCATGTAATGCACTTTCTGCGGGCTACATAACACATTCTGTAAAAGCCATATCCTGTGAATTTATGGAAAATGACAGAAGCTTTGTTTAATAAAATGGGACTTCGGGAGTATGAAATAAAATCAGCATGATGCATTTTTCTAAAATTCACCTGGAGACGTCTTTAAACTCAATCCTTTTGGAAAAGATGGCCCTCTCAGTGCTGAGGTATATTTATCTAGAGAGACTATGAAGTATATGCAGCACAGCCCAATTATCTTGGATCAAAGCCAGACGACATGAAGGAGGAAAGGGAGGATAAAAACACGCAGACGTGACTCAGGTCAGGGTTTGTCTGTTGCACAAGAAAAGCATCCAAAGTGAAAGCAAAGTGAATAATGAACGGCGCCCCCACTTTTCATTGGAATCTTTCTGCTCAGTGACTCACCAGCATAGAAATACAACACATTTATGTTTTTGATTACATAGTGTTCTCATATTTACTGATTGCAACATTATCTGCACTCTCTCTCCAGGATTAGTTTGTGTTTTGTACGTGTGCACACAAACTGCAGATTTTAAATGCTCTCCCTAACAAATGTATTACTGTGCAGACTTCGGATTTGGACATGTGAAAAAGTAGAGGACGGCCTGGTGGGAACAATCCATCTGTGGACAATCCCAAAACCAAAAGTGAAAGGTTGAACCATGTAGTGAATAGTGGTCTTTGTATGTGTGTGTGTGTGTGTGTGAAACAATCATGATCGCAAGTTGTTCCCGTTTTCCAAAAAGGATATCCAACATTTACTGTTAATCTTTTTTACAAACAATACGCTTAGGGGGCAAATTACCATTTCACACTCGCATGCTTGTGTTCATATATTTTTAATCAAGGGTGTTAACTTGTCACAACACTTCTAACGTGCCACGTAATGAGTAAGCAGATAGCGGCAACCCAGCGAGATCACAAGTTTATCCTGAGATGATGACACAGAACTAATGAAGGAAGACCTAACAACATGTCCTGAACTATATTTGTCCTGACTTTAGCTGGAATTACAAGAGTGGTGGTGGTGGTGTGGAGGGGGGGAGATGTCTAATGTTCAACAGGTCTAAGAAAGATCTCAGCTTGTTGCTAAGGAACTAGCCAAGGGTCTGAATCAGGAGGACAGGTTACTGTGACAAGGATGAGTCGGTGACACCAAACAGAAACTCATCTACTTCACAGCAGCAGGAGAACTATTAAGGGCGCGCTGCAGGAAAGGTCAAACATTCAATGTGCAAATAATGAGGAACTGCAGTGGAAATGAGAGGAAATTACAGCAGAACTATCTGCATGCTTAAAAAAAATAATCAGTCGGTTGGAAATGCAATTAAAGAGGCGTTGGATCTAAACACTCACACGAGTCGTGCACAGTACAGAAAGAAACTTTATTAGATCAAACCCCTGTAGATACTATAACAGCATTTAAAGTTTTTGCAACAGCTGAGCAATAAAAAAAGACTTACAAAAGATTTTTTTTTTTTATGGCAACCACCTTACTTATAGACACACCATAAATACCACTCCCCCCCCCATCCTAATACAGTTTACGTGATAGGGTTACAGATTACAACTGACATTCACACCTACACACATTGCATACTTGCTATTTCAAAAACCAACCTTGAATTTAAATAAGTAGTATTCATTAATAAATATTAAGTATCTCATCGGTAAGTGAGTGTACTGTTCTCTTTTAAGAAAGATTTCATTAGTGATGTCGGTATGTATGTGCCCACGTAAGAAAGCCGTTTAGGAGGTGCAGGATATAAAAATCTGGATGACGACAACATAAACACTTCATTAAGACCAACACAGATATTTAAGCACCCCCCCCCCATAATAAAGAAAGTCAAATGTATAAATATGATAGTTCTAAAGTGCATCTGTCAAAGACTTGTCGAATGAGAAGTCATCAGCGGTCCTATTTATAAAAAAAAAAAAAAAGGAAGAAAGTAAAAGGCTGACAAAACTAAAAATAGATATGTCTGAACGTGCAGCAGATATATTTAGCAAAAACTACCTACATACATGCACAGTTTTTTTGTTGTTTTGTTTTTAGTCAATGGGAAAAAGAACAAGGTAACAGATAAAAAGGATAAGCATCTTCACATTGTCAAGAGGCGATACTGTAGTTCTGTGCCATTTCAGTCTACTCATTTGTTCACAATTGGCTTTACGGAATATTTTTTTTAATTTAGATTTTAAGCAAACTTGGCTGATATAAAACAAAAGCACACAGTGGTGAATAAGTTCCTTCTTTCTGCAAGGGAAACAATTTTGCAGAATCGCTTTCATTCAGTCATTTCAACCTGTAGTCCTTCAGGTCGGCCCCGGTGAGAGCCAATGGTTGTGGGGTCTAGATCTTAGGCAGCTTGGGCGCACTGATGAGAGGGTTGGTCTCCTGCAGAAATCGCCGACCGGCACTCTTGTAGTCGTACGTGCAGTCATGTGTCTCTGCGTAGCGATGGGTGGCGCAAAAGTTGTGACCACACCTAAAAGACACAAACAAATCCTTTGCTATGTGTGCAGAAAAAAAAAAACAGCTCTAGGAAGACAAGCTTTTACACGAGACCTCACAGACAGCAACTAGAACAGTCAGTTTCTCAATCAGAAAACAACATCTGCTAAATGTTAGCAAAGCTGCTGAGTCACATTACTCCCTTCTCATTTGCTACTTAATTTTTCTTCGACTTACATCTCCCTTTGTGTGCGTTAATCTCTCTGTTCGTATCAGTCCATTGATAAAAAAAAGAGAAACACCATTTCAGAAGTCTCATTTATTTTATGTGTAAGTGCTAATGTTGAGTAAATTACTCATTTAATCACAGAGGATTAACACTTGACAAATTTGGTGTCAGTCTTTTAAAAACAGTAAGGAGCTCCAGTTCAAGTGACTGGTGTTAAAAGATTAGAGTTACATACTGTTGCGTCAGATTCAGTGTGTGCGCCCTGGACAGGGCCCGGGAGAGGGATGTGATCCGGACTGATGTTGTGAGGAGAAACTTTGATAATGTTAATAACTTGTGGCGGAACAAGCTGCGAACAGAGACGTCTTTCCACCGGAGAGACAAAATGATGAACTAGGAAAAGACCACTTTTGTACAAAAAGGAGCGCTTCAAGGATGAGAATGACAAACGGGAGAGATTTGATTTGGAGTCGGGCCCCTGAGTGTGTGAGCGCAGGTGGAAAAGCTGGAGGCGTTTGTACCTGCACTCATAGCTGGTGGCCAGGCCGGTTTTCTTGCCACAGAGGAAGCAGTGCTTTGAGCTCTTCTTCTTACTGCCTGCGGGAGCCTTGACTGGAGGTAGGTGGTATGTTGGAGTGCCTGAGAATAGAGGAAACATTTTTTATTGACTTTACAGGGGCCGGTGTAGAATAACCGATTGTGTAGTGAAAAAAAAAATATCAGTGGCCCAGGGTTGTTTCTGGCGTCCGCAAACAGCATGACTGGAAATTTGAGGAACATTTTACATCTCGTGTCCCGTGTTCATTTGTGTTTATTTAACATTACACGAGCTTCTAATTTGCTCGAGCTCGACTCATCACAGTAATCACGTAGCTGCAGAAAGGTTAGTTCAACACAGAATGTTGCAAGCAAGGAAAATTGCACTTCTCACTCTCCTGTACTTTCGCCATGCTGTATGTCTGACCAAACCCTCGTCAGTGATGTCGTTTTCACCAGCTGTCAAAAGGCAAAACACCTGCTGGGAAAATCACATGCTGGAGCGAGGCCAGAAATGCAATATGCTTTTAAGTCTTGCTGCACATATCTGACAATGTCAGATAAAACACAGTAAACTAAGTTTTTTTTTTTTCACAATGTAATGGGAGAATGTTTTTATTGTACTTTAGGTTGGCTTTCTATCTGTCACCTGATTTTCACAGAACAGACCACCCATACAATTATCTTTTAAATTGTCACATTCATCTATCATCTAAAGTTTCTTTGCCTGTGCTGATAATTTATTTCAAGCTTGGTTTAGGTTAAAGAGTGCATTATAAATAATTGGAGTCAACTAAAGACTAAGATGTAAACAGAAGCAAATCTGTGAAACTGCTGCTCGTGAAATAGCAGGTAGTTGCCGATCTCGCACATTTCCATTTAAAAGGGGTTTCGGGAAATGTTGGGCCGTGTTATACGAACCATTACTCTGTCGTTATTTTGGAAAACGTGTCAGGAAATAAATGTCAGCTTCTACCTGTGATAATCGTGTCTGTGGGAGCATGTAGCTCATCTAGCTTTGTGAGGTGTGGGGATACGAGAACATAAAGATAAAACTGACAGCTCTGTGATGAAGGTACAGGAAGCTCGCTGTCAAGCAGCAGGGCGTAGGATTGGATTTTTATTTGTCTCGTGCACTTAAATCTGCCTCCTCACAGACATACAGTGGGTTCAGATATATTCAAACCTAAGCACATTTTCACAGTGTCTTGTTTGGTAGAACTGTCTTGAATTTAATTAAGGGTTATCCCAATCAAGTTTTCTTTGATCCTAATTCGTCAGATTTAATGCAAACAACAGTGGCTCTGCAGACACATGGTGCACAGACAGAGACAATAGTACCTTTTTCTCTTTTTTTTGTAACTTAAAGTATCTCAGCCTGTTTCTGTGTTGACTGATCTTCACTGGAACTGCAGGCTTTGTGTTATTTGTGTTGCCCAGCAGTCCAGTCACTTGATGATAGCGATGCCTGTGTTTTAATGTAGCACAATGAGATGCTTGTGAAAGCTCAGTGTACCTGAAGCACAATGGGTTTCTATGAACAACAGATCTGCTTTACAGACCATTTCAAATTTAAGTTTATTTTACAATGTTTTTCTGTTGTTCTGTACTTTTCTAATCATGTCCAAGGAAGTTCCTTGAAAGAACTATGAGGTAGTAATTATTATAGGGAAAACACATTTTCCTTGAAATAGCTTTATCTGAACCCAAGTGAGTATTCATTTATAATTTCTTTACCATTAGAAATAAATAAGTACAAAATTACATAATTCCTCCCAGGAAAACTCTGGGAAATTATCAAGAAATTAGGCACTTATAAAATGAAGCACTGCCAAGATATATTCTGCTTCAGCTCTACAACCCATTTTTAGCAACAAAATGAAAATACAGACATGCCTCATTTACATACTGTGGGCATTCAGGTTCCTACATGCACCTCCTTTTTATGTGCTTACCCCAGATAAGTCAGTCACAAAACTGCACTCAGGAACTTAAAGTATGCCAAATGCCAAATGCTTCTATATGCACTGCATACAACTGGCCAGCACACCCCTACAGTAAAACACAAGGACAGAGCCTCGGGCTATGAGGATGTTTCTTATCAGACTGAAGTGGAAAATGGTCTGATTAAGAAAACCATGAATCATGACAAATATAGACACACTTCAAGAAAAAAATATCTAGAGCGCTTGCAATCTCACAGTGGAGGCATGACTCACTCTCCAGCAAAAGAAAGACAACAACACTATCAGGGCACTAAGAGAGCAGATTTAAGTCTGACTGTCCTTGAATTGCCCCTTCAACTGGAAGCGCAGAGAAAAATACAGTTTTCCAAGAATTGCCAAATATATTAACAGTGGTTGAAGTGCCACAGAGAGAAATTCAAAATGTAGGTGAGTAAGACTGAAGAAAGCAAGCCCTAAAGGATTTGGGAAATTACTGCTGAGGGTGAGAAACAAGTTTGAGGCACTAAATATGCCAACCAAACTATTTTTCTATGCAGCTGAAATTGGTTGAGTTGCTGTTTACTGTCAACTGTGACTGCCACCAAAGAGGAAAATGGATAACCTTGACTCAGTACTTGGGTTATTGATCCATGCATATTTATCCATACTGTCTGTACTTAGTGAGTGTTCTTGTGTGCAGGCCTAGCACCTTCTGTTGTGTGCTGCTTCCGCAGTTGTAACAATAATTAATATTTAATACCATTGCAGTGCTTTGTTCTGTGAAATCCTTCAGTGCATGTTGTATGAGAGCTCCAACAACCTTTCTGTATGTCACTGCACCTTTCGGGAAGTGCATCTTCATTCTTTTTGGCTACAAGGCGTGCACTCAGCAGCACTTTGAAAATGCAAAAGGTGGCTGTAAATGCAGCATTTTCTTAAAATAACCAGTGATTGACAAAAATATAAAAGGTGCTTGTGCATCTGCCTTACCTATTCTCCCAAATGAAGTCATGACTCCTGCAGCTGACGGAAGTGTGTTGGTTGCCTGAGAAAACAACAGCAGCATGACATTACCTTTAGAGCAAATCAAGAAACTCTTCTACACAAATTCTACACAAGTATTCAAGTTAATGCAGCAGGATAAACTGTCAGTTCGAGAGTGAAACACTGATATTCTTTAATGAAGGAGATATCATTTAAGATTATTATTCTTGCACAAACTGCACAGAACTTTCATTATAAAAACAGCTATATTACATGAATAATATTCATAGAATAACTTGTTGTAAATGTTTTTTGTTTCATATTTATGAATTCTTTCTTATTTCTATTTCTTGACTTTTGCACCTTTTTCTGCCACTTTATTTTCTGTTTATTATGCATCTGATCTTTGCTTCTTTTTACCATTTTTATTATTTTTAACAATACAATTGTGTAATAATAATGTATAATAAATGTAATAAGTTCTGGTTTTATTTATTTGACAATAAAAGGACTGAACAGTGATTTCTGATAAGTCATCTGTTTTCCATCAGTCATGACTAATATCTTACACTGTTTTAATTGAACCTTTAGATACAATATGTACTTTGTCTGACATAGTTTAATGCTGAAATCCAAAATCCAACTACTATATTTTAATAAAAAGGAGAAGAACTATATACCTTATAATTATACTGTGTGCTTTGCTTGAGGGATGAAGATTCCATTACCTCATGGAAAAACACGTTATATCCTGATTTGCAGTTCTTGTCTCTAAATGACCAATCAGTATAATCTTATTGAAATGTTTCACAGCACGACATCTCAAATACTTCTTGATACAATGAAAGCTATAATTCTCGTCTACTAAAATAATAGTCAGTCTGATTGAGATGTGATGTGAGTCTGAACTGTGAATGTCATATCAGGATAATGCTGTGACAATCAGAGAAAAAGCAATTTCCCTTCGCCCACCTCTACTTTACTTCTTTTCAGATGAGCACAGACTAAGTTCTAGCAGTCACTATTACTCAAATTTAACTAAGAGCAATTTACATAATCCACTGTTTGTAGACTCATAAATACTTGAAACCTCTTGACGAATTTCCCCACAGATTTTAGCAGCATGTATTTTCTCACCATGTAAGAAGCTGTTGTTCGGTGCAATGGTGACATTTGTCTTAGGAAATCATCCTGAAGGAGCCTGTTAGTTGGGATGGATGGCAGCCTGGAGCCAAGGCTGCCCTGTCCTAAGGCAGTGGCAGGGGGCAATGCCAGTGCAAGTCCTAGACTCTCTCCGATGCCGTCCTGGTTGTTGCTGTCTGGAGCCCTTGTAGAGAGAGAAGCCAAGAGTTCAGCGTTGTTCAAGGACCCCAGAGGCTCTTTACAGGCTTGGTTGGCCATCTTAGTGATGCCTCTTGCTTCCCTCTTGGAGATCAGCTCTGGCCTCTTGCCAGGCGACTCCACTTTAACGCCACGGAGGCGTGGTGGATGAGTGGATGAGGTGGTGGAGGGATGAGGGGATGTGTTGCCTGGCTTCACTTGTGCAGAGTCTTGTGCTTGAAGGTTGGGCTGTAAACAGGAGAGAGAGGGATCAAAAGGCTGAGGCAGCGGTCTGGTAGAACTGGAGGGTGAGGTGGGCAACGGAGAGGGAGGACTGATATGAAATGATGTGCCAAGCTGTGTTCTGTCAGCTCTGCTGGTGAGAGTATCACTTGTCCCAAGTGTCCAGGTGCTGAGAGGGGAGGGGGAGAGCGGCAGCTGGTGCTGAGCCCCAATCTCAAGGGGCCAACAACCTCCCTCTGGCTGGGTGGACACATCCAGACTCAGAGGGTCTAACAGTTCTCCAAATGGAGCTGCAGGTTGTGGTGGCACCACAAGCCCAGCAGCTTCTTCCAACAAACCCAGCCCGACTGCCTCACCTGCAGGCTCAGCCGGGTCAAAGGCGGCTTCAGGTGGCCCCCTGATACACAGTGGAGGGAGCTGAGGGTACACACAGTCCCTCATCAACCTGGTGCTGCCAATGTCCAGCCGGGACACTTTGGGAGGGGGTCGGATCTTTGCAAATGGAGGGCATGTCTCCCATGACTCCTCCTCCTGAAGCATGTAGCACGATGGCGAGGAGAAGGGGGGAGGGGCTCTTCTTGGGATGGACAAGTGGGCAGAGGTTGCAGCAGCAGCAGCAGTGGGCAGGGAAGGGTCTACGGGATTATGGTCTGCGATTGGAGGTAGTTGTGCATTGGACTGCCGTGGCTGGTTGAACTGGGGAAGCGACCGGAAGAAGCGATGATGGTGACGAGTGCTGAAAGGTCCCAGGGAGCCGCCACAGGGATGTGGGCTGACGGGGGGCCGTGGTTTTATCTTTGCTGTTTTCTTGGGCTGGAGGAGAGAGACAGTCACATTATAAAAAGGACCCTCTCAAATGTACAGTATGTTTTCAGCATTTTCCCCATTTAGTAAAATTATAAAATCAAGGTTGTTATCTCATCATTTGATTTGAGTTGCTTGTGTAAATTAATTAAAAGAATGAAAACCATTATAGAGCCAGTACAGTTTAATGTAATGAAAAGCTCCATCGTCTCAGAAACGCATGCAAATTACTGTTTGGTGCATTACATCTGCATTATGCAAAATGGTTGCGGGCTACCATTTTTAGTCTATGATTATCATGAGCAGGATTTTATGTGATGACAATATCAGACATGATTGGGTTTTCATTATCTTATTGATAAAAAAAATACAGCTATGAAAAAAAATCTTGAATAATTTCCACACAAAGGATGCAATGCCTGGTTTTATGAGCATATTAACATTAAAAAATGGTGTGAATTAATATTGTGTGGGGGAAACATTCGCACTCTGCTAGGTAATAAAATGGTAAGTTTTCAGTGGCTTCCAACCTTCTTGTTGATGTTCATGTCCTCCATCTTGGCTTTGAGTTGCTTCATTTTGTTCATGGTGATTGAGTTTTCAAGGCTCTGCTGTGCAGCTGCAGAGCTCTCTCCATCCTCCTCCTCCTCGGCACACACATTGTACGCCGAGCCACCACTGGAAAATATGAGAGACAAAAACACTCTTCCTATTAGTGATCAGGCAAAGCTGCTTTGTAAATGGCAGTCTTTTCAACGGCTGCTCATTGAAACCTTTGTCATAACAGTGGACATTAACTCGGCTGCATAGTTCAACTACTAGGGAATAACAACAATTATGTAATTATCATGATTTATCCTGTTTTTCCTTTATTTTTCTTGCACTATTTTTAATTCTCAGACCCTGATGCAATGGTCTTTGTTTACATGTTTACTAAGGACCAATGTGAGTTAACTCTTGCCCAAATTCCAGGTAATCACCTAGTATCAGTATTTGGACCAACAATAATATAATGATATGATAACTGTGCTTAAATACAACTGACGTTAAGAGAATGGCCTGACCTCAGAGATTCAGACAGAGGTGTCAGGGTGCCATCTCCCCTGTCAACCACTCGGAAGAAGTTTAACTGGTCACCCTCACGATACACCACAAATGTGACCTGCTTGTTGGACAGGCTTTTCTCCCAACCCTCCTCCTTTGTGCTCTCCATCAAATCAGCCACCTCTTTGACAGGATCCTCCATGGTTACTGTCAAAAGAACAGAGGAAGGTTCCCCGGGTAAATTGGAGTACAGCATACTTTAATTCCCTAACATATTTAATTTACATGGACAAAAAAATTTTACTGGATGTAAAACTACAGATGTGGAGCTATCTTGTGAGCATACAGCTGTTTGGTCTTTTCCTTACCTCTCCTGGTGTTAATTGGGCCTCCTCTCATAGCTAAGACTAGTTTCAAAGTGCAGCCCTCGGCAATTCTGCAAACACAAACAGGGTGATGATGAGTGCGGCAGGATATGTATGAACAGGATTGTAATACATCCTCTGGTATATGTAATTCTAACAGCAGGAGTAAATAACAGTAGGCAGCATATTTAGATTTAGGGTAAAATGCTTTTACTTCTTCAGAGAGAAGAGGATCCGATCTAAAGTAAATAGTACTTCAAGGGTCAGGATGGTTTCCAGATGAACTTAAGTGCACAACTGGGAATTCCTTTGGAACATTTGTTTCATATGAGCAGATGTTTCATTGCCTACTCTAGCCCTTCTAAAACTTCAAAAGCAAGCTGCAGTGTGAGAGGCGAGCATAGCAAGAACTCACCAGAGGCTTTTCATGTGGAAAATTAAGTGACAAGCATTCATAACAATACCACCATCTGCAGCCAGCAGAGCACTGGAGGGTGAGGCCTGCATCTTATAAACTGGCAAGTGTGGAGGGGCAAGCTCGCTAAATATGACCCGTATGTCACTTGTCTCATCCTGCTCTGCATCTCTGGCTCATTTACAACATGTTGAATTGAATTAAGGCTGAGTCATCACCACAGCAGAAAAGCTTTTAAAGTGCACTTGCAAATGATTCTAAATGTACACAGCATGTTGAAACACATTGCCGGTAATTGCTCTAACAAGCTTTGTTGTCTGTGTGGTTTCGCCTCGGTGTTGGTGTTCTGAGGGACAGAAAGGGTCGGGAGGAACAGATTTACCCATAGTCATGTAGACAATGTTCATCATCCAGCTCCAGATTGTTCCAGATAAGGTGTTGCTGGGCAACAGGGATACCTTTACAGACAGTCAGAGAGAGGGTGGGAGAGAAAACAACCACAGTTGACAAGAAACTGTCTCAGACTATTTCATGGACTGAACTTTACTAATTTGACAGACAGACAAGCTGGGAATGCTACCAACAGAAGCATCCATCCAACATTACAGATGATTCATGTCTGCCCCCTAAAGACACTACTATGTAATTGCTGAAAAGGGCAGATTGTTGAACAGATACAATCACCTAAAATAGTGAAAATAAAATGAAAAAAGATGTTCAACAGTGCTATCTCAATATTAAGTTAGTTTATCTTACAGCTAAAACATACTTAATATTTACAACTAAACACAAAGGGTTGGATGAACTGTTATGTGTCAATATTGTATGTGAGATTATTGAAAATGAGGGCAAAATAATAAGACTCCAACAGAGGGATGGCAGTCTAATGAATAGAAAGGCTCTCTAGAGCTACTCCTTGGAATGAGATGGAGTGTATGCGTAGTCTGGAAGCTCTCTGTGCCCACAATGAGTGAACTTGTTGACCCAGAGTTGGAGGTGAGCCAGTGTTAGTGAGTGAGCAGTGGTCCATGCATTGCAAAGTGGTATGCTCCACCACAAACACACGCGCTTTGCTGACACACCTCCTCACACGCAGTGCGCACAGAGAGGACCTTTCTGACCAACACTGAAAACAACTGCAAAGAATGTCAATGTGGAAGGTCATCTTGATCGACAGAAGAGCAGTCTTAGAGGACAGCCAAGGTCAAACCAAAAGGAAAAAACAAGCAAAGTTTGAAGAAAATAGAGTGAATTCAATCAAGTTCCAACACAACCCACGTAGCCTCATCCTGAACCATACTGTAGAGAGGATTTTGCTGTGTTCATTCTCTGTGACTTAACTGCCTTAGTAGACAAACCAACAAGTAAGTCTAAAGATTTGTTGTGGTATTGATATTATAAGGAAGTTGCACTTTATAAAGCCTACAAATAACCTGACTTCCTGTGATTTTACATGATGAAAATTACTCTGAAGGTGGTCTGGTGTTGTGACTCAGCAAGGTTCGCTAGTTTCCTCCACTCTGAATAAACAAAAGTGAACTACAAAGGCAATGCATGCAGTGGGCCAAAGTGACCTTCCACTGCTGAAGTACCGCCTGTAGTGCTTGTATACTGAATTATAAATAAGGACTAATCATAATAGATTGAATATTTAATTTGTATTAATGGACAATAGCTTGACCTTCAAATAAAAACCTGACATCTCTGCTAAACACTGATCAAAACACAGTAATGTCCAATTAAAGTCTAACTGTTCTCAACTTGAATATAAAAATGAGTTTACTGCCTCTTTTTGCATCTATTTTATGCCACTAAGTTGCATTAAGTCTGGTGAGCAGCTCTGGTCCAAGCTAACAAGGAAAACAACAGAAAACTTTGAGAAGATCCAGTTGTGCAAAACAAACTCCACAGAGCATTTTAATGCGGAGCAGCACACCTGAGGAGACTAATGGAAGTGAGCAGACCACACACAATGGTCAACAAACGACAGGATGTAAATATGAAGTATTCCTGTGACTTATCTTTTAAGTCTATCTAATACTTGATACAGCTGTCTGGCTCAATTCGATATCTTGATTTTTCAGAACATGGATACTAGTTTCCTAACAGCCGACCAAAACATGCACATAAGTGAGCTTTGTACCTTCCAGCCTCTGGATCTTTGCCTTGACTGAAATGACAGCTTCAAAGGGCAACACGCGCAGCTCAAAACAGGTCCCGGTCAGGGTCTCTATGAAGAGCTCCATAGTGTCATAGAAAGGGAGCTTATAGTGAAAAGCTCCCACACTGTCGTCATTAAAGAAGGGTGGCTCTTTCCTGTCGGTCATCTTGGCAGGTTGGGAGAGAGACTTCGGGGAGATGGTTAAATGGGGGGGCAGGCCCAAGACGAAGGAGAGAGGGACAAGCACTGCTCGCTGTCTTCACGACCATCACACATTATGCAGGAGGACCAGAGCTGTGAGTAGACACAAAAGCACACAACTTTTTAGTTTGAGTTTGATTAGTTTAATTATTTCCTGACCTTAAAATTCAGTCTCAATAGTCTTGTCTAGGCATCTTATTCATTTCCATTTATACACAGATGGCTAAAAAATTAAGGAAAATAACAATATAAAGTGTGTTAGTAAGGTGTTGGGCCACCACGTTCATTACTCTTTGGCATGATTCTCCCAAGTCTCTGAACTCCACTGGAGCAACGAACACAATTCTTCCAAAAGATATTTGTCCCCCAAAAGGGATCTAAATCATGCTGGGAAGATACTTCTCATCTATGTGGAAGCACCTGTATTCATTATATTTCTCCCTGGATTCATTTATGTTTTCCTTGAATCTGTCACCCATCAATCAATTTATAAATATTGACAAGATCAATTACTTATGATTTGTATAATATTTCTATTTAATTATATCCATGTCATTTGTTTTAGTGTGTTATAGTGTGTTATATTTTATTTTATATACTATATTCTATATCTATATCTTTTTGTAGCTTAACTATGATTTTCGTTATACACATTTTTGATATTTCTGCAGCATTAGAGGGAGTCTGTGCCTTACAAATCTGATTTCTAACGACTGCTTCCATGTAATTGTTTATCACAAGATAAATATAATGTTGGATCGTAAAATGACTGTATGCACTTCCCACAGGTTGGGTATCTTTTATTGGCAGTCTTTACTTGGAAATTTGACATTTGCAAGTGACCTCAATATTTACATAGCATTCAGAAGCTCACCTCTGATAGCCACATTATTTTTTATTGCAAGGCAAACACAAAAAGATCCTTTTGGGTGAGCAAAGTCTATGTAGTTGGACTACAAATGTTCTATGAATGTGAAACACTACATGACTGTGAGGGACATTCACATAATGAATAACATATTAACACATTATGAGGTAGATTTCCAGGTACTCAGGTATGTAATAAAATACTCCAAGAATGAGCTTTTGAGTGTGTTTTGAACTGAGGAGCAAAGAAGAACAAGGGCATGTATCAGCAGCAGCAGACATGAGCAACCCTCTTATAAAACATTCAGGGGAGCAGTAAAGGCCTTGGCCAAAATTCAAGAAGATCAGGTGCGTTACATAAACCCATCAGCAGTATGAGGTGTCCTGTGCCTGACCACAGTCTTTGATGGATCGCGTTTTCTGTCACTTGACTCACCAACATCTCACAACATTTCATTTGTGTCAGAGGCTGGGTAGATGAACTGTCCTTTTATTTATTCTAAATCGGAATCAGCTTTATTGGCCACATGTGAACAACTATAGGAATCTGACTCCAATTTAACTAAACTTTCACAGTAACATAGACATAGAGATACATACAGCTTAAAACAAGGACAAGGACAATGGCTTGTCAAGGTAAACATAAACACTAACAAACTTCTACGTCCAAGTGTAAATATATGGAAGAGTTTATATATATATGCACAATGTAATATCTATGTAAATGTATCTATAATTATCAATACACACATCTCTAAATAGTACTACTAAAACTAATACTAACAGAAAGACAGTAAGACAATAGAGCAATGGTAATAGGATGCAGTTTCTCCCTTACACATTTTCTATCATTACACATGCTCAAGTCCCTTTTGGAGTACAGTTGTATACTGCACAGGTTGCTGCCCAGGTTAATCTTTAAACTGAGATTTTCCACTTTCCTTGGACCAATGAGCTCAAGTTAAGACGCATCCCCAAAAAAAGAGGTGCACAGCACCGAGATGGACCTAATTGTTTGTTGGATGTCTCACGCTGGTACAGCAGGCCTGAGGTGCAGCTGCCCATTCACAGACTACTGGGTTGCCATAACAGGCCATTCTCTAAAGAAAACGGATGGGTCGTCAAGTTGCAGGCAAGCCTGTGTGCAGATTGCCCCTAGCTACATTTAAGCATGTATAAAACAGCGCACGACCACAGCAGCAGCCACAGGCCAGGTGGAGAGAGATGAACTGTGTTAGCTAGCTGCCTGCCAACGGGGATGAATGGGGACCAACACAAACCAAGCGGCTAACGTTAGCAGAGAGCGCTCAAACAGTATTTATACCCGTATACCAATAAAGACTAAAACAGTAGTTAACGTCCGTATTTCTTACTATTAAAAACCTGCTTACCCGTATCTTGTGCAACAACACGGCGCTGAAGCCCGTCTAGCCGACATTAGCTTCCGTTGCCATGTTAGCCAACAACTCAAACAATGGCTGCCCGTCTCCGTGACGGTTAGCGGGCTGCTAGGCTTCAGTCCCAGGCTCCAGTGCCGTCCCGTCCGCCGCGGCAGTCGAGGGTAACGCTGTGGTCAAGGCCGGGCCTCATTTCATCACGTTTAACCCCTAAAAGCGACATAGGGGGCCGGAGGGAAGCGTCGGTCGCCGCGGTCCCCTTGTTGGCGACATCATCGTACCTGTCAACACCTCCGTGACTCCGCGTGATTGACATGCGAGCCAACCAATTGGGGTTACGGATTTGAAGTGGGCGGGGCGTCGCGTAGTCAAAGGCACATCCTCTCCAAATGGTAAAAAACACATAATGTTTTCTCCACAATAATCGTTATATGTATAATTTCCATATGATTAGAAATAAATTAAATATGTGATCACATCATTGGTACAAAGTTGCAGTTTGCATGAAACTTAATGCAGCCAAAATTTGATTTAGGACAGCTTCTTCATCATCTTTTGAATCATGAATATAAATCACCTCACAAAAACATTTGGTTCTGTACAAATACGTTAATAAATGTGTATCTGGTAAATGGTGTTACATAGCAATCTAGTTTTCCAAAGACTCAAAGTACTTTACAATAGCTTACGTGTGATGCTGCCTATTCACTCATCAGGATCTAATCTAATTCACACACACACACACAGAGCAATCTGGAGTTCAGTAGCAGATCCACAGCTACCCTAAATCAAGATCTTTTTCCAAATATGAGACAAAAAGGGCCTTTAGTGTCATCTTCAAAACACAAAAACATGCACAGTCTTCACCCTGTGACCTATAAATTATGCTTTTATAGCTTTTGGAGGCCTGTTGAATTCTCTATAAATGCTAATAAGAAAGCAGCTTCAATTCCTCCTTTATTACTATAATAACAATGACCTCAGCAAAACCACTTTTTCACCTTAATCACCCACAAATGAAACCAAAATGGTGTTCATAATCATAAACCTACAGTTCCCTTTTTTTTTTTTTTTTTTTTTTTTTAAAAAGCTTCTTTTGCTCATATCAGGCACTGATTGATATTTAAATCTAGATAGACACATGAAAATTAGTGAGCTGGAAATAACCACACACATTTCAGATAGCATAAAATATGGTTCTTTTTAGTTATTAAAAATGACTTTCCTTTTTCATCACAGCCAAAGTTAAGAAACTGATGAATTTCCTATTAATAAAAACATTGTCAAAATGCCTAAGACAGTAAGTAAACACACTAATTTCTCATAACCTTGATATGGCACAAACCCAAAGACATGGAATCTCAACATGGAAAAGCCAAACAAACAAAATCTATTCACTGTTAATTTCTGCAGGCTTTGAGGCTAAGCATGTGGTATGCTTATAAAGTGCTATCATGTATAATAAAGACCAACAGTATATAATAACCGTTACATAATATGATCTGATGGCAAGATTATTTTGGAAGTGCAGTCGGGAAGATGACTGGAATCATTTTCATTTGAGAATTTATGTGCCAAAAATATGCCACAGTATTTAAATGAATTCATATTAATAAATACTCTATCAACAGTGTATCTGATCTCAAATCTTTCAGCAATCCAAATGAGAAAAAAAAAAAATCCACAATTGTACAAATCTGGCTACTCAGAAACAACAGTTCAGTTCCCACCAAGAGCGTTAAGTGGATCATCAAATATGTTGGTTGAGTCCGCTGCTGCTGTACTGGTCTCCTGAGACGGTGGGGTTTTCTTTGATTTATGGGGAGCCTTCGTGACTGGTTTTACTGTGCTTGGTGAGAAGATGTCATCTTTGGATAAAAGAGAGACAGACCGAATATTTGGTTAAATATGCCAATTCTAAAAATACATGCATGGTAAACAGTATCAAACATGCATTAAAAAACAGATGTTTGTGTGCATTTTATTGGTGCTTACCCATATCATCATCAAATATAGACTTGGTCTCTCCCTTTGTCTTGGACTTTTGTTTTGGCTTTGAAGTGTCTGTCAGGTCAGCAAAAATGTCTATGTTGTCATCGAACAAACTGGCATCGACAGTCTTTTCTTTGTGCTTCTTGTGGACTTTAGGCACAGAGGCTACTTCATCCTGAGAACACAGAAATTCAGCCAATGGGTAAAGAAATGAAAGCACAGAAAACCTTGACAGTATTGCCATCACTGTGAGATAAAAAGGTACCTGGAAGATGTCTTGCTTAGAAAAGCTGCTCTTGATTTCTTTACTACTTGTGGATGTGGGAGTGGAGTTGTTGCTCACACCAAAGATGTCTTCATCGTCATCATCTTCATCCAAAAAGGACGAGGCCTTGGCTTTCTTAGCAGTCGACCTTGGCTTGACCTTTTGGAAAAGGTCATCTGTGTTGTCGTCAAAAATGGATGGGAGTGTGCTTTTGTCTTTGTCCTTCTTCAATCCCACATCGCTACTGGCCTGAGGTTGTGTTGTCTTGGTGGTTTGTTTGGTGGAGGGTGTGTTGGTGACTGAGGTGGCTCCAAAAAGACTGTCGGAGCCAAAAAGGTCATCCTCATCAGAAGACGGCAGAACCTTGCTACTGCTGCTGCCTTTACTAGAGTCTTTCTTTTGGGCTTTTGTGGATACTGGCAGTGTCAGTACAGAGGGTCTGGGGCAGGTTTCAGAGAGAGGAGAGGACTGAGAAGGTGAGAAGGCAGGCAAGGCTGTGGGTGCAGCTGAGTTAGGTAGTGTGGGACCAGCGCGTGTCTGGCTGGATTTGTCAGGTGGAGGTAAGGCTAAACCAGACAGACTGGGGTTCGGCCCGGAAGCATCTCCGCTCAGGTACTCTTCTTTACCCTCTACAGATCTTTGGGCCGCATGCTGCCTTGCTGCTCTGGACTGGGGTCTCCGCTGTGCAGAACCTTTGGCACGACTCTGCATTAAATAGAATTTGCGCTCACAACAACAGCACAAGAAAACAGCTAAAAGTAACTTTCAGACAGCAAAAATAATACACCAGGTAAAAAAAAAACAAAAAAACCCCACCTTGTGTGCACTCTGCAGCGTTGAAACCTGGACCGGGGTGTCGAAGCTCACTCCATCCTCTCTGTCCACCTGGGCTCCTACAGGAGTTGTGGCAGGGCTGGGACTCAGGCTGGAGCTGGACACCCCAGAGGAGGAACTCGCCATGCCAGGGAATACACTTACAGCCCCTGGCATTACGGGGGCAGCACCAGGTAGCAAGGCAGTAGGGTTGATCATCAGATTGGCCTAAATGAGAGGATTACATGCACCAATGCAGTAATTCATTGAGGCGAAGAAGACACCATGGATCTTAAGTACTGTAAACGACTTTCTAATTAAAAGCATATAATATTTGTACATGTCTCAAAACTACACATTTACAGCACCTGTCTTAAGTAAGTTTATGAGAACATATTTTGGAGGAAAATCAAAAGAAAGGACTGTGGATAGAAATGAAGCAAAAGCAAGATGCAGTACCATCTTATGAAACTGAAAGAAAAAGCAAAAAAAAAAAATCTTTTGGTTCAGCAAAATCCAATCAAAACAGAGAATAATCTTCATTTTGGTAGACATGCTGCTGTATCGTAGCTAAGCCTTGAAGTTGGAATGTGAAAAAAAGCGCCCAGACAGAAGACATCTTAAAAGAGAAAATATGTAAGTTGGAATAGAAAAGTCTTCCTTCAGAAGGAATCTGAGTGAAATGTCAGATATGAAGACTTCTGATTCAATAAAAACAAAAATATTACTTGAAGCTTCCCAATCCTTGAAGAGGAATCTTTAGGTTTTACAGGGCTTGGTGCAGGTTTCTGTGTGGTCAGATTACAGCAGGCAGTAAATTACAAGGCAGAAGTGTCATAACATAACAAAAAGTATTGGAAACAACTAATACACACAAAAATGAACTCTAAATCAGAACCACAGCCACCCCGATATGTCTGTTCATGGCTTAAAGAAACAAAGCAGTTCATGCTGTGAATTGAACATGAACTGAAGTCAGAGTAGGTGCTTGGAAGAGACTCACCTGAATCTCTGATAAAGATTCTGGACTTGCTAGTGGTGCTCTGTCATTAGGTTTACTGGGCTTTTCTGCTACTTTCTAAGAATGAAAATGAAAGGGAAAACAGAGATAACAGTTCTTCCACTGATCTAAAAATTCACATCAAGTTCAAATAATATTTACACAGTTTACTTTATTTCTAATGGAAAATATGATGCAAGGAAAGCAAGAATCTAGTATAATTTGAAAAAAAAAAGAGGACTGCTACCGGAGGAGGAGCTTTTGGCTTGACAGAGCTGAAGAGGTCATCCTCATCGTCATCGGCAAACAGACTTTGTGCTGCTGACTTTGCAGAGCTGAGCTTGGAGCTCTAAAAAGTAAACACAGTCATGTAACTGCCTAATGAAAGACATCTGCATTCAGGGAGAAATGAAACAGATAGAAATGCGTAATGTACTGACTGCAGCTTTCCCTGAGGTGGCAAAGAGGTCAACATCTGGGTCATTGTCCTTCTGCTGCGTCTGACTGAAAAGCAGCTCCTCGTCCTGGAACACACCTGTGCTCTTTGCCTGCAGTCGCTCCTCTGTAGGCTGCGAAGAAAAAGAACAATTTTTTTTTACCTTGACTGCAGGAGGAACGATATGCCAATGCAACTCAATCAATTCTTCACACTGTTCTAAGGTTTGAGGTAAATCACACAAACCTTTAGTGTGTTTTTGGCTGTGGGTTTACTGGGTGTGAATATCGGATCATTCCAATCTGACTCATCTTCCTCCTCCTCATCATCAAACAGACTGACAGTGTTTGTTTTGACTTTCTCTTCCTTCTTCTCCTCCTTCTTAACATTTGGCAGTGGGCCTTCCTTAGAGATGAAGCTGTCATCGTTGTCACCGTCATCCAGTGGGCTCTTTGTCTGCTTGCTGGCAAGAACGTCGATGCCTCCAAAAAGACTGACTGCTCCAGCGGGCTTCTTCTTGCTTTCACTGCTCTCTGGTGAGGACAATGACGGGAGCGGTTGAGGGGTCTTCGCAGCCGGCTTCTCCTTCTCTGAAGGCTTCTCCTCTGCTGCCGTCCTAGAAACCGCCACCTCCTCTGAGTTCTCTACCGTGGAGGATGACTGAGCGCCCACAGCAGGTGTCTGAAGATTACAGGTATTAAAATACTTAAATATGAGTGCGGGGGATGATGCAAATTAAATGGTACCACAAATATATGTAATATTACTAAATCTATATTTAAATATCATTGCTGTGTAGCCAACTTGATTCTGACATTAAAGTACCTCAAAACCCATTTGGAGGCTTTAAAACAATGCGTGAAATACAAAAATAAGTTTGTTTGTACTCACTTTGGTAGCTGGGGCTGCAGTGTTTGTGTTGACAGCAGGTTTAATGCCAAAGAGGGATCCTTTATCTTCATCGTCATCTTCATCTTCAAACAAGAGAGCAACTCTCTGCGGCTTCTTCTGACTACATGAAGCATGAGACAACACCATTAAAGAATTCCTGGCAATGCTACATTTTGTATGATGAAAGTGATTTCACTGCACTTTTAACAGTGAGCAGATGTGTTTTTGCAATGGTTCTGAATTTTTTTTTTTATAAAGAAAGACTACCTTGACTCTTTTGTACGAGCAAACAGGTCATCATCGTCGTCGTCAAAGAGGCTGCTTTTGTGAGATGTTTTGGCACTGGGGAGACTGGAGGGGGCGCTGGCACTGGGCTTCATCCCTCCTGTCTTGACCTCTGACTTCCCTGAACTACTTTTAGAACTCATCCACTGGTCCTATCAAATATTCAGGAAAATGTTTTATATTGTACACTGCATTAAATGTTCAGCAGTGAGACACTACATTTTATATTTTCATACCTCATCATCACTGAACAGGGAGCTGGACACGGCCTTACTGGGTTGTGGCGTGGAGGCCTTAGCCTGATCAGGCTTTGGTTTAGATTTAGCTACAGATGCAAACAGATCCTGCAAGGTAAAGAACCGCATTAGTGAACATACTTGCAGCAAAAACAAGCCTAACCTAATTCAGTTGTGTGCATGTATGTCAGATGGTAAATTATTTTTACCTCCTCTTCCTCATCGTCAAATAATGATAATGGAGCCTTGCTGGCTTTACCCAAGCTTGTAGGTTCAGGCTTAGATTGACTCTTAGGAATGGTTGGGAATCCCTATGAAAGGAAAGTATAGTGTAGTTACAATGTATTATTACTGTTATCACTGTTTTTACGGTGACGTTTGAGGGGCTTACCTGCGTGTCTTCATCATCAGAAAAGAGGCCTCTGGTCTGGGCTTTCTGAGTCTGCCTGACAGCAGCTGTCCCGGCACTGGGAGCAGGCCCATTCTGAAATACACATGAAAAAGAACATTTATTATCAAGAGTTTTCTAATTTTTTTTAAAGCATGAGAGTTGAAAGAAAATAAAAAAAGAAAAACTGGTACAGAGCTAAGAGAACTGAACTGTGTAAACCAGACTAAAAGCCAGCAGTGTACTCTAAACAAAATCGAATTTGGCCTTTTATAAGGCTGCACTTGAACGTGGCACTCTGAGCAAACATCAATATACTAAGTACCAACTAGGTCTGTTCATTTACTGCTGACCAAGCCTGATAAATGAGCTGGTGAGTCATTCTAGGGACAGACATGACCTCAAAACAACATAAACAATATGACTCTCTACATACAAACTAAAAAATACACCGTTGCCTACAACCAATTAATTGTGTATTGGAGACAGCGCAATTCTTTTGACAATTTAGGCTTGACAGACTGCAAACACTGTGGACATTGAGGTCCAAAAGGAGTCCTTATTGGTCGGAAAACTGCCATGTGAAAACACGCCAAATTTGATTTTGTCAGGAGAATATTGTGAGACAATGAACTTTTCAGACCTCCTCAGATTTCTCAGACTCCTCACTGGTAGACGGCTGACGTTTTTTCAGGCCCTCGCTGAGTAAGCTTTTAGTCCCAGGACCGAACATGGAGATGGCTCCTGCCGGCAACTGCACACAAAAATGAGTGAAAAAGAATGATTACATAGGAACTCTTCTATAAAGCACAGAAAACACTATGCAGACACACCTTATACTGAAACTATGAATACTGTGAGACACATTAAGATGTGTGCATGTTGATCTTTACCTTCTTCTCAGGATGTTTAACCTGCTCTTCCACCACCTCCTTCTTGCTCTGAGCTGGAGTTGGCGTACTGAACTTCTCACTGAATATGTCACCGTCCTCATCGTCATCATCAAAAAGGTCAACAGTTTTCTTGGGTTTGGGTTTCTCCTGTCCAGCTGTAAAATGAGAGGTGGTTTAAGGATGAGGATTCCACCTGAACAGACCGCAGCACTGAAGTACCCGTTTTCACACTCTTACCAGGGTCAGACTTTTTCAGGCTTTTACCACCAAAGAAGTCATCATCCTCGTCGTCATCATCGAACAGCCCACCTCCTCCTCCCCCACCAGCACCAACTCCTGTGGGAACCTGTTTTGGGGCAGCTGGAGTTCCGTTCTCTTTGCTCTTCACTGAATCAGAGTCGTTTCCTGAACTGAACAGGCTGTTGTCTGTGGAGAGAAAGTCATTTAGTTTGGTTGAAGAGGATGAAGCACATAAAGAAGTGATATCACATACATACAAGTGAATACTACTACCTGGGAATATTGAAACAGCACCCGACGGAATCTTCTTTGCAGGTTTGTCCAATTCTTGGAGGGAAATGAAAAGTTATTGGGCAATCTGCTGGTCCAATTTTTTTGTCTGTATGTTTGCATTCATCTTATCTTCGTGTCTTTGTGCATGGTTAACCAGAGAGTCCGTTTCAGGGGGCTTACCTGCAGTCTGAGCTGTGCTTTTCATGGTTTCATTCAGCACCTTTTTCTCTTCAGATGCGGGGGCTTTTGGTGCCTCAGAGAAAAGGTCGCCCTGAAAAGCACAACATAAGCACAAATAAAATACTGGCAGCAGCCCAGGGTTTATGTAATGTGGAAGTGCACTGAATGAGAAGGAGCTGTGAAAGTCTCTGAAATTAGGTTAATATACCTCGTCATCATCATCAAACAGGCCCGTCCCTCCACTGAAGAGGCCGCTTTTCCCTCCAAACGGGGAGAAGTCATCATCCTCCATCTTTGGTGGTTTAAACATGTCGTCACTGTCCTCTTCGGCAGCTGTTACAAAGTACATAAACAGCATTGAGATGCATTATGGGAATAACGGGTCTACAGTGGAGATAACTAATGCAAAATTTAACAAAAAATGTTTGAAATGCACTGATGATGAATGAAAGTCCTACCCTGTGGCTTTGAAGGCTTTGGTTCTTTCCTGCCTTTACTTTTCTTCTTAGATGTCAGTGCTTCCGAGACATGACGTGGTAGAAACACAACATCCATGAGCATGCACATGCAACGATGGCACTCGTTACTTTAATCTCAAATGTGAACTTTGATGCCTCTTTTATGTTTAAATTAAATTTGAGGAATGGAAGGGACAGAAAATGTTATGTAAATTCAAAGTGAGATGATTTACTTACGGTTTGTAATGAAAGTAACTTACATGCGCGATCTCCTTCTGATTTGTTAACTGGTTCGCCTTTGATTCGGGCTGCCAGCTCATCGGCAAAAGATGATGGGCCCGTGTTCTGAGTGTGACACAAAAGTTTCTTTCGTGATTTTCAGAGCAAAAATGTGCAAAAATCTCCTCACAAAGATGTTGCTTAACTACTTGATCAAAGCTATAGCAGGCATACCTTTGCGTCATCATCATCATCCCCATCTGATTCTCCAAATATGTCAGAATCCTCGTCCTCCTCCTCTTCATCATCCTCATAACTCAACATGGATGACTTCTAGGTGAATGCAGGAAGAGAATCCAAAATGATACGGCTGTTCACTTTTAAGAAAATCTTGGATGTGCTTTGGGAGCAGACAGCCGTCTTACCTTCTTAATGTTGTTGTGACCATCATCCTCTTCCTGATCAAAGTCGTCATCTGAATGCTGTTAAATAAATATATAAAGTGTTTATTTTCAAGTGCAAGACAAAATAAAGAGACTGCCATGAAAAAAAGGAAAAAAAGGTCTTACAACTGCTTCCTTGCCATCTTCACTCTCTATTACACTGTCTCTGTCACTGTCAACTGACATTTCTGGAAAGAGAACGACACACATACATGAATGAGGAAAATCAATATTGTAACATACAAGTGCCTGAATATCTGAGGAGGCTGCGATGAGTATATTACCGTCGCTTGAGAGGTCGCCAAGTCCAACATCATCTTGCTCCATGAAGGCCTGTGAACCAATGAGATATGGAAGCGGCCTGTCCACATAAAGGTCCTGAAAGCCAAACAGACACAGAGGTTTAAGTGCAATCATGAAAAGATGTAAAGATTACCACATGCATTGCTGTTGTGAGTGCAGTAATCCTAAACTACATTCACATCAAACCTTGGGCTCCAGGATAGCATCCACTCTGTCTGTGACCTCCTCGTCCTCTGAGTCAGAGTTTCCTGCTTTGATGTCCAGGTGCTCAAAAGCTGATTCGAGCACTTTCAGCCCGTAGTTCACAGCCTCCTGCATCTTGGGGATCAGCTCTGCTTCTTTCTGCTCTCGTGTCTTCTCCTAAAGGAAAAACATAAATGACTTCCACAGGGCAACCCAAGACTTGTGGAGAATGTTGTGCTGAGTACCATAATCATGTTATTCTTTTTCAGTGTTATGCTGCTTGGTCAGAAAATGTTAGGAGCCTCAAGAATGAATTCTTCATACCTGCTCAGGCTGCTTCTCTAATGCCTCAGCCTTGGGAATGCTCTCCTCTACCTCTTCATCGTACACTCTCTGTAACAGGATAAAGAGAACAAAGGCTTTTTAGGCTGTTAGAGGACTGAATTGTCACAGTTATTGTGTAACAAGCAAAACTGGCATAGAACAAAAAGGTTTAAATGATATACTTTACATTTTCAATAAACTGTGTATTGGAAAGCATGAGAAAGTCGTTAAAGACGGAGTGCAAGCAGCTGTCTGTGGCCTTGGTGTCACGGATCAGACTGTCCAACTGTTTTTCAATCTCATGTGTCTTTGACAGCATTCTCTGTGAGAAGTCTTGGAGGAAAAGGAAGAGCTGTGAGGGAGAAAAAATTAAATGGTTGTTTAGACAGCAACAGTTGCAGAGTTACTTTGATTACAAAAAAGCAGAACACATTTCACAATCCCCCCAGCTACTCAGATTTCTCTGAATGCCTGGGAAATGATGATGACTAATGACTGTTTTCTTGGCCTATTTCAGAGATGTGGACGAACTTTCTGACTTACCCCTGAATCAGCAGCCAAAGACCAGTTGGCACTGCTCTGCCGCATCTCTTCAAGAGTCCAGGGTCTCTCCCAAATCTGAGCATCTTTCTCTAAGTGTTCGCTTCTACTTGGCCCATTTGTTATTCCCTCCGGCAACCCACTCATCTGCAATCAAATCACTTGTTGATATTAATGGAATTAATAATTCAGAGGGGTTTTAAAACACTTGTCATTAATAAATCAGAGGGAAAATACAATAAAAAATCTTTATTATTGTTATAATGTAATCCATACATCATTTCTCTAACATTAAATATTTGACCCAGTCTTTGTTGGAAGAAAGCAGCTCAGAGTGTATAAACTTAAGATTATAAGACTATAAGATTTTATGCTAGGAACTTTACGTGGACACAACAAGCTGTCTTGTGCAAAGTTGTGGCATTATTGCCAAAGCCCCAGGCTATAAACTGTAGTAATGGCATCATTTAGAAACAAGTCATGGAGCTTGGTGTTGCTCCACAGACACTGAAGTTTAAGATGACTCCAGGGCCACTTACAGGAAGGATCTCAAAGGAACAGTTTCTTACAAATACCACTTCCCGCGAAAACTTAAAGAGACATGGAGGAAATGGTGCATCAGTTAAAACAGAAGCACAGCTTAACTTTACTTTCTACATTTTTGTTGTTAAGCTCTGAAATAATAACTGCTGTCACAGAAAGTAAAGTCTGTGAGAGGACTTTTTTTTTTACACTGAATTAGGGCAATTTGCACAGAAATCATACATGTTGGCTTTCAAAGAGAGTGACTAGTGTGAAAGACTGCTCCTGGTCAAAGGTTCAAAGCTCCCCTCACCCTCTGTTAAATAAACCTGGCAGGATCATTCATCCTGGTGTTTTCCTAGACCCGATGTGTCCATGTCGTGAGTCCGATTCAACATCAGTAGACCACGTCCGAAAATTCACAGCAATGCATTAAAAGTATCGGCCCTCTGTGTGTGTGAACTTTGGTTACCATAATATAACAGTTAACTTCAAACGTTATCTTTGCTTCTGGCTAATGTAGTTTTACTGCTACACTTTCGACACAACAAGCTAACTTTGGCATTGACAGTAACGCAGTAACTAATTTGCGGAAGACAACTCTTTATATCCGCATACAGCTCCCTCAATGTTATTTCCTTCCCCTGGCTCTGCACATTCAAAAAGACTTGCCTCTGGAAAAGAAAGCAGTGGGGACTGTTTGGCTAGCAGCTAGCTCAACTTAGCTAGCCAACACCAACGTTAGCTGCAGCTTGTCCAAACAACGCAGAGCACCGATATGTGCACCCGCAACTGTGAGCTCTCATGCTTACCTTGAAACACCTCCAGTCAGCTGCTGTCCACGATGATCAACTGTGGTCAGAAACGACGTAAAAACGAGATCGATTATGCTAAATTTGGCCTTTCCCTCATTGGTCTTCTGACAGATCAGCCATGTTCTGTCTGCAGACAGTCACCTGACTGTGGTCGCCTAGCAACCCAGTGAAAGTGGGGCGGAGTGAAACCGCAGAGTGCATATAAAGATTTAAAAATATTAAAACTATTAAGATATTTAAAATATTTTAATATGTATGAATAAATACATAAATAAACATATAATAAATAAGATCAAACATTTTATTATTTATTATTATTATTTTTTAGGTATAGATTTTAGGTTTTTTAGGTATAGATTGGTAAGATACCAATCTATAAATCTATTACAGCTCTTCACTATTCGGACAATTTGATCTGTAGTTCATCTTCTTCTTTAAATTTTTTTTTTTTTTAAATGACTATGATTTAACTAAATGTTTTCTTTCCATTCACCTCTACAGGAGCATACAAAGCTGTATTTACAGCACAAAGGCCAACTGAGACCATGTTGACACTCATCACATTCAAAGTGGTTAAATACTGTCCATCTCACTGTTTTATGCAAAAGGAAGAGTAACAAAAGAACAGCTCTGAACATGAGAACTGAGACTGTGACCTCTGGAGGAACACAAAGGAGGAGATAGTGAAATTCCAGTGTTGAAACAAAAGGAAACAGCTAAGGGATATCGGCCTTCAGTATGTAAAACCAAGGAGTTCATCTACAAGGTTCATATGTGAACAAGCAGCAAGTTAACGCATACACATTTAACTTGACACAAGCTCACAGTGAATTTACACGCATTTTATCTCATTGTCAATCGAAAGGGGCTGAAGTGAAACCTTGTAGTCATCTGGATTTAAAGTACTACTACTTCAGCAACTACTGGTTTCCTCTTTAGTGCAAAAAGTACAAGAACTTTGTGATGCAAAACCAAAGCTCACAAATTTAGAGAAAGGTCTAGTGCATAATCCAGTCTGGTATTAAATGAAAAAGTCATGTGGAAGAATAATTCAGATGTGTCTATCAATGCATGCCTGAAGTAGGACTACAGTCATCCCTTTACAAGCCATCTGGGCAGATTACAGATTTGAACATTTATGAATGATATTGTAAAAACACTGGTTGTATTATTATTGGGTTTTAATAAGATTCTTAAATAAATATATTAATACTGAAAATAACATTGTGAATCGCTGTTTCATAAAGGCATCAAAGAATCGTGTTCATTCATAAACAGTTTATTTTCTGTATGTGGCAACAGCCATAAAAAAGTATAATTTTATCATTAAAAAACAGTTTAACAACAGGGAAATAAAAAATACACGCAAACACACATTAAACAGAACAGTGTCAACAAATCAGCAAACAAAATATGAATCTGGAAATTATTTACAAAGTTAATTTAACAGGCCTTTTTTAATCAAGACATTTTGACATGTGAATAAACAGGCCTGAGCCACCGTTAATGTTACGAGTGACTGTGACCAGTCTGCTCTGAAAAAGGCTCTTTGCAGTTTTACAATTACTGAATGTAACAAAAACCAACAGCTGAGAAAGAAAAGAGGTACAAACAGAATCTGAATGTATAACATGAACAGTGAACGTGTTGCATAGTTAAGTAGGTTTTGAACTGAGCAAGATTAAGTCTAACTGTAACTAAAGGCAGCCATTATACCTGACAGTGTTTCATTTAAACAACAGATGCACCTTTAGGGATCAAGGTAAACATGAATCAGTTCTTCAGACTTCCTGGAAAAAATATTTGGGTGTGTCACCGCACAGGGTTGATTTCCAGCATATCATTATGCTTACAGTCAGATTTTTAGTTACAGCAATGAATTATGAACCTTTTTTAAAAGAAAAATCATTCAATTTGAACAAATAATGCAGAACACAGCTGGATACACAAAAGGATTTACACAGATTGTTGCAGGCACCTAAATGTGTTGACATTTTTACAAATTGCACAAAAGTAATTTACATAAGACATCAACAAGTTATTGTTAAAAAAATGAATGAATCAACATTTTGTTTGATGTGCAGCAACAACTAAAAAGAAGATATTTACTCAGCCCTCCAAAATGTTGGTAATCTCTTCTAAAATGGTTTTATTCATAAATATACAGTTAATGTTTGTATTGATAATGAAACATGGTGGCAAGGGAAATGCAAACAGTGCAAATTGAGCATAACGTTAAGGCAATATATATTGAAGCTCTGAAAACAAATAATCTTTATGACACTAAATCACACGCTGCAGCTTCTCTGGTTTCAACCAGATTTTCAGTCTCCACCTCAGCACGCTGCATGTTTCCAGCCTCTATTAGCTCGTCTATCACGTGAGACTCCTTGGTTCCCTGAGGCTCCATCTCTTGTCCCAGCTCTGTCACTCCCTCCTTTTCATTTGTGTCATCCAACGTACCGTCTCCTTCCACTTCTTCTGGCCTTGCGTCGTCCTCCGTTATGAACGTGTTGTCTGAAGTACCGTCTCCCTCCATTTCTTCTGGCTTTGTGTTTTCCACCGTCTTGAATGTTTCATCAGTTGTATATTCGCCCTCCACTTCGTCTGGCTTCATATCTTCCACCATCTTGAAAATGTCGCCCATCGTATCGTCTTCCTCCACGTCTTCTGGTTTTGTTTCGTCTCCTGTCTTCAATGTTTCATCAAATGTACCGTCTCTGTCCATTTCTTCAGTGTTATCCACCATCTTGAATGTTTCGTCCATTGTAAGTTTGTCCTCCGTTTCTTTTGGCTTTGTGTCACCCCCTCTCTTGTCATCCATCCCATCTTCTCCATCTGCCTTCTCCTCCTCGTCATCATCGTCAGGGATCATTAAAAGCTCATTCTCCTCAGTTCCACTGGTTTCCTCTTCCACATCCTCCTCCATTGCAAGGCCCTCTTCATCATTGCTCCTGTCCACCTCCTGCTCTTCTTGGCTCCTTGTAAATTTATCCACAGACAAAGGAGTCCAATAATCATACAGCTTACCCTAAAGAAGGAAAAATCCGGATTGTAAATCAGAAATATTATTGGAGGACTCTTGAACTGAGAACTGAGAATATTCATTAAAAAACTGTGACTACTGTACATGGAGAGGCCTGGTCCTCTGAAGGAGCATCTGCCACTTGGTGTAGATCCTGGCCACCAAGTCCTTTACCTGGAGGGAGCAGAGGAGGGTGCGTTAAGACAAAACACTGCTTCTGAGAGAGCGAACCCTATTTGAAATGACTGTTTCGCATGACTAAATCTTTAAATCAGATCATTGGTATTGAGACTGATTATGGGAATGAATCACTTCTAAATGTTCAAATTAGAAAGTTAAAGTCTGATCCAATTTCTGAGAGGACAAAAAGATACCCAAAATATGTTACAGTGTGAAAATAAAAACAAAATCAAACAAACAGGGGCAAAACATCACCTTTTAGAATTAAAACAGAACAGTTAAAGTAGTAAAGTAGTAGTTAAAGCCGTTATTCAAGAAAAATGGCAAAACCGAGAAACAAAACACAAAAACACTATGGTCTAAATGATTTTTAGTCAAAGCAATCCATCAAACACTATCTTGTTAAATGATTAATAGCAGTTTTTATGAAAACTGTTAACCTCAAATTCAGCAGTAATATAAACTTCTATGGAAGCGTTCATACACAAACGTGTTTTCCTAATATGGAACTACTGTCTGTATAACTAAGCCCCTCCCTACCTGACTGTATACATAGCCCTCTGTTTATTCTATAATGGGAAGGATGTTTGCATAAAGACTGAAAGGTCAAACATGAATAGGAAAAAATGTGGTGCAAATTATTCCCTGGTCTGGATGGAACAGCATGAATGTAAAGACGTACCTACACAATAATTTCATTACAGTCTCTTTGCATGGTGGTACTTCTGATGAGCAGATGACGAATGACTCAAACAGTTTTCATTTTTCTGTCATAAAACTGACAACGTGAATTTGTTGGAGATACTGCTGCCATCAGTTGAGCATTCAAAATGTTTTTTTAAATTGAGTGCTCTCGGACTACTTGGTCTGTTTTAGAAACTGGTTAAACAAGAGATAATGAGGGAGATGGACTTGATCCAAGCAGGTCAAAGTATCTGGAGTATCCCGAAAGCAGTGCTAACCTCTTGTTGACTAACTTTTCCTCATTCAAAAACAATGCATCCACAGTAACTTACTTTTTCTGTCTTCCATTTGTCTCATTTTTAGCAAAAGCAACAATGATGTTAACAATGTTTTTCTTTATCACAGATTTTGGCTGTTTACTGACTCTGATGTATTTCTGAACAGAAATTCATTTAGCTATTGTACTCACTTTGCTCCGGTAAAGACATTTCTCACTCTCTCTGATGTCACACTTAACATGCGTTTCAAGCTCAGAGCACAGAATCAGCAGTTGCTCCTGAGAGTCAAGAGAAAAGGACATTACATTGTTACATTAACATGTTGCTAAAATGCAAAAGCATATCACCATCCTCAGACATAAAAAAAGGATAATAACAATAATAACAAATGGCCACCAGAAAATTTAGTCATACCTTTTGATGAGCTGGGAAGAACTGAAAATTGGAAGCTTCATTTGCCAACGTCAACAGACTGTAGCAGAGGTAGTAGGACTGAGACACACGACAAACATAAGTTAGAATTCTGTGAATGTAAGAGTCATTTACTAGCACATGATAAGACGACTTGACATAAAAAATTCATTTTAAATGTGAATATTTGGAAGTTCAAGCCATTTCCCTTGCACTCACCTGTTGGTCAAGGGTAGCCATGTCATCTTCTTTATCTTTCTGACTCCTGATGGAGGAGCTCATCATACCTCGAACAAGGGTGGAGGGTTGCATTCGGGGCAGGAACAGCCTCAGTTCAGAGAGCTGAGCATGTCGGAGAGCAAGGAGGGAGGTGAAGACGTGCAAATCCCATGATAATAACTTTACTGAAAACCATCTATGATCAGGTTAGACATTGAAAACAAATTACCTGAATCTCTTTTCCTTTAGGTCTGTAAGTGCAATGTCCGTCTAACAGCTTAGAGATCATGGAGAGGCTCAGATGTCTGCGCAGTTGCCTACACAAAAAAAATGGAATAGTTTGTACTGTAGACCAGAAAAACAGTACATGATTTCAAATATCTATAGATATGTAAGAAAAAACAGATGTGTGGTGAAATGGAGCCCAGATATAGAAAAACAAAACAAAACAAAACAAAAAAAGCCTTACTTTCCACGTGTGTTGTCAGGCAGGATTTGAACCAGGAGGCACATGTTGTGGTGGTCATCTGACAGATCAGTAAGGGCCAGACAGATTCTTGGCAGCTGAAAACATTTAAAATAAATGACAAAATAATTAACTATGGTTCAGGTGCACATGGTTCAGGAACAATTTGGTGAATTTATTTCCATGAATTCAAATCAAATTTTATGACCAAAACCAAGAAATGACAAAAATAGATCGATATCTGTCTGCTGAAGCACAGGATCTAACTGCTTTTCATGCTAAATATTTTTCCACACATTCCACATTTTCCTTGGCCTTTACAAAACAGTGGCATATATTGTTCAGGCGAGGCTCACAAATTTGAAAGGATGTTACCTCAGGGAAGACAGCATGCAACTGTGAGTGTTGGTTTAAAGACGATTCCATGTCGGTTCTGACATTGAGTAATTTTAAAAAATGACAAAGGTCGTGTTTAAACTGATCTTCATCAATCCGATGTTTACCATTACAACAGCAGAAATTCAAACATCTAAATGGTCATTTACAATTCACACCATTCCTCTGCAATACAGAAAAACAAAATCAAAGAATCCGGGGCACTCACCATGTTGTCCCAATCCCTGATGTTGTTGACAATTTTGCCCTGCAGGGGATACAGCTCCACACTTGACTGGAGGATGAGCCGCGTGTCCAGGCCCAACCTCCCCACCACCGTTAGCAGCAACAGCAGCTCTTCGTCACTGTACGCCCGTGGACAGAGGCCCATACAGTAAGACAGGTACTGCAGACAAGGAGAAACAAGAAATAAATGATGTGGTGAAGTTGTGCTTTGTCTGCCAAACTCTTTCTAACAGACAACAACAAATTCCTTTTATCAGACATCCACTTTTTACGGAGTCCCACCTTTAAGATGTTGTTGCAGTTGTGTTCAGGAAAAGTGCTTTGATCTTTATTACTGGAATGTCTCTCGCTTTTGATATAAATGTCCTCCCTACACAAACGCACAGAAATAAAATCAAAAAGACATGAATTGAGCTTATGTGCGCGAGTGCTCCGATAAACAGGAACGCTACTTACAGCAAATCTCCTTCTGTGAACTGCGGCTGCAGATTCTCAAAAGGGAAGAGAGTGACAAACGCAACGCCCATGTTCATCAAGACCAACGCTACATCGGCCAAACTGGGCACCCAAACTTTAAACTGCTGGTTTCCATGTTTCACTGAGAGTGTACACAAACAAAAACATGTTAATATGCCTTTAGAATAGTAATGATACATCAAAAGGCTTGTGTGGGGGAAAACAAGATACTGACCTATCTGATAAGCAGCCGTGCAGGCGATGTCACAGAGGGCCTGGAGTAGCTTATCAGATACCAACCTCTCACTATGGATCGACATCATCTGACAGGATGAATAAACAATCACTGCCAAAGCTCAGACTTTTGGACAAAAATCACTACTGACCTGTCACAGGTTTGCGTGGGGCCTACCTTGAAGAGGAAACGAGTAACCTGAGTCGGACAGGGCGAGTGAGAGTCGTAAGCTTCCTGGAACAATCCAATATTAAGATGCAGTCTCAGTTGAGCGGGGCTGGACCTGGCAGGGAAACACAAGTGGAGAGAGAAAGATTAGAGGGATAAATTATTCAGCAAGTCCAAAGCTTTTCTAATGCAATGTCTGACACATCACACAGTATAAAGTGCCGGATAGAAGGAACAGCCTACTTAAGATTTACCTTTCTAGTGGCAGGGCTAAAAACATAGTTTGTTCTGAGCGTGGTAAACAAAAGGCTTTGGTGTCATAAAAAATAAAAAGGATTCATTTCTGTGTGAGCGTTAAAGTGTTCAGGAAATTTCATGGAAAAGGAAAGCTGTGTCAAAAACAGAAAAAGATTTATCCTACAAGAAGCATGAACATGCAGTGTTTATTCAACCAAGTTTTATATGTGTGTGTGTGTATGTGTTTAACATGGACCAAAATACTGGTCAAGGGAGAATTTTAATAAAATAATATATAACATTAAAAACCCATCCAACTGTATCAACTCACCAAAGAAGTGTTTTCTGTGCCATCTCCTGTGGATTCACCATGCACTGTCTGAGCTGCAGCGTATCTTGGTTGAAAATCCGGCCAAACTTTTCCAGGTTGAACACTACCTCTCCTGGGGGCACTTCCCTGATTGCATTGGACATCAACGAGTAGCGCTGCAGGAATTCCCTAAGAAACAAATTGTGAAAAAAAATTTAAAAAGGCACATTATAGTTAACTACTGCACAAGGACTGACATCATAAAACACATCAGTGTGTGCCTCTGAACGCCTCACTGGTGTTCAGTGGAGATGCCCTCCTCCCGGTTCTCCTCAGCTTCCTCGTATTCGGCTATTCTCAGAAGATCCTCTTTGCATGCCGTTAGAAGTTGTGTCTCGATCTCTTTGGCTCTGATAGATAAACAGAATGCAGAAAATGTTAACATCTCTCATGTGCACATACTATAGCTCAAATCAAAAGGTAGCAGGCATTTTCTTAATTTTACTTTTTATTGGTGTTTATTTCCTTCAGCATCTGGTCGAGGTTATTCTTGTAGATGCCTGGCTTTGTGGTGGACGGTAGTGGCAACTGTGGGAAACACAATGGACAAAGCTTAAGATCTAAACTAAGCAGCAAGTTAAATTTACTTGTACTCGATTATGATGTCACTCCTAACTTTATGAACACCAGACCAGCTGTGTGGCGCTTACAGTTTTTGATTGACAGCTGTGATGTCCAGGTGTGCTGGGCTCTGAGAAGGCTCCTTTATCTGGGGTATCTGGAGGCTTGGTAACACGCTCCATCATCTCCTGCAAGGAAAGCAGCTGCTCGTCCTCGCTGCTCTGCGAGCTGTGGGTTAGATCCAAATCCAACGTGAAGCTCAGGCCTAGGCCCAAGTCCAGCTCCACATCTATGGGATCCTCTTCACTCGCCTGCTTTCTACTCCCTTCACTCGCCTGCTTCTCCGGAGACTTTGAACAATGAGATGCAGAGGTTTGTTCAGAGGCAGTGGAGTCATTCTCTAAAGCGCACGACCTCACATTGTTGGGGAGGAGAGATGTGTGTTTCTCATCAGATTTAACACTCTCATCTCTCAGCTGCCTGCCTGAAGAAGCAAGGGGACCAGTTTTGAGCTCACTGCTTTTAGAGCAAATGGCTCTTAAGTCTTCAAGTTTTACCCGTTGTAAAGCTACAGTTGGAAAGGAGACTTGCAGGTTGCATGCTGGTGACGCAGAAGGGGCTTTGGCGTCCCCGGCATGAGACAAACCAGTTACTGTGACATTCTGTGTTTTACGACACGAGGATCCAGTAACTGGGGCATTGGAGCTGGATGAACAATTGTTCTCTGAGGTGTGGGATTTAACTGTTTCCCCATCAGTCTTGGGCTTTGCAGCTTTATGGGCAGGTGTGACTACATAGGTCATGGGATCAGGGGTGAAAAGTTCATTTATATCATAAGGGGCTATAACAGGTCTCCGTGGGCGGCCAGTTTTGTGCTTTCCTGCCTTGCGACCACTCAGAGAGAGCTTTGAGGCGGATTTGGGAGTGGTACTGTCTGACTTTCTGCTCTTTTCAGACCGATTACCTCTGCTTGGAGTCTTGACTTGTGTGTCCGAGGGACTGCGATTAGCCCGACCAGACGAGTGTTGTCTGCTTAACTGAAAATGAGGTGAGGAACCGGGGTCCTGGGGGGGAACCTCTGAAGATAATGATGAGCTTGATTTTTCCATATTATCGTTTCCCTCACCTCTCTTCCTCAAACTTACTTCACCAGGCTTTGAGGTCGATGTTAACTCTATCAATACAGTTTGATTCTGAGTGGAGTTTATATAAGCTTGCTGTGCCCCCATTGAAGGTCGTCTCTTAATACAAGGTTTGGGTGATAGTGATGCGCAGGATGACTGGGCAGGTTTAAAAGTGGATGACAGGCCCACGAAATTCGTTTGGCCACATGGTTTTGTGGACAGATGGCTATCTGTGGTTTTGGTTGACGGTTCCAAGGCTGTAGAGTGGCTCGATGACGGCTGAGACAGTGAAGTGCTGAGTGAGGTGCCAACAGTGGGCTTTGGCGTCTGTGCTTTGCCAGAGTTTGCACCCTGAAGACACAATTTCTTGGCACCGGCATCACAGTCCTCAAGCTCCCTGTGCCTCTTTTGAGATGAGTCGTTCAAGTCCAGTGCTGGAGACAGCATAAAAATACATAAAATAAAACCTTATTCTCCATGGTGAGCAGGGTCTTGCTATGCTACTATGTAACAAAGTGCTGTAAAAGATTCTTATTCAACTTCTTATGCAAAGTTATTTAATGTTAATAACAATCTTCCTCAACACACACAGGTCAACACCAGTTTCATTGTTTTCAAACTACAAGACGTAGTTCACAAACTCCAGATGGTTGTTATCACTGCAGTGTGGCAAGAATGAAGATCTGAGCTTTATGTGAAACTAGCATGTAAAAGACAGACAGAGTAGTTCAATTCTGAATGTCATAACAGTAATATTTTGAAGAGGGTGAATTGCAAACGCCTTATTTCTGAATTGTTTGGCCATTCTATCATTGGTTTTTCAAATTAAGAAGTTATCATTTATTTGACAATATTACCTGGAATTAACTTTTCACTGGAAGGCGTTCGTTTATGGTGTTGGTCCTAAAAGAAAAAAAAAGAAAAAAAGGAAAAAGAAAAAGTGATTTCCTCTAGTGAATTATCCACAACAATGTAAGTCTTACTATGTATACCCTCCTATTATCACCTAGCTACACCTGGGTCATGTGTCGAGTCATTTAAAAATAACTAGCTATTCAATTTTCACACTGGCATGTTTACAAGAGACAACCAGTTAAATAAATATCAATAAACTGACTTAACAAACAACTGAAAATGCTAATTAAGTTGTCAAAGACTCGCCAGCTTGTGACCATACGGCTGTAGCCTGGTTCCAGACCTCTGAATCACTACTAACATCTCCAACACATCTGGTGTTGTGTTTAGTAACATCCATCACCTTTCTGCAGCAGCGCCAGGAACATGGCATCAAGCCTAGATGACATTAACGCAGCTGTTGCTCTTGCAAATCATCTTAAGGAAATAGTACTCAAAAATAGTTTTCTGTATCAACCACGACCGCAGTGTCTGTGGTGACTGATGAGATAAATAGTTCCCTCACTACTGATTGGCTAGGAGGAAATTAGCAACCTGATGTCTGATGACATCAGCATCATTGAAATTAGACAAAATGGAACTGGATCTTTGTTTTAAAAATCCTTTTACCAAGGTTGTGATCAATAAACCATCTCTCCCCAAGTGAAAGTTAATCTGGCCTGATTCGAACTTGGATTAAACTTGATCAAATTTACCTGTAAACTGGAACTACTACTCCTGTCAGGAGACTGTGTACTTAGAGGAGACCCGTAGCCCCACAAGGTCCTCTGACTGTTACCGGGACTCCAGTGGGCTGAGTGTGAGATGGACGGCGGGCAAACATCTTGAGCTGCTCTGGCATTGAATGGCGGGGTCATAGGGGGCCTGTGGAGCTGAACAGTTTGCACTGGATTCCTTAGGTCGCTGGATTGAGCCTGGCAGAGTAAATGTTAATAGCCACAACAATTCAGCACCACATGCCTCTGATAGTACAGATTGTATACATGACATTAATAAATGCAGATTTCATTAAGGCCATATTAAAAAGAGAGAAGAAAGTACCTTGTTTGATTCTTGTGTTTGTGCTGTTACATTTTTACTTCCTGAGTGAGATGAATTGACTTTGGATTCCATTCCTTCATCTCTTCTGATGTGGGAAGGCGGCGCGTGGTTGCTTAAGTCCTTCATGAATTGTGGGGTTGCAGGCGGAAATCCTCTGGGAGTCAAAGGATATGACCTATTAAACGTAGTACCACTGTGAGTTGGGCTGACTGGAACGAGGCGTGGGCTGAAAGACCCTGGAGGCTGAGCAGAGTGCTGCAGAGGACTGAGTCTGTGCCTTGCCATGGGATGGGGCCTATTTTGTGGGCTGCTTGGAATAAATGCTGGGGGTTGAGCAGAGTGCGCTGGAGGACCCGGCCTGTCCCTCTGCATGGGATGGTGTCTATTCGGTGAAGTGCTCATGGTAGTTGGGCTGTTTGGAGGGTATCCTGATGAATAGATTGGTCCCAAAGGATGATGTGGGTGCCGCGGCGGACCCAGTCTGTCTCTGTGGCACAGCTCAGGGCTCTGAGGAGACAGCATTTTCCTGAGTGGTGGGTGAGGAAGCTGGTTAGGGACCTGAGACGGCTTCATTGGAGTCTCCTGAAGAAAAGATGCGAAGTGGGGTAGGGAGCACTGCTGAAGTGCGAGGTCCTTCACTAAAATGCAGAAGAAAGATAAGAGAATTATGGCCTTATGTTACTAACTCAACTGTGAAAGTGCTAACATGTTGCAATTTCCCAGCCACCTTGGCCCATGATGCCTCTCACCATGGCACATCCATTATTATGCTGTCTGACACAAGGAGGACCTTCTAGGTACATTATTTTAGCCCTTTGGCCTGAATGCTGTCCTGACCAAGTAACGCACATATTATACATGACTGTGGATTTTTCCCAGGAAGAACTCATAGAAGTCTGTCTTAATCTCAGTAAAATGTACAATATAGCTGACGTCAATGTTTAGACACACTGAAAATATATGTGCCCCACTGTAATTTTGTTTTGGATTGGAATTGGTTGTTCAGTTTGTCCTCCATTTCTTTTGAGGAAGTAGAGCTACCATCATGTACGCAAAATATACATGCAAGATGTATTGTTTTAAGTTGTTTTGACTGTTAATGAAAGCATCAAAATAAAGCAGTTTCAAGTGTAACATTTATTTTAATAAACGGGCTAAATGACCAGAATTTTACCACCTAACAAATTATTTCATTACTTGCTACTTGACATGTTTTAACCAGTACAAAGAAATCTCATCTGTCGAGGGGTAACTGCCCACTAAACCTCTACTGGAGTCTAGAGATTCAGCAGTAAGATTACCTGAACTGCATGACAATTAACCATTATAACGACCACAATCCCATCATGTATATACAGTGCATAACTGTCCTCTTGACATTATAAGTGAAGCTAAAGATTTCAAACTAAACTACAACAAAATTGAAGGAACACCTCTCTGAAAACAGTTTTAACAAAAGAATAATATATGAATAATATAATTTTCATGGAAGTAGGTTTAATAGCTGTCATCAATTGTATTTTGTGGTTTAAGGTAGGTGTACCCAATAAAAACAAACAGCTTTGTTTAAAAATTGGCTTCTTACCAGCCAATGTTGCTCCTTTCCTTATTGCACAGTAAATTAAATGGCACCATGAGCACAACTGGTGACAGAAATACACTTGTTATTGTACTTGTCAATGAAGGATGTGACTCACCTTTACTCCTCTGGGGAAAGTAGTCTGCGAGTGTTCTGCAGGAAAAAAGATAAAAACAAAAAAAAATGCTCTGATCTTAGTTGTGATCATCACAGCTGTCACCAAGACGACGGCACTTAAACTTGGCGGCGTTCAGTTAAAAAGAGAATAGCAGCAAAGTGTTGTCCCATCACAGCAGACACAAAAAGACACCTGCCTCAGTCTCTGCTACTTCAAGTGACAAGTGCCGCACTTATTTTGAAGCCTAACACAAGTTATAACTGTACATTGGTTTTTAGGTCGTTTTGATATTATATCATAATCAAGCGGTGTCACCACCACATTATATTAATCTTAAAGTAATACAGATATAAATATTAGCAGTGCTAAGCAACAACTAGCCATAGATGTGACATATGCACGCTAACAAGGAAAATGACATTTAGGGCGCTTTAACATATTTTTAAAAACATGTCAGAGGTATCAAGTGGCAATGAGAAGAAGCTGTATTATCAGAGTAATGTTACATGCTACGGTCTACCTCTCAAACTCCAAATAAAAGTGAATATTAGCGAGCCGCTGTTTCAGGAAGTGCTCTTGTTTAGCTAGCTGGCTAACGCGGTGACAACTAAGCGGCGGAGCGCAGACAAAGTCCTCACGGAGAGTTTCTCACCGAGCGTCTCCTTGATTTTCTGTTGCTCTTCTCATTTTGAGGATGGGACCGGCTGTCTGGCGCCACACACCGCGACAATAACGGACTCAGACACGCTCCAATAATGAAACCATCTCATCTGGATGATCCGCTCCCGCCTGCTGCTCAATCGAACAACACCACGCGAATTGCATTTTGGTACTTGGAGTCCTGCAGTGTTTCACTTTAAAGGGATAGTTCATATTTATTTATTCTATAAAAAGCAGTTGTCATCGCTTTTCTATTGTCTCCTTTGATTATTCACAACATCTGGCTGATTTCTATATATACAGATATATACAGATGGATGACAAATTTAAAGACAAATACAAATGCTTGACTCTTATACTGAGGGGATCAAGTGGCTCTTTTATGATATGTGATATGCGATTGTGATTTTATCATGTCAACAAAAATTGGTAGGAAATGTTATTCCTGTATTGTATCACATGTAGAGACCAGCAATACAGGCCCCCAAAATGCACACAGTCACCCTGCACGAGGTGTAACACTACCAGGAGAGATTTTTAGATATCCCCCTTTTGATATCATTTTATTATATCATGTTGTGATAATTTGTAAGGAGGCGGTGTGGGAAATCTATCATTACAGTGGACAGTGTACAGTGTACAGTAATACACTTTAAACAGATGTGCCTGATGCATGGTTTTTCAGCAACATCCACATAAGGTTAACACAGTCAATGCAACAACTAGTGAAAGAAAGACTGTAATGATTAATGTTTTTAACTTTTACTAGGTTCTGTTCATCCAATCAGTTAAGGGATTTTCTATCCCCAAATGTTCTTCTAACTCTTCAGACAAAATTTTAAGGCCAGTAAGGGCTAAAGTTATAGAACCATCTGTGTTGTTAGGGATGAACATACAGCAATCTTGCGAAAAGATTTAAAATTCCTTTATAAAACATAGCAAACACACCACCTCTTTCAGCCAGGAGGAAATCAAGGCCAAAATAAGAAAATAAGGTCAACAGAGTGAAAGTGCAAATATAAAATTAACCAAGTAAAAACCAATTTTAACATGTCTAACAATTAGAGTGTAAAGGCTAAAATAAAAATAGACAAGTCAATCAGACACAGACACATTAGATTTGTACACAGTTGTATTACATCAGAGCTTTCAGGGTACATTTAACCAACACAGAGGGCATTACATTTAAAAAGGAAAATGACAACACCGTAAGACATAATGGGGTATTCCCCAAATCCTAGCAGGCTGTTTTCATAAAACACCCAATGCTGCTTCATTAAGCTGTGAGGCCATCTGTAGGCATTTACTGTAGGATGAGGCGCTGGAGGCACACAGATAATATGACACTCACACAGAGAAACACAGATAATGGCCAAATTTAGACCTTTTACCTCTGGACGCTTCACATCAGTTCTGTGAAACTGAGAGACTATAATCCAAATAATGGATTTATTAGGTAGACAGTGCAATACTGATAGAAATGCAGTGTTTGGCACCGTTAAGACTTGATCAAGAGAAAACAATACAAGTGATAAGACATAACACAGACAGCAACAAGATACAAGGGCACTTCACAAATACCATTCATGGATGTAAAGTAAGAAGAAAGGACTGTTTAGCTGTCTGAACTGCTCTCAAGAGATTGCAAAATTGCTTCCTTTTATTAATGGAATGCATCAATTAAATGCTAAAAAATAAAATCTAAAAATTGATTGTAAATTAAGTTAGTGTTTTTAAAAGTAAAATTAAATTATAATAGATTACAACATCTCATATGTAGGTTATCCAATAAATAACAATGGTGTCCTGGGCCATAATGTTGAAGTCAGTATGATCAGACACAGAGGCAAAAGCTCCTCACTAAAATCAGTGCATTTGAGCAGGTAGACAGTAGACGCACACTGCTGGCAAACACAGAACACATCAATTCATTCACAATACCTAAACTTTGATGTCAACCTTAGATTTGTTTGTAGCACCAAAGCACACACTGTAGCCTGTTTTTTTATACCTGACTGTAGTGACCACAGCCAAGATTTGACTGTTTTTCTTTATACTATGCTTAATTACCATTTAACCTGACAATCAAGATCCCAGCCCAGATGCCAGTGGTAAGGACTCTTTCTTGATAAAAAAAACAAAACAAAACAATATATCTGTTTAAATTACAATGTTTTAATTATTAAAATATTAGTTAAATATTCAAGTTCACAGATGTGAAACTTTACTACTTTATAAGCAATACCATCCATTTCAGTTTAAACTATTTCTTTAAACTTTTTAATATTAATAGATCATTTTAGCAAAAATTATTTACAATCTCTTGAGAGCTGTGGCTCCCTGGTCCTAATATGCTCAAATAGTTCACCATCTATTATCCCTGCACTGTGTGAGTGGATTCAGGTTCCCTTTGACAACCATCTACAGTGTACTCTTCATGTATTACAACCCATAATAAGAGAAGATTCAGGAGAAAACACTAATCTGAGGCCAGCTGTTGAGACTGTTGTGACAACCCACACCGCCATACACAGAGGGAGCTTTTCCGCTGCTTTACTTCTTGGCCTTTCCTTGAGCAGCCACGGCCTCCATGGCTTTGCGTACAGTCTCCTCGTCCCCCAGGAACTGCATTGGCTTCAAGGGCTTCAGGTTCTTGTCGAGCTCGTAGAGGATGGGGATGCCTGTTGGCAGGTTCAGCTCCATGATGGCTTCATCTGACATTCCTACAGGTGACAGCACATACAAACATTTTCATACAAATGTTGGTGACTTTGTAAGTTGCTGTTTGTCACTATGAACGTGCTGTCGTTGGATCAACTGTGTGCATTCACTTTTTGATCAAGATTCTTAACAACTTAACATCTTTGTGAGAGTTTAAGGATATGAACAGAAAAATTGCCTATTTGTTTTTCAAAAGGAAAAAAAGCATTTAAAAAGTATAAAAATATGTCTGCACAATGTAAAACTTGTGACTGAAACACCTTCTATGTCAGAAAGGTTTGTCTTTAAGAATGAATCAAAGCTTTGCATGTAAAATCAACAGCACCACTCACCCTCCAGGTGCTTAACAATCCCCCTCAGGCTGTTTCCATGGGCAGCGATGAGCACCCTCTTTCCCTGTTTGATCTGAGGGGCGATCTCGTCGTTCCAGAAGGGCAGCGCCCGCGCGATGGTGTCCTTAAGGCTCTCGCAGGAAGGAAGTTGGTCCTCAGTAAGGTCTGCATAGCGACGGTCCTGCAGGGAAGGTAGATTCACTATTTAACATACATAATCGACCAGAACAGAGACTGCAAAACGGCATTTGCAGGCATTAAAGAACAGCTACCTTCTTAAGGTTCATAGAGCTCCATGTTCTAACATGCTCCTGATTACTTATGCACTTGGTGGTTGCCAACATTATCTAGCTTGGGGCACCTGCACATCTTTGTCTACAGACTCCTGATCAGTTCGTTTCCACCTTGACTGAACTTTGAACTTGAACCTAGCAGACCTCTTTCCTACAAGTCATATATTAACTCACCTTGGACATACTATTAGGTAATAACACTAGGACACATGGTCCCAAACATTGAGGGTGGTATGGCTGTCAGATTACATTTGCACTGTCGAATGTGTAAAATATTTGGATATTTGAGCTCTTTGTGCTGTAAGCAAAATGTCAAACACCTGACATTAAATACACTATTTTCACTCTAAACACTCAGTCACTTCTGCTGCTTGCTCATTCATGCTGATAACAGGGCCTGACTGCAGTTCTAGACATGCCTCCTCTTTGTTATGTCTGTGTGCAGTCAGTTGATCGAGTTGGTCAATACGTATAAAAGCATTTCTTTCCTCATCGACCAACAAATCCCCTGTTGTGTGTGTGTGTGTGTGTGTGTGTACCGTAGATATCATATCTTACCTTGCTGATAATAGTGTAGTAGTCATGGTCTGGGCCCATTGGGGGAGGGGGGATGTCGAACGAGCGCCTCCAGATCTTCACCTGCGCCTCTCCGTGCTTGGCGGCCGTCTCTGCCTTGTTAAGCCCCGTCAGGCCTCCGTAGTGGCGCTCGTTGAGCCTCCAGGTCCGATGCACTGGCACCCACATCTGGTCAATGCCGTCCAGGACCAGCCACAGTGTCCTGATGGCCCGCTTCAGCACAGAGGTGTAGCAGATGTCAAACTCAAAGCCGGCATCTGTAAGAGAGTGAGAGACACTTGAGTTTTATGCAACTGTTTGAAAAGAGTTCCACTTAGAGACTGTTTCTGCTTAGTGAGTAAACTCTCCACAAGGTCTTCTGGGAATAGCAGGTCTACACTTGTTGCATTAGGCATACCTTATAAATGACACCCAAATAAAGTTAAGAAAGAGTAACTGAGTCTTAAACCTGACTAAAAATAGGTGTTGAATGGCTGCATGCATGCGAACAGCATCTATTGATTAATCTGAAATTTATTTTCTCAATTAATCAGTTCACTGTTTAGTCAATAAAACATTGAGGGATCTTTCCTTAGTATCTTCTTGATGCCTCCTTGGAAAATTGTTTTTTTTCTTAAACTGCATTGAGGGTCTAAGGACAGCGGGCATTGTATGCTGTACAACATACAGACTGTAAAGCCCCTTGAGGCAAATTGTGATTTCTGATATTGTGCTGGCAAAGTAAATGATTAGAACAATAAATTAGATTAGATTAGATTAGATTAAAACATGAGACAAAATGATGGCTTCAATATGCATGTTTTTGCATGCCTAAAACTTTCATTCATTCATTCAATTTATTACTATATGTGACAACAAAAAACTGATTACATGATGATTACATCGTCGAGCAGTTGATTAATCAACTAGTGTTTGCAGCTCTAGCTGCATCGCACACTTTATTGAAGCTACTTTCAGTGCATAGATAAGCAGGTCTATATGTATGATGCTGTGATTTCTCCTGGTTCTCCCTCTGAAAAAGAGAGAAAAGACCAGCTGCATGATTTATTACAACAGACCACCCAAACAAGGTTGCTTTCTTTGCAGTTTTCTTTCTTCTTCGGAGAGTCAAATAGAAAAAAGGTTTGCAACATGATGTACAATCCTGTATTTTTCCCCTCCATCAGCCCAACAGCTCTGCGGCCCTTGAACATCACTGCACCAGAGTAGCCACATCAGAGCATCTCTTCCGCACGTTTGCACGTCGTGCACATGCTCCTGCCACACTCGGGAGGGGGCGTGTGGTCCAATGCAGGGGAGGCTGTTATGCAACCGCAGTCGTGCATTGGCCTGCAGCATTTCACAGATATTACAGAGGCCGATTTGAGCTAAATGAGTTGGATCCCACTCACCTTTCAGGGCCTGTCCGCCTCTCTTCGCTTCCTTCTCCCCAGTCGCGCTCAAGTCTGCATCAAACCAGCCGCAGAAGCGATTCTCCTGGTTCCAGTTGCTCTCTCCGTGGCGAATCAGCACCAGTTTGTAGGCAGCCATGATTGATTTAATGCGAGTTAAAAGACGGAATAAAGTATTTAGTTAATCAACGTCTGAAAACGGACGCAGGTGATGTTATTAAGAGAACTACAGAGAGGAAGACAGGTCCACTCAGCTGCTGTCCCACCGGTCAGGACTTTTATCGCCTGGATTGGCTACTCCCCCACTTCCTGGTTTCCACACCCAATGAGATTCTGCCAAAGTACGTACGTTCTACCTCTCGACCAATGGGAGCGGTGGGAGTCAGCAGACAAGACTGTTCCCTGACCTTCATTCTGTACATTGCACTTTATTGACTTTTCATTGTGTTACTCCATTACACCATTTCATCTATCTATCTATCTATCTATCTATCTATCTATCTATCTATCTATCTATCTATCTATCTATCTATCTATCTA
>JBAJHX010000033.1:11974707-12020432 GCA_037176925.1 Amniataba percoides | reverse complement strand
CGTGCCAGCCGGTCTCTTTGACGTCAATGGCTCTCGGCGCGCACACACTCTCTCTCTCTCTCTCTCTCTCTCTCTCTCTCTCTCTCTCTACGTGGCCAGGAGGCGGAGCTGACCTCCTCCTCCTCCTCTCTGATTCGCGGGGACTAATCTGTCTCTCCGCCCTCATTGGTCGGCGGGCGGCTCTACTTTGTGACCGTCGCGTGGCTGCGGGGGCAGAAAGCGGCCGCAGGTGAGGAATGGACCGACAGTCCGTCCCGCAGCGTCTCCGGCCTCCGTCGCAGCTTTTCTACAGGAAGAAGCGGCGATGCGCTGCAGCGAGCGGCGCTGAGTGACAGCAGATCTCCGGTAAGCGCAGATCTGTTTTTTTTTTTTTTTACCGCTCACATGACTCTCACGGGACTCCTGTTGACTGTCCTTCACCCCCACAGCCCGGATCAGAGCCAGCGACCAGTAGCTAGAAAACACAGCACAGTTTTGTATTTTATGTGGTAGAAATATTGCAAAGATCATTTTCAGTTCCTTTTTTTCTCAGAGACTCTTTGGAGCGTAACTACCTTTAGTTTTTTTTTTTTTTTTTTGCAAGAGATCCAGGATCTCTGCAGCAGTGAGCCGTAAGAGTTTGTTATGCAAAGAGTAGGCGCCGGTGGGAGGGAAGTAATGTCGAAGTATGACGTTTGTTTGGTGTTGCAATGCAAAACAACAGGTCTGTGACTGCAGAGCAGCGTCCCCTGACGAGGTTAATCTAAAGAAAGAATCGGCAGGTCTGTCCTCACATAACCTTCGTACCGTTCAGGAGCTGTGCACAGGGCAGGGGAAGGTCTTGCTCAAGAATTTGATTTTGGTTTAGTGGATTGTTGTACTCTGGTCCTGGACCTATTCTACCAAATCTGATCACATCACAGTGTCCACAGCACAGTTAGGAAATACAAGAGGGCAGGAAAAGTTGGTGAGTCATGAGGAAAGCAAGAGGTTTGGACCTGTGGAGGCAGAGAAAATCTGCAGAATGAAGTTTAACCAAAAGTGAAAATTAATTTCTGACATAGGTAAGAGCAGGATTGAAAAAATAAACTCAACTCCTGATCGTCATCTGTGTTGATTCAGGAGGAATCTAGTAAGTGAGCCTTTTACTTAATCTTGTGTTTGTCAAGCTCAAAGAAGGTCCTTTCAGTTTAAAGGCCTCTGACCTACATGCACTCCTGATCTTTGTCACCCAGCTAAGTCTGATGAGTTACAGTCCCACTTAAAATTGTATGTGAGTGAATGTAGATAAAGTTGCCATCTGCACTTTAATGGGCTTAAAAGCGCGACTCGTCACTCACTTCCTAAAGACGGATTAAAGAATCAGAGCAGAAGTCTCAGCTGGGTGTCAGTGTTTCAGCTGAGACAGCTGTCTTCAGGCGCCGTGACGTAGTCTGTGCTGCACTTTTCACAGAATAGAAAACCATCTTACTGTCCAGCCGAGGTCAGAAAATCACTTTTGGTCTCACCACACCACGCGAACATCACATTACACTAACACAGCGAATCTCATCACATCCAGGAAATTGTGCTGCGATTAAAGCAACATACAGACATGGCAGAGCACACTTTAAGTTTGTTCAGTTTATTGCACCGGGAACAAAAGATGCCTTAGATTCTTTTTGTTTGCACAGGATCGCCCTGAGGGAAGCAACTCAAACTCAGTATAGAGAGCTCGTTTAGTGTTACTGAAGATGAACAAAGCTTTCCAATGTACAGCTGTATTGTGAAAAGGTATCCAGTGACTTTTGTTGGCGCCCCACCATCATTTCTGCTGTTCTGACCAGCTTGTTTTTGTCCGTAAATATCACATGTGAAATAATAAACCCAAGAATACTCTCCATCAGGCTGAGATACACTTTTTCCGCCCAGATCATATGACTGACCCTTTCATGCTTTTTTACGTACAGAATAATCGAGAGCTGCTGTTTTTCTATGTTGATCACAGTGCTGTTTTCTCCAGAACATAAAGATATTCAGTTTACTGTCATAGAGGACTTCAGGCACCAAAAATATTTACCTTTTGAGAAGTCAAAATCTGAACACTTTGTTAAAAAAATACTCAAAAGTGAATTCAGATTCAGATTTCTTTATTTGGCCCATAGCAGGGAAATTTGCAACATTTAAGAAACTAATGTTAACCATGACTCTGTGAACGCATCGTAATGAGCAGAAACTCCGACTGACCTTTCCACAGATACAGCCAGTGTATGCCACCTTTTCCCGTCGTTCTCCGGATGGATACCGGACACGCCTCCCCTCCTTCCACCGTGGTGGCGGGCCCGTCCTCTCTGTGGCGGCTGGCCGAGAGGAGGAGCAGGAAGGCCGGCTCAGGGAACATTTTCAGCAACGTGAACCTGTGGCAGCTCCAGAGACTGTTCAGGGTGGCGGGGGACCAGGACGCCGAGCAGAGGGCCCAGGTGGTTTGGGGCCATGGAGATGAGGCCGAACTGGCTCAGGCCTTGATAGGACTGAGAGCCCGAGGTCAAAGGAGAGGGCTGAGGACCAACGGGAGGGACGTACTGGGCTCACACTGGCTGCGAGCCTTCAATCACCTCAGGTAGGGAAAAACTGCTCGTGATGTGACTCTGCACACATTCACAACACTTGTCAAAATGACTTTTTAAATATTTGGTCTAAACTCTTTCTGTCCTTCAGGATCGGGGAGGGCTCGCCAAGCAGCCAGGGGAAGGACTCCGGGGAGGAGAGCGATCCCGAGGCAGGAGCGCACAGCAGTCCAGAGCCTCTCTGGCACACCTCTGCAGGGACAACAGGAAAGGGCGCCGGGGCCACAGTGGTACTAACGGAGAGCCAGGGCCCCGCAGGGACTACTGAGAGACCAGTGCGAGCCAGCTCAGGACTGAGGAGAGGAGGAGAGAGCGACCCAGAGAGATACCTCCACAGAATACTCCATTGATTTGATGCAAAACTGACTTTTAGTCTGCACAGCCTGCTCGTCTGTCATGGACACTGTCCTGATGTTAAGAAACTGGAGCTGTAGGCTGAATTAACTCTATGAGCTCGGCTAAGACCTTTCGCAGTTACAAGACAAACTGTATTTCAGGTTTAATGCCATAGTGTCACTGGATGGTGTCACACCGTTATGTGTACTGAATAATAATCACAGCACAAAGCTCTGAGTGGCTCCTGGTATCTCACGACTTTATATCGTGGTTGCCTCTAAAGAACTGCCTTAAGCATTTTCCTAAATTCATCCTGCCACTCAGACTAACCAATCACACTGATCATTATGGACAGTGATGTGACTTTGAGTAGTTTTGTAGGTCAGTGAATGCACTGATCAACACTTGTATCCACCTCTTGAGGTGATGTATGGTATGTATAGCATAACAAGTTCTATGTCCCTTCTTATATGTACGCTAACACTATTAATGGGTATGTTAAGTGTCATGAGGTATAGAAATACATGTCCAGACTTGCACATTTAGAGATATTAACTTATGGATTATGCCATGGATTTAAGTCAGTCATTGATTTGTGGTCCTTAAGAGTGAAGAGTCTCTGCCTAGAAACCCAAACTCAAGGCCAAGACCAAACTCAGAAATGTCCCTCGCTGTGCAGGTAAAGAACTTGAAATGTTGACGTTCTCATATGAAAATAATAACAGATGGTAACAGTGTAAAATCCTCGCTGTGCCTGTGGAACACTATGTGTCACAAACCTTATCAGATTGCTGGAAACTTGATGAAACTTTTTGATAAAATTGTTTGATGTGTCATTTTAGATTTGTGGCAATAAAGAAGTAAGTCTTTGTATTTGTCTTTGCTTTTTGTTTTTCTTTTTGTCACAAGCACACAATGGCTGATGATTTTTCAAGAGCACCTCTTGCAAAAGCAAGTTTTTGAGAAACATACCACATTACAGCGCATTTGCAGCTGTTCTGTTGAATTAATATACTGAGCTTTTGTGGAAACCCCCCCAAAAAAAACTCAACTGACACTTCTCCATATACAGTAGACTCCAGGTGTGCTGCTTCTCACGCACATCTGCACTAACAAACTACACTATTTGCTGCCCTCCAGTGGCTGCATCTTGTACTGATGCCATCATGTAAGTGAGCCTGTGGTCACTAGATGGCACAAAAGGCTTTGATTTGGGAGAGAAAAACCACCACCTACAATCAGGAAAGAGTCAAACTTGCCTTGCATTGCACTGACTCTCCTGCAGAAAACTTATGGTAAGCTTAAAGGGCAGACTCATTTTAATAGACCGGAGTGGGAAATCTTGTTGGAACCAGCTTGTCACGTTTAACTTGTCCTCTCTGCCAGGTCTACCAAATAATCTGATGATGTGGCGATGGCTCATGAGTTGTCAAGGTGTTCAAAGCCTCAGGCAGCACCATAACTCACCACAACAGAACAATATTTTCGACTGAATTGGCTATATTTTTTAACAAGTCTCTAAAATATCCCGTCTATCCTTTCATCCAGGGCGGAACTGCAGAGTAGATCAGGATACACAGGGGGGATTTTATCTTCAGGACAGTACGTGAAGTTGGATGTTTGGACTGGCATTACCCTGCAACCGCCAGATGTCCTCTTCCATCAGATTCCTCCAGCTCCTACTGGGCGATGAGAAGGGATTCACAGGTCATCGGGGAGATCAAGTCCCTTCTGTATATCCTGGATCTACTGAGTTGTGCCTGGTCGGTGCGATGGCGGACCGAGGCATCTGTTGGGTGGCTTTACAAGGTCCAGAGACCCTGGCTGGTTCCCTTGCTGCAGAGGAAGCAGCAGATTGAGATAATCCTCAATCTGCTGATCTTCTCACCTTGTTGTGTAAACTAACTCATTGAGCCTGTATGGGTTATCTCAACTTTTCATTCATTCTATAAATCCTATGACTCCAGATGAGATGTAGAATGATGATCCAGCAATAATACAGCTGCAGCTAGATTTACTGGTTTGCTTTGTGCCTCAGCTCACACCATTATGGTCAATGGCGGAGAGAAATTACAATAAGTAGGTTTACTCTGAGGTACTTTTCTTGGGAATATCTATATTATTCTACATTATTCTTCTATTATTAATATGTTTCTTTCTCATTTACATTTAGTGTATAACATAGTGTCCTTTGTTATGCTGCAGATGTCTGAGTTGTTGGAGGGTCCTTTAAATAACTGTTTGTGGCACAAAGAGGCCAATTATCTAATAGTTCACAAAACCACCCCACAAATTAATGAAGAGCCTAATTTTTTCATCTTTGCTGTTTCATTAATCACATCCACTCACATCCACTGGACAAAACTACCTACCTGTGAGGGTGGGGGGGTCTACCAAAGTACATTAATTAGCTTCACCCTTGCCAGCTACAACAGTAAATTGTTGCCCACTAGCTTTTGCATCACTATGAACAAAAATGAGCACTTCTACGTTTCAGTGCATTTTTTCAATATTATCTATATACTTTTGCAGTAGGATTTGAATGCAGGAGCGTTACTTTTAATTAACTATGTTTATATAGTTGTACTGGTACTTTTAAGTAAACTTTTTGAATACTTCTCTTCAGTGATTTGGTGAATATGTTTGTGGGCCTCAGTAATGCTGACATGGATATAGTGGGTTTAGATGACAAACAACTCTGTAAAACTCCCACTGTGGAGTTAAATTAGTGAAAACACAACCAGGATCCACAACACAAGCCCCTGAATATTCAGGACCACAGCCTGTGGAGGAGGAGAAGAAGCACCTTCTTTAGACATATTGGTGTTTGGTAATGATGATTTTATTGGCCAGATGTAGAATTTAATGAAAATATTGCATTGTGGTGCTAATGCTCTAAATCTAGGTTAAATTATAACAGAGCTACAGATCCAGTCATGCTGGCTTCTGTACTTGTAGCTATTACAGTTCTGTACACAGCAGCAGCATGGTGGCAAACTGAAACTCCTTTGTGGTACAATGTTGCCTTTCAGGCAACATGCACATCTTAGCAGTTTTCTAAGTTATGTGCATATAAATGAATGTCTTTATGCCTCCAAAATTATGAGCCCAATTTAGTTGTTAATGAAAAACGACAAAGATAGACTACTCTGTGGAATGCTTTTGTACATGACATATTTCTGGCCCTCATTATTTCGCCCTTTGTAGTAGGAGATTGCCATTTTGGTCTAAAGGAGGTAAAAGAAAACCAAACAATTTCCTGGGTCCTGCTGAGTCCTTTTCCGTTTACAGCTATCAGCACAGATGAGTAAAGTGAGTTATGCATGTTTTGTTTGTGCAGTGAGATATATGCATTCCTGCAGTCCACTCATTAGCTGGGCTGTCCAGAAACAAACTATGAATTTTCAAACTGTGCTCACCACTTGGATCTCACATGGTGTTTGCTCTGAGAAATCTTTATGGACCCATTTCTCTGGTGAGCACAGCTTCTTCAGAATAAAATGAACCAAATTTGCTGGAGGCAGGCAGCCCAGTTTACAGTTTATCCCTTAAAAAACTGCAGTGGACCATCAACTTTGCATCTTGATTAAATCCTCTTTTGTGGTGATCATAAATTAGATTTATCGCCACCGCCTGCCTCCTAAATCAGCCAAATAACTGTCATTCTGAGGCTCCGCAACTTTATGATGTTCTCTTATCAGAAACTTATTCTCAGATTTCAAATATGCGTGTCTCGTTTTTTGGTGTTGCTTTCCAGACATTTTTGTGAGGATGAGTCAAGGCAAGGCTGAAGAAAGAGAGGAGTGACAGCTGTATGGAGAGCACAGGGAGCAGATCGGATTTTCAAAAGGAAGACAGGGAGAGGAAGAAACAAGCCTTTTTTTTCTTTTTTCCTCAGTGTGTGTCTGTGTGTGTGTCTGTGTATGTGTGTGTGTGTGTGTGTGTGTGTGTGTGTGATTGACAGCGGAAGCCGTATAAAGATTTTACATAAGCAAGGATCTGAGAGTTGAATATGTCCCTGCTGCATTGTAATTAGAGCACGGAGCAGTAATTAGTGAAATGATATATACAGTACATGCTCCTCGTGCTCTGATAATAATCCCGAACCCTCACGCGCGCACACACTCACACACACACACACACACAACCCCAGTGCCACACTCGGTGTCTTTGTTCACGGCAGAATCACATAACACTGCGGCACAGCACTCATTGTTATTCCTTCCTCTGTGTCATTGAGTGCTTTGTTCTTACTCTCAGTACTGTACAGCGCAGGCTCTCGCTTGCTTCTGCAGTCTCTAAACACGGGCATGATGCCGTCTCCCTGCCCACCTCCTTTGAGGTGAACGAAGAACATCAAACCTGATTCAACACGAGGTGTCCTGCTGAGCTGGGGGGGCCCGCCACCTTCTCAGTTTAACCAATTTAAAGGGACTTGAGTGCAAAAGGTCTTGATTGAACCTTTAGCAATGAGACCTGCTTCACTGATGTGGGAGAAAGGATCGTTCTCTCGAAAAGGATGAGAAGAAGAGCTGAAATAGTAACACCGGTCACCAAACGAGACTTCAAGTCTTCTCTGATTTAAGATGCACTCCTGGCCCCGGTGCTTTCAATCCGCGTGCACAAGGTCAAACTGCTTTCCACATCTGAGACCTTTCTTCCTTCCCTTCATGCTTTGCTGCCTTCAGGACAGTTGCTAGACTGGGCTGCGGAGAAACACGCAGAGCCAACTTCACATCACATCATATTACGTAGCGTTGCCCACACCAGCAGCCGGAGCCATTTGCAGAGGCAGAGGAGCCTCCTGGTACCTTAATAGGTGGGGGTCACGTGTCACATGATTGTGTTGCTCCTTTGGTCTTTGTCCTTTTCCTGAACCTGCACAGGAGATACTTTTTTTTGGTCTTTTTTAATCACTTGTACTCGTCCATTGATTTTTAGTTTACACAACAGCAATAAGGATGTTGAATATTTTCCAAAGCCCAGCTGGGTTTTTCTCATTGTTCCCTGCTTTATAAATTATAATTAGTATTATCAAAAATCAAACAAGCAGATCTGGTACATTTCAAAGCAACTAACGCACTGGGAGCAAAACCATCTAAAGCATTCTCGCAAAGATTTTCCTCTTTAACGCCGTAATTTGGAGATTATTCCTGATTTATGTGCTGCGTAAAGCACATGTGCCCGGGCGGCAAAGGCAATAAAAAAATGTATAATTTGAAAGAGATTGCAAATTGAGTGGAGGAACAGATATAATAAGCAGAACAAACCTTTAATCACATAGCACGGCCACCCTCAGTTAAAGGCTGATTTAGAAAGAGGCTCTAGCTCAGTTTCATAACATATTTTTTGTTTTTTTAAACATATGAGAGTTGGTCATAATAAAACTGCTGTGTAGAGTGCAGCGCAGGAAGTCCCCGGTGTAATTTGAGTTTAATGCACGCCACATTTCTTGGTGTTTGTTTTTGTGGTAATTTCCACCATGAGGCAGTGAATAGTTAACATACTTCAATGCGTGTGTACAAACACTGCCGATGCGGCATCGCCTGCATAATCAGAGCAAATTGTTTCAAGCAACACCGGGAGCAAACTCTGCCCTCGTATCTCACACAACTTGATATGATGCAACCTTGATTTATTCAGAGATCTTGATGCAGGGGCTGGTTTATTGTGATGGGTAATAACGAGACGCACACGTAGAGATCAGCAGGGTAAAGTGGGACTAATTTCACATTAACATGTACCACTGGGTCGGAACTAAGGGGGAGAGCACATCTGAATAATTCAGTTCAAAACAGACTTCGGACATATCACACATCCATGTATGCAGACTTGGTGCTTTTGCCTGCACGCATGCAGCAACATGCATGGGTGCACCGACTTAAAATCACGCAGCTTACGCCTTTAGCCATGTAAGACAGTTCAGTCTTCCCTAAGCTTTGTTTTCTCCTGAAGGAGGATGATACCTGTTAAACATGTGACAGAGCACAGCTCAGGACAGCAGTTTGTTCACTGACCTTTTCGAATTTCACAGTCTGCCACACGACAGAACCTCGAACTCTTGCGAGTACAAAAACAGCTCTGCAGTCATTCAGTCGGTATGATGATTTAGGTCTTTTTCAAAGGAGAAAAGTGGTGCTGAATAGTTGAAACTGAAAGTGCTTACTGGCAGACTGAAGTGATACACTGTGGTGGCTTATTTTCATTGCCTCTTCCTCTTCCTATTTTTCCCCCCAATATGTTTTATGATAAAAGAATGGAGTACATAAAGAGGAGTTCCCTAGAGAGTTTAGTTTTTCATTTATCCCCCTCTCCTCTTAAAGAATTTCCATACAGCACTGGCAGAGCATGCAACCAACACATCAGATATTTATGTCCAAGCTGCACTTTAAACAGCTCCATCCTGGTCTAAACATCAAAGTCACAAGTATATTAAACAAGGACAAACATTAAAGAGGGAAGAAACAGGCAAAGAACAAAGATTAATGCCATCATGGCCATCTCATAATCCCTCTGTAGTATACCCCAGAGCCACAGCTCTTATGTGGCTCTGAAGGAACATACGTACAGAAAACTAACGTACAGACAGTGTTTGACTATATGAGGAAGAAACTTAAAATAAATAAAATATGAGTTAAAAGAGCTAATTGAGAACAGAGCGGGGATGCTGTCAGGCTTTGAATGCTGTTTCAAGGCATTTCTTCTGGTCACTCCCCAACTTCTGCTGTGTGGAGGTTGGTGTGGAGAGTAATGAAGTATATAAACACATAGTAGGTGTATAAATGTATAAAAAAATATATCAGCATGTACACAGGTTAGCCCCCACATTCGGCTGGTAACACACAAATGCAGAAAGGTTGTACATGTGTTCATTGCGGAACAATACTGTGTGTAATGTTTTTACCAAATACCTTTTGAGATAACATAATGCATGCATTGTTCTTAAAAAAGCATGCGTTGTTCAGTAAAAGAGCCATTTTAAAAAAGTTATTTTGATATTTTGATAAACAGTATTTCTGTGTGTATTTTAAAGGAATGGACTGTTCCTGGTGGTTCAGAACTGAGTGGATCTGAGGTGAAAGCCAACACTGCCAAGAACTGCCAACCTTACCCTCTTCCTGCCACAGCGGGATGATAAAGCCAAGTCTAGCACCACACATGTCCCAATCCCAGACTCACTCTCTCACACACATCCTGGTTCAAGTCTCATTTCACTTGACTTGGAAAAGACCGTTTCCCTGTGTTGCCCGCTCACTGCACCATGTGGAAAGACTGTTAATCAGTACATGGCCTTAGAATTGATATAATTAATTGATACAATTGTGCCTGTTGTTGCTGACACTCTAAATAGTGAATTGCTGTAAGGTTGGATTGTCTGTGAAGACTTTCAGTCACCAGGCCATGGTAATTTCTGAGCTGTGGAAGAAAGTCAACTGCACTTGCTTGAGGTATTTCTGTGAGTTTGCTCTATCACAAATATTGAAATAGATGTTTTATTTTTATATTGTTACCCACCTGGCCTTGGATCCAGAACTGAGAGTTGAGATATTCCAAATAATGAGGTGCATCCAGCAAGCCAGAAAAGTCATTTAAAGAACTTGGAGGCTGAATACTGAGGAAAGAAAGTTGTAAAAAGCAACAGCTGTTGTTGAATACTGAAATTAATCTGTTGGGGGTATATATTTGTATACTAGGTCTGAACAGAACTTTCAATCAACTGAACATATGGCCACACGTTTTTAGTTTCTTTCTTAACTCCCTGTAATACAAAGTCAACACTTCTTTGTCTCAGGTGTGGTCATTAAACATCGCCTTCTGTTGGATCTTCCAGAGCAACCATGAGTTATTAGAACCTATGTGCTATGTTGGCATACTAACATTTAAAACTAAGATGGTGCATGTGGTAAACCAGATTATCATCAGCATGTTAGCACCGTAATTGTGAGCATGCCGATGTTAGCGCCCAAAGTTCAGCCTCACAGAGCTTCTCACGTTGCTGTACGCGTTTTCTCTGTGTGCCCTAAAAAGGAAAAGCCACACATGCTTTTCCCACATAATGAACGTTCTGCTTGTCACATACAGACTTTCCATTAATTTTCAGCAATTAGAACAGGGGCAAAAGATTTGAGCATGCACTGCGCGGAGTACTAAGGCAGCACTTGAAAGGATGGAGGCCTAGGAACGGGACCCTGTTAAGACTGTTTTCACCAACACCTTTGAAGTCGGTCTGTAGCTCCCAGGGAGGACATGACGCAGGGTTAAAGTGAATGAGATCCTTAATGGAAAAAGACCCCCGAAGCCCTCCAACCCTCACCAATCCGATGCGAGGACACAAAGAACGTGTGCAGCAGATAAACCCCTGCACCTTCACAGGCGTCTTCCTCCCCATCACTTTACATTCACATTACTCCCTTCAAAGGGGCTAATTCAAACGCTACAAACGCAAATATGTCTGAACACAGTTCCCCGCAGGCATTGTCACTTTGAGGAAGAGAACTTATTTGAGACGCGGTGCAGAAGACAAGTTGCTGGTCGGTGCCAAAAATGCCTTTTAAACAACAGTAAAAGGCCTAGGTAGGCAAAGTGTCACATCTCGTACGGGAGATATAATTGGCTGTGAGAGGTCTGATGTGTTATGAGGAGAAAAAAGCGGTCAGTGTAATAAATGACTGACAGAAAAGGGCTGGAACCGAATTGAGCAGCCTTTTTAGAGAGTCTGCCTTAAGCTGTCGGTTTGATCGGGATGTAGATCTGCAGGAGTTCGAGGAAAGGTTCGTCATTTTGAAAATCAGCTGGAAAGACAGCGAGCCATGTTCCAGTTCGCCTTGCCCCACCTTTAGTAGGACCCAGCTTAACGCATCAGATCTCTGCACATCACAATGTGTTATGACACTTTCAGATGGCCCTAATGGATCCCTGCATTAATTATGACTATTACTTTATCATTCTGTAGCTCTTAGTGGGCTGCATCAATCAGTTATTAGACTGAGATATCAGGACATTAGCAGTGTGACATGAGGACTGAAGATGTGCTCTTTGCACATTTTCTCCAGAGGCAGTTATCGGCTTCCCTCATCTCCCCTCACTTCAGCCGTGGAGAGGTTCAAGTTTTATCATGAAAATGGCTCTTTATTTTGCTCAGACCAACTCGAGCCGCGTCCCCGCCTCACTCCATGCAGCGCCGCAGTTTTCTTTTGCCTCTGAAAAGTAATCAGATTCCCTTATTTCAGAAGCGTTCGAAAATGCAATCACGTTTAATTCAGCCCGTCAAAGCCACAAAGAGAACCTTTTGTGGTGGTTATTGAATGTTTTTGAATTGCCCTGTGAAACACAATAGTGTGCGACTGATGGCCTCTTTCCCTCTCTAACAAGTAGGCGGCTCATGAGCAGAACACAATTACTGAAACGACATGTTGCATTGATTAGTTAATAGCAAGTTTACTTAGGACTTCATAATAATGTTGATTTTCACACATCGCTGCACCAAAAAAAAAAAAAAAAAAGAAACTGCCACAAAGTGAGAGGACTTTGTGCTCCTTGCCTCAAATGGAATTAATACTGATGTAATGTGAATATTAGAGAATGCAGGAATGATTCAGTGACCTTGTGACCAGAAAGAATAACAGAATATAACTCCAATGTCCCATGTTCAATGCCAGTCAGCAGTCAGGTTAGTCAAACTGCTGTTGAAGTGTCCTTGGGCGTGAGCCACAGTGGATGTGCCTTCTCACTGATGATAGGTCTCAATGTCCTCTCAGTACCACATGTAACTGTCAACACTACGACGCACTATGAATAAATAATTTAAAAGCCTCCAACTCTTTTTTTTCTAGTACACCCCCACAGCGCATCAGATGAGCTCAAGTAACCCTTAATCAAGTCATCATGTTCACTATGTGCTCATTTGAACTGTGTTGGATGTACATTAACATCTATTGTGACAATATTTTGCTCATATAAGACAGGAGAAGTGTCAATGACATAGGCTTTTTAATACAAAACACTGTCACTCAGTGGCAGATGCTGGATATCTGGACAAGCTGGATCTATTTTGACGTCACCGCCTACTTGCCAGCTAGTTTTCTCAAGGTGTTCAGATGTTGCAGCTTACTCAGGTCGGTGGGCTGTGTGTCCTCTGCGTCCTGATTTTTCAAATTAGCTGAGCTACTTGACAATCTTTCCCTGTACCCCCTGGGGTACAAGGACTCCTCGCAGGGAATAACTGATTTACTGTATTATTCATTCAAAATTTAGCAAACAGATAGAGTGCCTTCAGTCCAACTTGAATCTCACCAAATATTTAAAAATCTGCAAAGAGTGAAGGGCAGTTTCAGTTACTGTGGCTATCATGTATGTCTGTATATAAAAAAATGTATGTGTATATATCTATATATAGAACATGATACAATTGGTATCTTTGAAAAACTCTAAAATTTGAAGAGAGAGAAGAGGTTGTTTCTTATATAGGTAATATTGTATTTAAGATATATACATATATCATACTACATATACATACACTACCCCCATACACTCTCACTCTTGCATGGAAACACATAGTGTGTGATGGTGACCCTCTAATGATGTTTTACAATGTCACAAATAAAGGAACATTCACTCTTTCATTCAGTCTTTAAACCTTGGCAGGGAGCTGTGTAGTAACTGTGTCTGAGCGCCTTCACACTTGCAGATTCAAAGGCAGGATATCAAATGATTGTGTCACCACTCCAACCTCCCTCAGTGTCTCACTCCTTCTCTTAAATCTCTGCCGTGACACCGTCCCATTACCGCGGCATCGCACCCCAGATCTGCTCTAATTATACAGAGAGATACGGCTGTGCCACGCATTAGTGTATGTGTGTGTGTGTGTGTGTGTGTGTTAGTGATTTACTGTTCCGACTGTGCTTCATTAAGCCCTGTGAATCTTCAGAAAAAAACAGCTGAAGCTCAGTGTGTTGATCTGGTTTTCACGCTCTGTGTGTGCTTGTGTGTGTGTGTGTGTGTGTGTGTGTGTGTGTGTGTGTGTGTGTGTGTGTTATCGCGGGCCTGTGTGGCTGTGGATTAGACTCAGAGGGCCGAACTTTGATCGTGGGGTTCTGTGCACAGCAGAGCGGGGTATAGACAGAGTGGAGCAGAGAGAGAGAGAGAGAGAGAGAGAGAGAGAGAGAGAGAGGTTGAAGGAGGGGAACAGAGTCTACAAACATGTCAGCAAATGGGTGGCAAGATGTTTGTCCTCTCTTTTTACATGCTGTCCCTCCCTTCAGTTTTCTTTTTAACCAACTTATTGCTTCACTGTCTCTCTCTCTCATGCAACTCTCTCTCATAATCATAGCTTTTTCCCCAAAGCAGCAGTGCAAACAAAAAGAATAAAGCTGAGATTGAGTCTGTTTAGAAACTTTTCCAAGCACCATTTAGTCTGCACCTGTCATCACGGTCATAAATTCCCTTTATTATCCGTTCCTCTGATGTACCACCGTCTACCAGCAGCAGATTTTCCTACACCTGCACCACTTTAATTTGTTGATGTTTTCCATTATGGCACCCCTTATCTTTGATTTACTATTAGTTTGCCGTCCAGCCAATCAAATCACTTACATATTTCTATATGAAACTGTAATGTCAACCCTATTTAAACAGTCGGAAGTAGTAGAAAATCACAGTGACTGACAGCCAATCAAACACTCAAACACACTGAACACTCTAAACTCGCCTTCTTATCTCCCCTGCAAACTTGAACATGTGTCTCGTCCTGCATCTCAAGTTGCTGAATGATCGACCAGACAAACATTCGCCAGAAAGCTAATTAGACGCTCAGCTGTAGCACATTAAACAGCATGTAAACGTAGCTGCTAATGTCACCTCTGTGAAGGTTACCTGCTGGTGTGGTCGTTACTCTTCACACTACTAACCACGCGCTGTCAGCCCATGACATGTAGGCTACAGAGCAAGTTTGTTTACTTTGTCTCTCGTTCCCTACGGTGTAACATCTGGCCCTCGCGCAGCCTGTCAGCTGTCTCAATCAATCACAGACACCGATATGGACGCCATCCAGTTGGATGAGAGGGAAAGAAGCATTTCTGATATCCCCATTTTTGTTGTTGTTGTTATTAATGATAAAAAACTGATGACAAAAAAATGCAGAACAGAAATATACACTGACATTATTTTTTGTTTGCAGGATTTATAGCAATGAGGTAATGTATTTGTGGCTATGTCATATAACGTATTACAGTAATATCCACATTGACCTAAAGTTGTACGTCTATGGACTATGAATCCATATCCTGCAGTGTATTATATAGACACAATAATTATCTATCTGGGAGAAAGAGGGCCATTTCAGGACAGGTTTTTTTTTCCAAAGTGCCGCAGCTCTTTCCATCTGTTGAACGACTCACCACAGTTGACTCATGTTTTTCGTCCCATGCTCTATCAATGTCCCTCGCAGCTCTTCTTCTTCTTCTGCCAATTCTTATCTTTTTCTCTCCACTGATCCTGCCCAATATCAGCTGCAACTACAAAACATGTTGTCAAAAACAAAATTCTCTGAGGAAAAATCTCCCTCTGCTTCCTTTTAACTGGCTAACGCACAGCTCACTGTTACACTTTGCCTGGGACCATCAGCTATTCTTGCTGTGCCATAAATTGTTTTTTCTATTTCATGAGGAACAGGAGCCTGTGTTGAGCATTATGAATATATAAAAATATGGAAATGTCCAGTCCTCTGTTGGTCTCCTCTGCTTATGTAGGTCATTACAGAGATATTGGTATTAAAATACAGCTGGTCCACGGCCATTTAAAAACCCCTCGCAATTGCTTTAACTGAACTGTGTCTGCTGGATCAGCTGCCTGTCCAACACACCAAAAAATGACATGGTTCTAAAATACTCACTTCTGCATTTCCAAACACAGTGCATCAGTCTTTCTACTGGTGACTGAAAATTCACAGATCAAAGATGTACAGCCTGGAGATCCAAACCAAAACAGGTGCACGCTCTTGATCTTGGCATACAGACTTTAGTTAAAGTGGATGAGAAACCGAGCAGAGCAGTTTAAAATGGCTGTGAGAATTCAGATGAAAAAATAGGTTGTTTGAATTGAGTGCATTCTGTCCACTTTTCTGGTCTCCATGGTGGAGAGGAGGTCTTGTGCAGTACCTAGGGGGGTTTCTTGACGTCGTCATGGATGCATGTTCTTTGAATATGTTTGCAAACAGTGTGTAATACTCTCATCCAGGCTTTGCATATTGCAAAGTAATATATTCTCTACACACATCTATTGCATGTCAAGAGAGATCCCTTGTATGCTGTGCAGACTATAAAGCCTCTTGAGTCTCACTGAGTCTTAGTCTTTATTTTTAGCGAAGGGCTTTTCTGCTCCCAAGATGGCCGTTAAAGCGAAGTGTTGACACGACGGAGGCTGACATAAGAGATGACAAGAAGTTTATACTGCGGCGATCTGCTGTGTAGTCTCTATGTACCGACAGCATCTTGCATGCATTGCTATCATTGTTTGTCTTCGCATTTTGTATGTGTGTCTCTGAGGCACATGCACACACATAATGTTCTTATGTCGCCCACCTCGATGGTCTCAGAAATTCTGAGTTTCTAAAGGCAGTGGCACTGTTAGCATCAAACAGTTTTAGTCAGGCATTTGAAACATCAACATCACCCAAAGCAACCACAGACTTTTTTTTTTTTATCTGAAACACCTGTACCTTCATAGAGGCACTGAGGCCCTACAGCCCCCCTTCGCTCCCCGAGCCTGCAGCGATGTGATGAGACAGTAAATATGGATGAGTTTGTTGCTTTCCCTCACAGTTTCTGGAGATTTGTGTTGAGCATCGGGCCCCCGGAGCGCTCTGGCAGCCAATCTTTTCATGAATCTTCTGTTCACTGTTCAATTATTCAGTCTGGTTTCCACGCTGGAGATAGCAATGACAGTACGAGAGGGTGGAGAGATGGATGCACGGGAGAAGCCCCCTGAGGCGCTGTGAATCACATGTGGCGGGTATTTTAGTATCTCAGGTGGGGGTGAGAAAAAGGGCAGGTGAAAGGTCCGGAAAGCGTGACAGAAATTGGGGTGACGTTTGGCGTCACAAGGAAAAGTTTCCTGTGTGACTCGTTCATCTCTTGCTCCGTGCTTGTCCTCAGAGTTCACGCTGTGGGAAGTGCCGAGCCCCTGAGAACTACATGCATATTGATGTTGTGACTAAACCTTTGCTCTTGCATGACAGGTGCTATTGATGTCAGCATTAGGGACTATTAACTTCCTCCCAGGTTTGGTTTCTCTCCTGTTCTGGGCACGCAAAGTCTTCGCAGTCTTGAACTGGGTCCAGGATTGTAATTCTGCCAGAGAAGTGGGTTTAAATGACTCCTTCCACACTCGTGGCTCATGTTCATGACGTCAGCAGTGTGAATCCACTGGTTTGCTCACGCATTAACGCAGGCTGGTTCTTTTTTACACAAACACTGACGCTGTGTCGACCTCCTCTCAGCGGTAAGTTTTCTTTTTTCCTTCCCTGTGAAGTTTCATTACAGAGATGGAGAGAGGTGATGCTGCAGAGAGAGATGGGGGCACGACAGACACCAGCGGGAGGGAGATGAAGATTAATTAAATCTCCAGGGTTTCCAGGAAGTTTTTGGGCAGAGCAGGAAATCTCACTGCCCTCCTCAGCCTCCCACTCCCACCCACAACTACCCTCCATCTGGGTAGTGGCTCAGATTGTCGTCAGATGATGGATGAGGGGCACACATCATCACGCGTCCTCAAGCGAGCACCAATACTTAACTTTTCTGTTCATTAGTGCTCTCGCAGGAGCTCTCTTTAGAACTTTCTTTGTGGTTTAGTCACAGGGGGGGTCAAAGCCAGCGGCAAAGAGGAGGACATGGCAAACACGAGGAAGTCGAGCAATGGATACAACAGTTTAGAGGTGAAGGATTTTTGTGGTGATGATAAAATCAAGACAAACAAAAGTGGTTCAAAAAACAAAAGAAAAGAGAGTAAAGAAGTGTCTGTAGCTCTTGTCCATCAGTCGGTGTCTGATGTCTGTCTGTCTTCAAACTATCTGAGGGACCTCCTGTGGGTTCCTCTTGACACTGTGCGATTGCATTGCAGCAGGGCCTGTTGCCTCATTTCTAATCCTCTCATTCTGTTGCCTTCCACTGTACAAATCTGAATAGTCAGCACAACAATCGATGCTCTCCTCTCTCTCCCCGCTCTGCCCCCTCCGCCCCACATCTTCCTCCATTATGCCTCTTTGATCAGTTTCTCGCCATCTCCTCTTTCTCTCCAACTCCAGCTCAGTCTCCTTTTCTCACTGTCAGAGGTGTGATTGACAGCTGTGAGCTTTCACATCATTGCATCATAGTTTCTCCCCCTTGCATGTTTGCTGAGCCGATGATAAATACTGCAGATGTGCATTTACCTCTCAGCCGAATTACACCAACCTCTGACTCAAATCTCGTAATCTGCCACTCACAGTTGCTAAATTTCACCCTTCAGTGCGAAATTAGGAGGCTTTATACAGTCATAAAATATACAGGTGTCCTTTGCTTTAGAAAAAGTATCAATACCTCAGTGCAAATTTGGTCTGTTATGAATCCTGCAAAATTGCCTCTCTCCACTCAGAGCTGTGTTTTGCTTATTGTTACTTCACTTGGGAATTTGTGTGCAAAGTTTGGCAGTAAAAGTTTGCCTCCACATTTATCCGCTGAGGGGGAAACATTGCTCTGCGCTTGCTTTATGTCTCAGTTTAAGATGAGCATATACGACCATGGTTTTGTAATATCGCGGCTAGTTCACTGAACCTTTTCAAACTTTTCAGTGAAGTAACTTGCATCTAGCTGTTAAACTTTTGAAATCAAAAGTAGTTGCATATTCATAGATTCTGGGTAGCGGGAGGACGTGCTTTTAATTTGTAAGTAGTATGCAAAAAACCCCCATAAAAAACACAAATTGTTATTCAAAGCAGAATGTTTGTACTTTATATTAACATACTTAATATTCTCGTCTTAAAACATGTCTGGAGGCAATCTTTAGGTTACAAACTGGAATATCATCAAAATGTACATTTTGAAGTTGAATTCATAATTATACAGAATGCCCTCATTCAGAATGATATAACTATTTCATACTGTTCATCATATTTTAGAGGCTGATCATAGTTTTGTATATGTTGGATTAATCTGCAAAATAATTGCCTATTAATAATATACCTATTGGCATCAGAGTATAAAGTAGCAGTAAATGAAAATAGTCAAATACAGTACAAGCATCTAAACATGTACAGGAGTACATTTCTTGAGTAACTGTACTTACAGCAGTGCTTACAACACTTTTATTTTGCATGACTTTGGTCTCTTTCACCTTGTGGTTTGTGGCACCAGGGGTTGATCCCTCTGGCCTTTGCTCGTGGACAGAGCGTCCCGCTGGTCTCTTCCCTCCCTCCCTCATCATCAGCAGAACAGAGGGGCTGTTAAATGTGACGTCCCTGCTGTTTCTCCTTTAACTCAGTGCCATCGGATCCAATGTGACATGCACAGTGCTGCTACGCAGATCTGAACTGGCTTCTCACTTCACACCAATCTGCACGGCCTCGTCACAGGGCAAATGCTGCTGTCTCCTCCAGCGCTGGCATGACACACACAAACACACATGCGTTCGCACATGGAGAGACAAACAACCTCCCCTCTTGACACACACACACCCACACACACACACACACGGAGCTAAATGGCCAATTCATTCTCAGCGCAAAGATGATTCATCTTTGTGTGTCTGTCAATTTCCCCTGTGGACACATCCCGTGTCTCTTCGTCTCCTCTCCTGCCTTTGACACTCCTCTGATCTCCCTCCTGCTGCTTGGTGCTCTCTGGGGACGGTATTTTTAAATTGAGAAAGTGGAAACTAACAGGGAGCCTGCAAATCTATCATAAGTTTAATGAATACTAAAATGTGTTTGTGTTATTCCTGAAGTGGAGATTGGAGTTTGGTTTCTCCAAATGAGCTGAGGCTATTATTGATGGGTCCGCGGGGTGTTATACATCATATTTACATTAGATTTTTTTCTCTGAATTATGCTATGTTGTTGTATTGATTCTAGTTTTATGACAGTGTGTGATTCATTTGAATTGTTGGCATCTGAATCTGCTTACCTGTTAAATGACTTTGTAAACGTCATTTAGTCTGCATGTGGAGGAAGACATCAGCTGAAATGTTTATGCTTTTTTTTAAAAAAGCTAACGAATAAAGACAGCAAATGACAACTGTAAAATAAATTAGTTTTCATCTATTTTGTAGTTACAGTAGAGCCACTCCTGTTAACGTCCATCTGTACTAGCACATCCAAAAAAGATTCAGCACTAGGAGTTAATTTTGAGTGGCCGTTTTAAGAAGTGAGGCATCTCCTCAAGAAAATGTAATTTCTGTAAGCACTGATGCTTATTTGCATGATTCTTGGAGGCAGATTAACTGATGTTAATGTATCAGCTGAGTGAAAGATGGGCGAGCTTAATAAGCTGTAACTGCCATCATAATGAAGATTGCATGGAGACTTGTGTGATACTGATTATTTTGTATTTACAGCCCTTTTTTTCCACGGCAGACAGCAAGAAAAGCACAGCATCACTTTAATAACTTGAATCCATTCAATTTAAGTGTCTGAGCAAAAGCCACGTCAGGCGCGCCTAATTAGAACGCAGACATCATTCATGGCACTAATTACACCTGTGCTTGCTATGTTGGTTAACGAACATGCTATGATAGTCAGGATGCCCGCTGTGGGAAAAGTCTACACAGGTGCTGTGTTCTAAAGGAAATGATGTGCCTCTATAGACTTTAATGCATTATTTATACCCCATAATAACTCTCAAGCTGCTGCGCATCACATAACTAACACTGCCAGAATATATTAAAAGACATGTTATGTTTGTGTCTTTAGAGGCATTCAAACCACTCCGTGTTTATTTCGCAGCACGTGTTGACTTGTCATGGAAGGAAAAACACAGGTGATAACATTAATGATGTCTTTGATCGCCCCGGTAAGCCATTTAGCCAAAGCTGCTAAATGGATTAATTTAATGATTTACATCTGCACTTTTCTTACAGCGACATGTCAAAACAACTGTCGACCACCAGAGGGGGGCGCTGCTGCACACACACCCTGTTCTGGTTGATTTTAGCTGGCGGGCTAACGAAATTTAAGTTGGTTGGAACTGTCACAGCGGTCCGGGAGAGCGACCCGGTCGAGAGGGCAGGATGATTTCAGTGGTTTAATGATGAAACTTGCTTACAGGCAGGTTGGCCGGCAATAGGCAGGTTCAGCTCTACGTTTGGGTGACAAAAGCTCGAAATCAAAAATTCAAGGCAAGACAGCAACAAACACAAAGTGTCAACGGACCTGGAAAGACCATAGAGAGCAAAAAAGCAATATTCTGATGGTATATTACACTGAGCAGTTAAAATGCTATTGTGTGCATAAAAGATCAAAATTATTTGTGTGTCTTTCTTAATTAATTTGATCAAGATACAATTTTGTTTGTACATTTTGATGAATTCATTCGCACCAGACAAGTCACCCCGAAGCGTGAATTGGACTGCACCCAATTGCCTTTTATTAACAATGAGCGAGTGTTATCAGCGTGTTTTTACCATCCCCAAGCTAAAGTAAAACTTAATTTAAGAGTCTCTATCACAATTGCCTTAAACTGGCTGGAATGAACAAGGTGGCCTTGTGCACCGCCAGAATCACTTCATCATTTAATTCTTAGGAAAGCATTAATCAAAACGTGGTGACAAATTGTATGTCTTACAATCAGAGTCACAATCAGATTACTTTATTTATCCCAGGAGGAAATTTGCTACAAATGAATCAATCAAAATTGCTTTATGTAGTAAAATGTGGCTTCCAAGTATTTTTTTCTCTCTCTATGTCTTCTCTCGGGCTTTATAGAAAACATAGGAAGTGGATGATGGAGGAATGAGATGCAGGCCAGGAGGTTGGCAGGGGAGGGCCAGGTATGATGAGGGAGGTGGGAACAGGTGTGTGTGTGTGTGTGTGTTTGTGGGTGGGGCAGTCAGGTGATCTGGGGAGGAAGTGAAGTCTGAGGGGAAGATGGTGGACGGATGGAAAATGGCACCTGAAGAGAACCAGACAGGAAACAAGATCTATCTACAGAACTTAAAGGTCAGTTTTAGGCTAAAAAAAAAGAAGAAAGTGGCGAAACTAGCGAGTCACATCACTGAGGAGGAAGAGGGTGCAATGCCTGCAATGACTCAACTCACCAAACCGAACCAACACCTTGTTTCAAGTAAGGCAGCTGCCTCTCTTTATGTGTGTTGATGTGTCTGCCAGTACTGTTTTCGCTCATGATCGTACCTCTGCTTGCTAATTAGTAGTCTGCGCCTGGTTTGCAAGTGTTGGTGTAATCTGGGATTGACAGAGGTGTCAGACAGACAGATTTTGATGGAGCTTTTTGTTATGAAAGTCAACAGATGTGTGGTGATTGATTCACTGGTTTGCACAGATAAAGTTTCTCTTGATGTTCTTGTGCAGCTGACTTCATTTGACTAATTACACCCTGTAGTATAAAGTGTGTGAGTGTAGCTTTGCCTCTTATACAATGCACTTGTTCAGCATTAGTGTGTGTGTGTGTGTGTGTGTGTGTGTGTTTTGTGCCACACTTTTGATTTGTGTGTTTTTGTTGCTCATAGATGTCAGTGTTAGGGGTTCAGGAGTTTGTGCATGAGCTGGCCTGCAGACCTCTCTAGTTCTCGGTCAGTGGCGACCTCATTTATCAGATTTAAGAGAAGATGGGTGCTGCAGAGATATTAGACATTAAAGGAGCTGGGCTATGTGTTTTGGTGCAAAATCCATTGGTGTGAACTTCACAGGCTGCTGCAGAGGTGTAATGTTATATGGTTAACTGTCTGTTTATTTATGTTTCAGGGTTACAATATGGACATTTAAGATGTATGGGCTCTCTTTGATTTTATTTTATTGCTTTATTTTTCTCAGGGAAGGTTTTATGAGATTAAATAAGAGGTCTTTTAAAAAAAAAAGTGTTTTAAAATGAGAGCATTCAGAAGGCTTATTTGAGGGATAATTTGAATTTAAACTAATTATATGTAGAAAAATGATGCTCTGTGAAATATTATTATTTAACTATAAATGCCAGGAGCATTGGTCTGTCCTGTCCTTTGATTATTGTGCATTAGATCAACTTCACACTTGTTGGGTGTGTTGCTGAGGACAGCGTTTTATGCCACTGCTACATTTTATGATTTTAAAAAAAGGATTTCACTCAGATATCCATGTGACTGAATGACCATAGATGCTGTTATTTATATTCAGGTAATATACCAATTGGCCAGCTGAGACAAATGTTGAATAGCTCTCAGTCCTGTTCTTCCGGCTTTTATAAAAGTCTCAGGAAGCATATCGGCTTTCTGGATTTTGACTTTAATGACTGCAGCTGATCGTGATAGTCAAGAAGCACGCTGAGGATACATCATGTGTGTCGGCATTTTGCATGTTGTAATCAAGATATTTGAATGAATATTGATGCTCTGCTGGTGGGAACTGATGATGTATGTAATTGTGTTGGTATTTTGACATGCTGTGTCACTGTCAAACCAGAGGGAAATATCACCAGAACTGCCAATGGGGAAAAATGTAACTCTGTTTATGTTTAATGAATTCTAATGAGGCTAGAGCTATTGTCTGTCAAAAGTATCTGTGGGTGCCTAATAACATTTCACTTCTCCGCCTTGAGTAACTGGGGTTACATCACAGAGCCAGATTATGGATGGAAGAGTTTGGTGGCCGAGCCTTGACCCAGGTCGGGCCCTAAAAGAGAGCAGAAGAGAGGGATGAATGTCTTTTTAATGTTCCTAAATTGCTAATTGTTATTCAAGTTTCTGTTTTCTGATTTTCATTTTAAAATAGAAAATTGAAGTCACACAAATTCACAGGTGACGATTAAAGAAACTCATCTTATTACTTATATGACAAAATGCCTTCATATGATGACAAAGTACATTTTCTTGATATGGAAATGCGGCTGCCCAGCCCAAAGGTAAATTTTTACCAGTTTTACCAGAGATCTCTTCTGGAGTGGAGCGTATGCTAGTCGATCCAATATTCTGCACAAAGGCACAGAATAAACCTTTCGAACTGCGCTCATGTAAATATTCTGTAGTAAATGAACATTCAGTTTCAAAGCATGAAATAAGGTGGTGTGTGAAAAATAAGAGTTGTGAATGTGTATAGCTTGGTTTTACATCATACCTCATACTAGAATAACTTAACCACAACAGTCAGAAACGTTGACAGTATATATTTGATGGATGTACTGAAGAAAGGCAAAATCCAAATGGCATCGCAATTCCTCGTTAACAAGTTTTGCTTACAAGTTACGGTTCTTGCATACCTGGTTGTGTCCTTTTTTCTTTTTTTTTCTTTTTAATCTCCTGCACCACTTTCCTGCTGTGTACACTGTCAAGTAATAAAGCATAAACTCCATTAAAGCTATTTTTAAAACTGTAAACTCCACTCAGTAGCCATCCTACCAAATCTCCTTCAGTACTTTAAGCGAGTGCTAAAGGAGTCCAGGAAATAATTTATTTCTCTGCAAGTGGGTCACTAAGCAGCAGCAGAAGGTGAAATATTGAGATGCATTAAATCATTGGTAGCTTAAAGGTGGGATGTTGTGAGCTTAAAGGAAAGGCGCGTGTGTGTGTGTGTGCTTGCACACGTGCGTGGGCGTGTGCATGTGTGTGTGTGTGTGTGTGTGTGTGTGTGTGTTACATCCTCTTGGTCTTTAATAAGTTGGGGCCACTGGAGCCCAGGGTTTAATTAAGAGTTAGAGACAGATTTAGGCCTCAGCAGCACCATGCTGGTCTTCTCCTCGGACACACACCTACACACACACAAACTCTCTCTCTCTCTCTCTCTCTCTCTCTCTCTCTCTCTCTCTCTGCAGGAACAGGGATGTCCTTGGATGTTTTATAAATCGCTCTCTTAATACCTCTGAAATAAGATGTGTGGAAAGACATTTTTACAGAAAAAAGAGGTAGATCCTAGAGATAGAGAGAGATAGAAACTAAAAGCACAAAGAAAATGATTCAGGGGGGAAAAAAGATATCATTTAATGAACTACAGTGAGAAAAATAAGGACAAAGGCAGATGAGAAATCAGCAATCCCCTCCATTCAAAGGTTTGCACATCTGGCATATTCACTTCTGAGCGTTTATGAAAGCAAATAGAGGAGAGGTGAGGAGAGCACAGGCCTGATAAGAGCACGCCAGATTTATTTATCTCTGCCGCAGTTGGAAGCCTGAGAAGTGAGATTTACAATTTTAAAATAATAAAAGTGAAATGCTTTTTGCATTTATGGAAAATACTCTGTTTACTCTGTCGCTTCTTTTCAGGTGGAATTTAAATAGTTTATGCTCTGTTTTTTTATAGGCAATGAATATGAAGTATAAAGGTAGAGATCAAAGTAAGAGCGTAGAATAAATTGCATGGCAAAGAGTCTGGGCTCAAGCTGAAATTAAAGCCGCTCCGTTAACACCAGGATTTGAAACCACCTTTATTCTCTCTTGTAATTGAAAATGAAATTCAGGAATTTGGCATATTTTGAGGCTGGGTTTTTTTTTTAAACATAATCACTAAAAGGACAGTGTTTTATATTTGAATACTCTGTGTATATTATCTATACTTTAAAAAAGGTGTTTCTTATAATTGCTCCACTCTCGAGTCGTGCTTGTCCTTTAGACGTTAAGATACTGATACTTTAAATCTCTTGATTTCTTTTACTTCATCTAAAGAGACTTCACACTCATACTAGGTGGTGCATCAAGTCAGTGTGACTTCCTTTGTTTCCTTCTTTTACTCAAACACACACACACACACACACACACACACACACACACACACACACACACACACACACACACACACACACATCCCTACACAGTGAGCTATGTGTTGTCATAAACTTCCATAAAGCTGCAGCAGTTTTCGCTGCATCAGTGATACGCTACATCGGAAGCCTAACAAATCATCATGGCACTAAAAACAAGTCTTTACATCGTGTCTTTATGGCCTGTGTGGCTGCGCTGAGATGTATCTTCAGGGCTCCTTTAGTCAGCTCAGAGATCAATCCTAACGTCGTCTTCAGGCAAACGGGCGAAAGAGGGGAAAAAACAAATTTAAAGTGAACCAGAAATTTAGTACCACTTTAACTTTCTGATCTCCACACATAGAATATCACACTGATGTGAAGAGGTGTCCTGTGCTTTGAAAGGATTAAACAATCAACTGATTCACTGATCAACAGAAAATTGATTCTGTTGCTGTGATTTGTGTATTTTTGGAAAAACTGTTGAAAGTTTCCTCCTATGTGTTAAATATTAGGATTTTCAGTTCTGGACTGTTAGTTGGACAAAACAAGTAACTTCAAGGTCCTGTTGTGGGTAGGCTGTGGGTAGGGTTGTAAAATATCTAGAGACAACATTAGTAGTAGTAGGAACTCTGACGTGTTAGAAGTCTCCTCTCAAACCACGAAGAGCTGACCAGCTTGTGTTTTAGGCTCACCACCTGTGAAATCAGCTCCCTGAGATTCGTCACCACGAAGCAAACATTCTAAATCATCGTTTCCATTTTGTCTGAAGCACTTTGGTGGTTTTCATATAATGCTATAATTCAAATCTGAGTGTTGTGTTTACTTGGTATATTTCATATACTACCTTATTTTGCAGCTGTAGTTTAAACTTGAAAGTATATGAAAACAACTTTATACACCTATATTTATGTTGGGGCCATATGTAATTTTCTTTGCTGCTTCAAATCAAATAGCACTACTGTCAAAGAGTTTTATGTTTGTCTTTGACCAAAATCACATTTAGACCAATATTTATTTTGTGTGCCACTATAGTTGAAAAAGTACTTTCTACTTACTTTTTAAAATGTTCTATACACTAATTTGGAGATCGTCATACAATTTATTTAATTAAATTAGTACAAAGGTTCTAAATAAAAGTAGAGAAAAGCCCTGCTGTCCCTGTGGGAAATGTTTTTGCTATTAATCGACGTGGGAAATAATGTAAGCTACATCCCAAGTCAGCCCTATGTCATCTGTGCGTGTATGTTTTTGTGTTCATCTGTCCACACCTTCGCATCTGCTCCTGATACAGTCCAGAATAAAACAGAGATGCTCAAGAAGGCCTTGGCACTATTATGAAGGTCTGACTTTGACTTTTTATTTTTTTGTGCCGAGACAGAGACAGGCCATGACCCCAATCCAAGGCTCGCAGACCGTTGATAGCCTGGGAGATTAACAAGGTGTGAATTTTCCTCTAAAAATTTTCCACCCCTGCTCAGCAGCGAAGGCCTTCACTCAGGACTACCTGCACAATAAGAGAGATTAATGCCGCAAAGTTGTTCAATCAGTGGTATGGAGGTGCAAATTTGATTTCGCTGATGAGGCTCCCCCGCCGTCCCCGCCTTACTCCGTCCCTCGTCCTCATTCCTCATCACATCCGTTAACTTCACAAGAATTGTTTTTTCTTCCCCAAAAAGGAAAGAGCTTCTCGTTAGTATGCAGAGCAGCAAAAGTACAAATGGCACACTTCTCTTTCTCAGAAGTATGAAAATGAAATATTCATGACAATAGAGAGCTATCTCTGAGCAAGGGAGGGTGTGAGAGAGAGAGAGAGAGAGAGAGAGAGAGAGAGAGATGAAGATGGAGAACAGTTGTCATCTTGACAAGAGCCTCCATCCAAATTTTCATGATGTCCGCGCCCTCTTTCGGAACAGCTGCGCTCTTCTTGCACCTGTTGGCTCTTTGAACCTGAAGAACAGACAGTCAAGTGAAGAAAAAAAAAAAAAAAAGCTCATCTTATCCCTCCCTCCCTTTCAAACTGTCTGTCTTCTGCCATCTCTCTCCTCCTTCTCCTCCCCTCTCCTTCCATTGTTCCTCCGGCGGCTGTCACTTCAGCACTGTCGGCGATATCTCTGTGGCAGCGAGTTAAAAAAGACTTGCCGCCATTCCAGCCGACAAGCTGAAGGTGAATGAAATGCAAAATATCTTTGAAGTCAGGTAGCTGCTGCATTTCGGGGCGATGCAACGTGGAGGACTGTAAGTGCTTTTTAAGTGGTTCAGCCGTCGACGGCCTCAGAAACACAACAACAACTGACAAAGGCTTTCCAACATCAAGAAGAGAAGATTAAGGAGGATTATTTTCCAAGTTGCTGAGCATATAAAACAAACACTTGTTTGTAATGGGCAATTCCTCAAAATGTTTTTGTTGTCATAGTTTTGTTGTCATAGTTTTTTCTTTTTTTAAAATTTGATAACATACAGAAAAGGTCAATTCTGATTCCAATAATATGGTTCAAATCAGTGTATGTTTACATTTCCTCATCATCTGAATAAGATGATGCTTCTATTATTATATTATTCTATTACTATAATTACACAACTGTCATGTAAACAACCATGTTCTCTTATTAAAACTAAGCCATAGTCTGCAGCCAAAACTACATTCAGCACGGAGCTGACTTATTTTTCAGTGTTTTGAATCGCTCTTCCGTTTGCACCCGCCTGTGGTGGTCAGTCAGTCAGGCCTTTTCCATGGAAGACATTTTGACACAGGAGGAAGAGCACAGGTGTGAACAATAAAAATTAATGATGGTTGAATTCCATTTAGCTGCTTCGGTTTCAGGTTCTCGGTGCTGTTTGTGTGTTGAGTTTTGGGTTTCAGAACAGCTGGTCACAGTTAGTTCAATCGGCTCTGAGTGTGGCGCTCCGATTTTAAGATTCACAATGTTGACAGGTAAACACAGATCACAACTGTTTCTTAATTTAGTGGAATAATAATAATACACGTTAAAGCAGACTTTACTATTAACAATACTGCAGTGAATGAGAATTTGTAGTGGAGAATACAATGATTAAATTAACACTTTCATTTTTTGTTTTATATAATATTATCAACTCATTTATCATTAATCAGACCCACATTTCCTCAATGAATCACAAAGTGGTGGAATCTGATCACATATTGTCCATAAAATTTTGTACCATATTTATTCAGATTTAACATGATGGGAGAAAATTAAGATGGCATAAACTAGAGATTAAATTTAAAAATGCAGATCAAACACATAATATAGTTCATTTATAATCCTGTGATCCGATCCAGTAATAAGTATTTTGTGTTCAGTTTAATGGTTACAACTGAGTGTTGAGCTGTAGACTTATTTAAATGTGATATAACAAATCCAGCTCAGTGGCATTCAGTAATTGTATTCAAAGGTGTAGTAAATTTAAACATGGTAACTCAAATACTGCATGATACACACCCTATATTCAACACCCCATGATTAAACTACGTGTATTTCAATCTTGTCGTTCATAATCTCGAATGTGATGTGATAATAGTAGTCTGTTTAATCAGTGTGACCAATCGCGTCAGGAGAAAAATGAGAGGATTATTCTTTGATCATTCATCACGTCTGCTGTGTTTTAAATCTTCCAACAGATTTTTGTTTTTTTAATACAGAGATTACTGCAGTAATGTGCAGAGCATTTCACGGCAGATGAACTTATCTGACAGCCTGACAGCTACCTCATCATCAACAGGCGCAGAGACGCAGTGTCAGAAAACTTTTACTTGGAAAAAAAAGTCAAATGCATAATTTTCTTTTCTGAGTAGTGACTGAATCTGTGATGATTAATATTTGAATGCGAGAGCAGAGCTCACTCTTGAAAGAAGTGACTGATCATAAAATGACTGTGCATTAAAATGGTTACATTGCATGGCTAACTAATGTCCAGCTGGTATTTTAATACTTCTCCTGACATAAATCTATATAAATTAATGAGCCCTTATAGCAACTGCAGCAATAAGGTAATAATGCAACGTGCCAGACAGCTCCTTCAGCCTTGACAGGAGAAAGAAGGAAGAAAGAAAGAAGAAAACCTGCCAGCGAGCAGGTTACGTTGACAGGGAAAACTGATGCACATTTAACATGATTTGTTTCAGGAACTGAAAACCCAGGCTCCCTAATTTCAGCGTGAACATACTGAGTTTTCGCCAAACCTGATTTCTCTGTTTCCCTGTGCTTTTCCCATATGGCATGTGAAGTCGATTTTATTTATATAGCTCAGTACCACTAATCGCTTTGCCTCAAGGGGCTTTACAGTCTGTACAGCACACAACACATTCTGTCCTCCCCCGACAAAAAAACTTTTCAACAGGGGAAAAAATGGAAGAAACCATTAGGAAGAGCATCAGAGGGAGGGATCTCTCTCTCTCTCTCTCCATGAGACATGCTGTAAATGTCAAGTGTACAGAATAAATTGACAACAGAATCATATTTTATGCAATTTGATGGCAGAGGATGAGGATTAGGGCATTTGAATGGATTGAGCAACTTCAAAGGTCTGCATACAGAATTATGACCAAATTCACACCACCTCCTCTCCTCCATGGAGACCTGGAGAGAGAAGGAGGAGGAAGCTGGGGAGGGTGAGGCAAAGAGTTGAGTCAAAACCTGCAACCAGCATGTTTCAGCATAACAAATACTGAACAAATTGCTCCTCGTCGACCAGAATAGAGTAGTAAGTAGTAGTTTTTTTCTTTTACCGCGTACTGCTACAACACAATGAATCGTTGTGGCCAGCAGAGCAGAAGACCAAAAAAAACAGTGAACAGTTATGGCTGTGCCTCCAGTGTTTCCATGTGTTCGCTCTTCCTTGTGATCCCAATGCTCCCATGTTTGTTTGTCTGTTGGGGTCCTCCCTTTCCTTCTTTCCTGCTCAGCCCCTCCAACACACCTTTCTGGAATAAGCTCATCTCAAACCATCTGCTCACCTGTCTCCATTTCCCAGTCAATGACTCTATTTGCGCCGGCTCCCCTCCCTTTGTTCTTTATCAGTTTAGTCAGTGCTTCAGTTTGTTCCTGCGTTTCATACCTGTCTGACTGGCTGTGAGCTCGTTCTCAGTAAATATTAAGTTTCTTCTTTTTGTCTGCTTCTGTGTCTGCACTTGTGTCCTAACCCTACACCTCTGACATTATGGTTCTCATCCTTTATCTCATGTTTTGATTTTACGCATGTTTATGGAATAAAGTAGAAGTGTGTATGAAAAACTAAACCATTTTGCTGGCAGAAAAAAAGGAAGGTGCCATGTTAATTCATCAATGCAAAAAAAAAAAATTAAAGACAAGATGAGTCAGATTTCCCTGTTTTATGATTTTATTGTCATTGACTCTTTGTCGGCCCTCAGGCTACCTTAACTGAATTCATTAAAGGCTGGCTTACTGTAGCTGATTAGACTGTCTGAAATCACTCCAGTAGTATCGTGTGCCATATTTATTACTGTTTGTAATTTTTATCTGAATGTGTCAATTTATGCTCAAGTGTCTAATACAGATTGGGTGAAGAGTAAGCACATGAGTGATCCAGCCCAGGTCTAATCAGCCTAAATAATTAAAACGACTTGCATGGGTTTACCATGGGTGTTTGTATCTAACTCTGGCTCTGATTAAAACAACCAGCTACCTGCAAAGTTTGATTTGGAAGTACAATCATCTGAGGAAAATCATTCCCGGTGAGAAAATGACATCCATACACAGTTTCCATCACGTGAGCAGAAGATAAAAACAAAACATTTCTCTCTCTCTCTCACGAGTATGAATGTGTTTTCATGTATGTGGATGTGTTGTGTGTTTATCTGGGATGATTGTGTAGCCTCAGTGCTCTTCACAGAGGGTAGATGACTTATTGATTAAAAGGACTCATTTATTCAGATGAGGCATCTGGAGAGGCCTGGGGGCTTGTTTTAGTCATGAAATCAGCCCCCCTCTCTTCTCCATCCCCCTCCTGGAGTAACACCTCACACATGGCGCGACATCCGCTCTGGAAACTCGGAGAGCAGAAGTTTTGGAAATCCTACTTTGTTGTGTGTTTCTTTGAGATTCTGTATGGCATCCCAGTTTGGCAGTTTTTCCTCATACCCTTGACTTCAAACCTCGCCGTAACTAAACCATTCTGTTAATTGCCCCTATCATGCAAAATGAATATCACTTCTGGCTTTTTACAAATAATGAATGAGTTTTCTTCTCACATCTCCGCTGAGCTGACTAACAAGGACAGCGCCGCCATTTGCCATTGTATCCATGTAGCCGTCATTAACAATAAGTGTAAAAAATATATACCTCTAACTTGAGTTTTATCCACTAGCTATAGTGGCATAGCTCTCAACGGGAAAGTATATCTGCTGTGCTGTGGGGGAGTTTGATGTTTTGGATTTTTGGTCAAGCTTGTCTTATCATAGCTTCACATTCTCCAGCTGAAGCTAATACTCAAATATATGTTTGAAGCTAACTTTTTTTTAAAGTGGGAATATCACCAATAATTCAACATTGAGAAAGACAATATTTAAACTATACGCTATTAAGGGATCTTATTTTTCACATCAAGGCCTGTGAGCCCAACACTTTGCTGCAGATTTTGTGTTGTGGAGCATCAGGACTAAACCGCCGTCGCTCCCTCATCTCAGTCTTCTAACATGAGTTCACGTTTCATATGTGTTGGGGCTGACAAGTATTCAGATAACTCATTTAACCTGCTTTTTGAACAGGTTAACTGAGTTTCTCTTAATCTGATAAAATGAAAGAATAATTCATTTTACATGACAAAAAACAGACGTGTGTAAATGCAAATGGTTTTCTGTAGTCTTTAACTTCTTTCTGTTGGCTTACCTGTCCTCCTCCTCTTGAGCTCAGTTAAATGTAAGGGTGCCTCACCGGCCACGATTCACCTGTGGCTAATGGATTAAAGGCCGAGGCTGATATGACACACAAACGTGTGCCAGCTGAGTTGTGAATGCCTCAGACTTACTCTGCCTTTCCGCCAAGTTGCCAAAGTCACCTGCCTCTAATCTGCCCCACAGCCTGGGATTTGCCCCATGCTTCCTCAGGATTCCTCCTGCACGATCTCCTGGGGTTATCAAATGAGACGTGGACTCCTGGAAATGAATATGTAAATACTTATTCACCTGATAAAGATGCCCTTCGTGTTGTAGAGAAGTAAAAGCGATGCCACAGGTTGGAAGCTGCTTCGGTAGCCCCAAGATATGAATCCACGTCATCGCCTTCTCTGTATTACAAAGCCTTTAATCTTAGGTTTGCTTCCTTTTGGTGTGCAACCCCGTATCTTGGTTGACTAAGTATGCCGTGGCCTTCACGCGCCCCCTGTGTGTGTATATGTGATTCAAGTGGAGGTTCTCACAATCTCCTGTTTTGACAGGTGCTTGAATCAGGGATTAGAGTAGGGATGAGAGTTGCATTAATCAGAGGATTCATCCTCTGCTGCTTCTCTTCATCCCTCTGACTAAATATACTACACCCAGCTCTGCATGCCAGGGTGGGATGGAGAGAGGTGGAGAGAGGCTGAGATGGTGTAAATGTGGTTTCCGAGCTGTCAAATGGAGGCTTATTACTGGAGGGCTGGACATGCTTTCATAGGTCTCTCAATGTGTGTGTATGTGTCTGTGCATATCCAATGTGTGTGTGTGTGTCGATTTGGACAGGGGGCTCAGTTGAGAGTGATGAGTGTGTGTGTGTGAGGTTTGTTTTATCTTCAAGCGCTGCTCTCTTGGAGCCGGTCTGCACTTCCTAATGCACTAATGCAAGAGGCAGATGGCTCTCTCCGTGTCTTTTCTCTCTCCTCCCTTAATGTTTTCATCCATCCCTCCAACTCGGGTCACCTCTATCCCTCACAACGCACCACGCAGCGCGTGTGTGCGCGAGTACGTGTGTGCGTGCGAGGTGCTGAGTTCATCTCACGGTCTAATTGAGATGACATTTCTGCTCTCCAAATTAAATTATTCAGCTCCTCTATTCATTTGTTCTCCTGTTCCTTTGTTCCCCGTCCACCAACTGACTCTCTTTCTCTCTGGGCCAAAAACCTGCGCTCATAAAAGCAATGACCCCAAAAATAGAGAAACCATAACTTGTGTCTTTATTTGGGAGGGCTTTGTGGGGAGGCTGAGACTCATTCTGAGCGGCGTGACCTTCAGTGAAAGTCGGCCAGTAATGGTATAAGCGCTGCTGTAAGAAATCCTCCGGTTGTGACCAGAGGTTGAAAGCAATTGCCGACCTTTGTTCAGTACAATACTATCTATTCTAAAGGTGCAAAATCAAAGGTACGGGTGAGCCTTTTGGCTTGCTCTCTAATCAAAGATTCTGTCTGTGTCTCTAATACTAAAAGGTTTTCTCACCTTTTTATGTCTTACCTGAGCTGAAAAACTATCACGGAAAATCTTTACTTACAAATCTATTATCAATCCGCAGTTAAATTGACCTTGAAGATAAATCGAAAGCGTATTTGTACTGCATATTTCTAAAATTGGCATTTAGTGACAGCAGGAGGTTAAGCTATCCATCACAGAAAAAAACATAAGCATGGCATCTGCTTTTATTTATTTATTTTTGTCGTTTGTCTTTTTTGCAGCTTGGCTCTCGTCCCTCTCCTCTCATGCGCCAGTTCTCCTTGGCTCGTCTTTGATGCAAGAAGGTGTGGGACAGAGAGCCAGCGTGATCCTTTGAGTTAAAGGAAACTTCTCAGCTCTCGTTACATCCTGCTTGCATCACACACACACACACACACACACACGCACGCACACACTCTTGACGTGCTCACTCTCACGCGGTAATCAGCCCTTTGGCAAAGTGCGTGAACACCTTTTTCTCGGCTGAGTTTCTTTTTCATGAATGTAATGAGGAACTTTTTATTGTGGGATTAAAACAGGAAGTGATCTGATTTTTTTGTTCCAGATAAAGATTTCTGCTGTGCCCCGGTAATATTGATAGTCACACACATTAATGCTGTGTTTGCATGTCAGAGTGAGTTTCCGTCCAGTGTTTTGTCAGAGTCAAATGGTGAACACACATCAGTTGTTATGGGCTCCTGTTCTGGAGAACTGCTGAGCGTTGGCGGAGGTTTGCGCTCTAACAGATGCCTCCTAATTTGTATTTGAACACGTAGGCTGATTGCGCAGCCTGTAGGTGTTGATATTTACATGTGTGAAGAATCCAATGGAAATAAGACTTAGATTGTATCATGACTTGTGCCACTATACCAACAATTTGCACACGTTTTATACATAGTTAGTCCTAATTTGATGGCAGATTGGCACTTTGGATCTGGTGGCAGCAGACTGATTAACATTTCTTTAACCATCCATGTAGGAGAAGTGTAACAGTGCTTTATTGGAGCAACATTGTGTTATAGTCCATTTACTTCCATGTGTTTCTGAATTTCTGAATGTTTTGAGCAACAATATTATCAGAGAGGATTTTACAGACAGTGGTGTTGTTGCTCCAGAAGATGGAATTGGAGGCTCATTTTGTTTGATTCTGAGGTGAAGAAGCTGCTTCATTGGCATATTACTCATATATAGGTCAGGCACATGAGTGTGTGTTTGTGTGAAGGTGATGTGTGCGTCTGACTGGCAGAGTTTTATGGGGTGAGTCTCAGTAAACAAACATCAGTGCACGGCGCAGACACGCGGCAGCCAGAATCTGTTGGAAGCCTCTGAAATTGGTTTTTGATTATCAAAATGAAAACAATTTCCTCTGATCAAATCAGCGAGGAGACTGATGACTTATGGTGTCTACTTATGCAAAAGAAACTGATGAACAGGAAGAGATGAAATTTTAAATCATGGAAATAAATAAGTTGGGCTAATACTCTAAGAGATGACACAAGTTTCTAAATGTTTGAAGAAGTTCTTGTTCACCCTGGTACTGGAATTCTTTATTAGTAGATGTCACAGCATATTATTTTAGCATTTAATCCACTTTTGCAGCTTGTCTTCAGACGTTCTCAATAAAGGAGTGTGTAGCCTTTATCTCAAGACTCAGATGTGACATCCACAAAATCAGTCTGAGATTATTTAGTCTTTCTGTACAGTGTAAATCTGAACCCGGGTAAAATCAAACCAAATTTTTGACAGTTCAGGGGGTTGTAGTTGATCACAATTTCCTAAAGCCCACATTTATTAGATTTCTTGGTTGTTTTTGACAAGCTGTCCAAAACCCAAAGATATTTGACTGTTAACAGTAAAACCATCAGGTCTTGATATTTGACAGTTTTTCTTGATAAATGATAAATATCAAAATAATTTCTTTTTATGTTCATAGAATGAACAACCAAACAAATAATCTGCTTATTTGCACTTAGGATGCTTTTTTTCTTTACATTTCTCTCAAGTCACTAATCTGTTTTGTCTCTTCTTTTTTTTAAAATGGACCTATCATAGTGTTTGATGTTTTTTTTTATTTCTTTTTTTCTTTTGTTTGACCAACAGTCCAAAACTCAAAGATATCCAGGTCAGTAAAAAGATTGCTTTATTGTTTTATGTTATTGCCTTTGAATTGATGCCAAAATCATTTGTCTACTGACTGACTAAACAAACAATCATTTCAGCTCACGTTTGTAAAAACTGGAAGGAAATGTGGGGTTGAAGTTCAGCTAGTCTTTACAGTGAAAGTCAAGACATGATTGAGAAAGAAAAGAATCCTTTCAATGAAAGAAATTCAAGTGCAATTTCACCCACTTTATTTCCAACACAGAAAGTAGTTACTGAAAATCTCTCCAATATCTACCTCGTACTCAAAAAAGCAATCCTGGTCCTTTTATCTCTCATAGTGGCAGTCATATGTGCATCTGTGGTTGGTGCTGAGTGGGTCATTTCAGGGGTCATAGTTTTTTAATTGGATAATCCAGTCCCGAGCCAGCTGAGATTAGCAGCTACTCAAACCCGGGGAATTGGTATGATAGTGTTTGACCTGCGTGACCACACTGGGATAAGCTTCCTCCTTAGGAGCACACAGTTTTGCCTCCGGGAAACATCAGAAATGATGGAAGAAACTTTGTTCAACAGCCCCCAGTTTAAAAATTACAGATTGGAAAATTTCTGCAGGACACAAACGCTAATCACATCGCAGCCTTCTTGAGGTGTCAACAGTATGTCTTAGCCTTCAAAGCATCCCACTCCGTGTATTAAACTGTCTTTGTCTTCACTTGTGATCCTGCGGTGGAGCCTTCAACAAGAGTTGTTGAATGTGCTCGTCATTTCTGCAGCCGTGTGCCTGTGTGCAGATTTTTTTTTTTTCTTCACACACCCCCAGTTGTGAGTGTGCCTTAGAGTCTGGCACCGCGTTAAGCCCGAGAATGTGCATGTGTTGGAGCTGTCCTCTTAATCCTTACAGCAAATAAAGGGAGGCTTACTCAGTCTGGTGCACACACACACACTAGAGCAGGCAAGCGAGCACAGATGCATACACTTCACATGCACTGGCACGTGCGTGTGTGGCACATGCTCTCTCTTCCTGTTCATATCTGTCTTTCTTCTCTCTCCTTTCCATCTGGCTGATGCAGTATCCTTCCATTATACCACCTCTCTAAGATATCTCTCTTTCTTTCTTCTGCAGCCATTGCTTCATCCTTCTTCCATCCCTCTCTCTCCCTCTCTCTCTCTTCCTCCCCTATACTCTCCTTCTCGTCTTCATTTCCAGACTTGTACACAATCCCTGCTGCTCACACTGTCTCCATCTCTTTGCCAAGCCAATCGAGGCTTTGGAAATTGTCTCAAAAGCAGAAGGATTACCCCCACACCCACAACAATTACCCCCAACCTTCCCAAGAAGGGCACAACAGCCGCTAGTGCCCCATAACGACAGAGCTGCTGAGCTGCTGAGGTGGGATTTACGATTAGTGATGGTGTACTCTGCCTCTTAGCGCAGCACAAGCAGCCACTGTCGGTGTTGTTAGTCGTGCTGCGGTCACAGCTGAGCTCAGGAAAGGGCTGCCTGGTTCTGCAGGCAGGACTTCAACATGCAGTCTCCTGTGTCTTTGTAACACTGTCAGACGTTCATCAACCAGATTTAATTTCCGTAACACCACCCCCGCCTCCAACCCACCCACCCACCCGGGTTGGGCAGCATGTTTTCAGATTATTTTCTCGTCATTGTGTTTGATCGCCGATGGCGGATGTGATCGAGCAGAGCATGGGCTCAGCTGTGTGTCATCAGCACAGACACAGCTGTGCACATCGATTGACAAGGCAGCAGGAACAGTGTCAACTGACCACGATTGTGACACGGCGGTCTGAGGTGGATTAAAGGATACGTCCACAGTTTTTCAGATCAGGTGCCCGTGTGAACAAATTCAAAAGATTTTCCTGAGATGTGCATAATCACAGCAGACAGATTTTTTTTAAAATATAAATTATATAAACATTTTATTTTATCACATAAAACAATTCTTTGAGGAATCATTTGCATACGCTTGAAAAATCGAGAGTACTTCAATATGCAAATGAAGTCAACTTGAGCTGTTTCCGTGTCATCCTCTCTGTCACGCAGGTGCATGTTGGGATAGGTCCAACCCCCTCAACCCTGCATGAAATCATCTCTTATAAAGAATAGATGCTTTCTGTGTCAGGTCAGTTTTGAAAGGATGAGTTCAAAATGATTTGGGAAAAGAAACGACAGCACTAATCGTTTGTTCAAACAGCACAAATGACCCTGGACACAGGTGTGTATGTGTGTGTGTGTCAGTGTGTGTGTGTGTTTTCTTGTTAAATCTGTAAACCATGTTTTTTTAACAGCATTGGTTTCCTTTGTAAGGATGATGTTGATCTAATATTACTGAAGTATTTCTGTTGTTTAGATCCTATAATATCATGACCATGGGGCAACACTCATAAAAGGCTGTTTTGAAGAGTGTGTGGGTTTTTGTAATTGTGTAGATATGAGGACGTATTGAGAAGAGCTGTAATGCTGTATTGCACTGCCTGCAATGACTGGGTATTTCTTCAGCACACAATCGAGACATGATCCAAATTTAGATAACTGAATTTCAACCCATCCAGCTCTGCCTGTTTTCCATGAGCTGACGTTGCATTTGAAATGATGACTGTGCAAAAACTTGCAGAAAGACTTGTGCTACCTTGCATGAAGCTAAAAGGAGAAAATGATGAGGCGTGCTATGGGATGACGTTGAGCAAGGAAGAGCAATCTGGAACTTGTCATTACCCACTGGGCTGCTAAGAAAAAAATAATAATTATAATTTCCTTCATGCTATGTGCATATAAAGATTTTTATTCTATTTTTCCTAGATATGTTTGAGGAGCAATCTGCCATGGCTTGCTGGTCACAAATCATTGTCCAAAGATGAAATTAACATTTTACATTACAAGCCGACCTCAGTTCTTGTTCTCTAATTATCCACAAAACACAAACCTTACCTTAAATGATCTGAATCTGAGGATGGGGCTCAATGTCCTTGAAATGTCAAGACCCATACTCCACACACTCAAAGAATAATGAGGGGTGAAAGTGCCTGTGTAGAGTGTGTGTGTGTGTGTGTGTGTGTGTGTGTGTGTGTGTGTGTGTGTGTGTTTGGTAAGGTGCCTGTGTTAGCGGTAAGGTGCTTGTGTTAATGAAGCATAAGGAGTTGACATGTTGAAGTCCTGTGAAGTTGGTGTTCCCGACTCGTCCCCCTAATTTAAGTCTGTCACATTTTCCTACGCATGATTAAGCTGTCAGAAGATTGTTGCTAATGTCTTCGCCTGCAGGAATGCGCACACAAAGAAATGCGACTGAGGGTGAGTGAGTAAGAGGCTGAGGAATGAAAGTGTGCTCATGTGAGAAAGACAGAGAAGGAGAGTGAGAGTTTGGATACGAACACATTTGTTACCCCTAACATGCTGGTAAATACACTGATAACAAAATAACAAATCTTTTTCACTTCTGCAAAAGTCATAGAGCTGCATTAAGTGCATGGAGCTGATTTATCTGTCTTAACAGAAGTATCAATTCATACCTGCCATTAGGATTTGAGTGCATTTGTGTACATTTGTTTGTCTGCTATAATACCAGTCAGTGTTTGAATAATGCCTCTTGAATGAGAAACACAAAGACAAAGTTGTATTAGTCAGTCATCTTCATCCTTCCCCTCCCGCAGAAACTCGTCTCCAGTGTTAGGTTGCAAGTTATCCAGCAGTGTTCTCATTTTCCATGTAGCTTTCTCCCTTTAAATCTCTGCGCCTCAGCGGTCCAAATGGCACTACTGTGATTAGCTGAACAAATGGTACCAAAGTCCTCAGTAGATTACTGCTGCTGTATTTACCCCTCTGAGACCCGAGTTAATCCAGGCTGTACAGTGTACAGAGGGATTGGGTGAGAGGTTCAGGAAGAAATGTAAATGTTGAAATTTGGCTTTGAATGCGTGAGACAAACAAACAAACACAAATCAAACCCATGAACAACAACCAGTTCCATCTCAGAGACACAAACATGGATAAAGTACATGTATTTATCCTAATGCAGCCTGACTTTCTGATACAGCTAAAAGCCACTACATGCTGTGCATGAGGAAAAACAGGGAAGATTCAAACCTGTGTGCTTCAGTCAGACCGAATGGGACTGTTTTACACATTGATATGATTTGTTTCAGCAGATCTGAACTCAACGCTTGCATTTGGGTGCAGACCAAAGCAACTGCACTAAAACCATTTAGTTAGTCCGGTTTGTTTGAGGTAAGAATGCGAACTAACCTTGATCGGACTTGACAACAAGATGTATTTTGCAAAGTGGCGTTACATGGATTTGAATGAACAAAATCAACATTCACTAGCTGGTCACCTTGAATGAATCAAGGTCTGAAGTAGATTAGCAAGGAAGTAAGTTCCCTTTTTGACATTTGAGCAGCGATGCATTGAGAAAACCCAAAGTCTCATTTACTCAATAAAACGAGAGCAAATGAACTCTCGGTCTGAAAACGCCCCAAAGCTGTGCTGAAGTCAGTAGAGAACCACAAACTACTCTCTTTGTGTTCATCCATTCACCCAGGCTAAGTAGGGTAGCCCAGACATCCTTCGCACCAGCCTCATCTCCCAGCTCTTTCTGTGGGATCCCGAGGTGTTCACAGACTCAATGAGATATGTAATCCCTCCAGTGTTTTCTTGTCTCATCCCACTGCCAGAAATACCCCCAGAGGGAAACATCTGATAGATGTTCTTTTCAGATGCCCAAACCACCACAGCTGGCACCTTTCAGCGCGAAGGCATAATCAGTAGTATTTGTCGGTCGCTGTTTGAAAGCATAACATTAAAAGTCGGACCCTCCTCCCCGACTCAAAGCACACAAGCTTCTGGTGGTCCCACATGCTCATGTAAATGGTTATTATGTTTGTCAGTCCTGCACCTCACAGCCTTTGTGCTGTTGGGTTGAGGTCACACAGAGGTCAATACCCAAAATGTTCTGAAAAAATACAGCAAAATAAGCAAAAAATTGGATGTATGGATGTGGAATTTTGTAGATATACAGTGACTGTGCATATATATCAACTGTAAATGTTAATTGTACTACTTGTATTAAGTGTCTGGAGGGCTAAAAATCCTTGTTTTGAAAAAAGGAAATTTGGATTGTTACTTTGTATCTTGGAAATAAGGTAACAGCCTTGACTCTGCTTCTGCTCCTTTTCCCACTTCAGCTCCCCTCAGGCGCTGTGCAAATGAGGATTTTAACAAACACAAACCTGAACTTTAGGTTTCAAAATGTCTCTTTTCAAAATCCACAGTAGGTGACTTACAAGAAGCCACATCAATGTTTGTCTGCTTTCTTGTGTATTTCTGTGATGAAATGTTGTAGATTAAAACACTATTTAGTGGTTTTGTGAACTTCAGTAGACTATTTACTCTGGAGGTTAGGATCTGTTTGCTGCCTGATCTATATGCTCTTGTCCAACCCCAAAAATTACTGATAAAGTCACTGTTATTACTTTTATACAGAGAACAGTGCTTCATAATCCATTATTTTCTGGGATGAGACATGCAGACCTGACATTTTATTTTTGAGTGATGACTCACAGAAATAATTGGTTGGTTATGAATAAAACTAATATTAAAATATATTCATTATATTGATATAAGACAGGAAGTCAAAACACCCATGTTTTCACAGTTTTGAACTCATTCAAATTAATGGAGACCGCTCTGTTTAACTTACTTTATTCACATCCAAACTAATTGACTCTGTGTCAAAGCAGTTATTGGTGTGGCACCATTTGTTAAAAAGGATGATCGAAAAGTGAAATGTCGACTTCACCACAGTTTTCTCATGACAGCTCGACAACCAATGCAGCATATTTTCTATAAACAGAAGTTTTTACCTGGTTGTCAGATGCTCTGTCAACTTTCGTGTTTAACGCTTCATAGGCTTTGAGTGTGAACGTATGAGAATCTGCATATTTCAATATGACTAATCTAATAAATGGCCTAATCATTTTGTTGTAAATACCAACACATTCCCTTGCACCAGCTTCAATGGCTCCAGATGGCTGAGCCCGTTATTTTATTTATTAATTTTTTTATGAACACTGTGTGTGCTGTAACAATAATGGAAGATCCTGATGATAATGATGGCTGTTATCGTTTTTACAAAATAAGACAAAAACTTACCTTAAATGACCTTGAGATCATTTTGTGTATTTGTCAGTAATTCGAACAGATGCGCAAAAGCTCACTTGATCTTGATTTTTCACTATAAAAACAGACTGTGAGAGCAGGGCCTCACGATACATCTGACTTTTGGATATTAAGCAGGAGCTGTCACAAAAGTTATCGTAGTTGGAAAACTGGCTTTTGGCTGCCAAGCAAGCAACGTCGCTTTTTGTTCCTTTGATGTCGGCTCTTCCTATAATTGCGAAACAGAATTCACCAAGCGTTGAATTGTTCACGCACTAATGGGCAACGTGAGATAGTTGCTGAGATCACAGTTAATATAGCTCTATTTTTGAAAAGGTACCGGCCAAACCGTGCGCAACTACCTCATTTCAATATAAATATAGTTTGGTCAAAAATAATTTAATATGCTGCAAATAGCTTTTTATGTTTATTTATAATTAATATACTGTACCAGATAGAGTGCACTCAGTCTAGAACTGATATGTAGATTTCTTTTCCTCATTAACCAGTCAGTTGGTAGAGTAGGTAGAATTTCAGTCAAACAGGATTTTCTTTGGCTGCCTTCAGCTCTACTGGAGGAGAAGATAGTAGACAGATGGCTGTGTTTTATTTTTGGGGAGAACTATGCTTTCATAAGTCATGTGTGCAGCTTTATGTACACAGCATCTGAGCTCTTGGTGACTGTCACAACTTATTCAGATGAAAGTGAAAGCTTTCTCCTCTGCGTCTTCCCTAATTTTGCTCCTATTTAGTTTGTCCTTGTGCTCAGACACGCTTCTGCCCCCTCCTATTATATGTAAAAGGACATACATGGCCTCTGAAAGGAAATGCATTTTCATTGTAATTACATCAAAAACAAGGATGTTGTGTTGCTCCCATTTCAAGCACTAGAGTGAATTCTACGCATGATGCATAGTAAAGAGCAGCTCATGTGTAAGAGAAAGAAGAGAAAGAAAGGGGGAAAAAAAAGAAATAAGCTTTTTGTCAAATTGTTTTCATGACACGTGACTCACTGTGCCCACTGCTCTTCACACAGAGAAGCACTACATCAGACAGCACACAAGGAGCAAAGATGTTTCTTTGTATTTCAGTCCCCTTGACATTTTATATCTACTGACTAAAAGCGTTGGTCATCTGTCTTGAACTCACATCTATTTTGTAAAACTTGTCCTCACCACTTTTAGTCATGAGTTACTGCCTTTCTAATACAGTGTTGTGTTTAGCTATTCATTTTGAGTCTCGTGTTTAATTCAGATACCGATGCCTTTGAGTTACGGAAACACTTTTATATTTGAAGCGTGTACAACATTTTTTACATATATGTATTTGTGTTGTCATATAATTAACTGATGCTATATCTTTAATGATATGCTCTTAATCAATTTTTTGGGAGAAAAGCACAATGCAGCATAAACATTGGATCAGTACTGTCAGACCTCAACATTTTCTTGCCCACAAGAAACGTAAAAAATGATTTTTGAAATTGAATTGTGTTGCAAATGATAGCTGCTTAAAAAAGAGGCCCTAAGTTTAATTCTGTTGGGGATTTAAAACTTCAGCTGTTTTAGTTTCTGTTCCTAATGTTGTGCCTGCTGGCTCACTGTGACACAATGGTGCTCACTGAATGGAACAAGGCCATTGTAATGTTGTTAGTAACACCTTTGCTTTTGTTCAAGATTGAGTTGTATGCCGATTACCCACTCAATGGAGAAAACTGATTGTTATTTCGTAACTATTCGTATTCACTTTTGTGACTGAATTATTCACAGATGTCTGTATTAAATATTGGTTCATCATCCCACCAAACAGAGAGAGATATTTTTTTAAAGACAAAACTAAATACAAATTTACATTAATATTTGCATTCAGATTTTATTTTAATTAGCTAGCTGGTTAACATTTGGGTTTATTGTGGTAATTTACAAAAACATAAAAGCCATTGTAGATTTCCAGCAATGACAGTGGCAGCTGCACAGATTGATACGGAGACTGTAAATTGAAGTTTGGCATTATCACCTCTTCCACATGTGTTTGCTGACAGAAGTGAATGTAGGTGAAAGTCAGAACTACAGGATCTCGTTTTGAAATGAGATACACTTCAGTTTAGATAAAAATCTTGCACATTTTACAGTAGCCAAAATATCATCGTGAAACACCACTGCATGGAGCTTAAGTCTGAAGCACTCCTGATCCTTGCTGTTTTTCTGTTTGACTCTCTCTCACTCCCTCTCCCTCTCTCTCTCTCTCTCTCTCTCTCTCTCTCGCTCTGTCAGATTAATCTTCGTCTGTTTAAGCAGTGTAGCATCATTAATGATAGGTGGTATTATGTGAGATGCTCAGAGATGAATGAGGGTGTTTGCCTTGGCTATTACTCCCTCTGTTAGAGCGGAGCAGCATGAGCACCTCACAGCTCATCTAGATCAGTCTAAATTTGCCTCAGGCAGGCAGGACCAAGGTCACTGAAGCTTTGCCGTCACATTCACATACTGTGAACTATATATAAGAGCTAAGGTCAATTGTTACTGTGTTGGAGTGCATAACTTTAACATAACTTTGTGGGTGGATAAAATGTATCCTTTATTAATATGTCAATAACCGAGTCATTTTTTTTTAATGCATGTGTGACGAGCAAGGACTTGTCCATGTATTTGAGAGATGCTAGTATCCGTGTCTCTGATATCCCGATGTCAGTACCTATTTATTCCTTTTATTGATCTACTCCTGGTCCTCTCTCCCACATAGCAAATTTTCCTCAGGGGGTTCGCTGCTCCTTCTCTGACCTTCATAGTGCTCCCAAGTCTCTCTTCCTTCTGTCTTACTCTCACTGTGTGTGTGCTGGCGTGGGGCTGCGGGAGCAGTCCACTAATAGAAAGTCTATTGACTGGGCCAGTCACTCATTGCTGCTATAATAGCTGCTGGGGCCCTCCGGACACCAGTCGATAAAAGCAGCTTGTCTTAGTGAGAGGCCTTTGTCTGCACTGGAGCAAAATTAAATGCTTGATCGACCACCTTTTTAAGATGCAGTTTATGGTGTGTGTGTGTGTGAGAGAGAGAGAGAGAGTGAGAGCATGCATATGAGCCATGTATGTGTGAGTCGTGAGTATATAGAAACATCTGCAAAAAGTCAGACACTGCAACAGTAAATCCTTTGATTATTTCTCTCAGACTTTGATGTGAGGGGGAAAAGTGTGTGTGTGTGTGTGTGTGTGTGTGTGTGTGTGTGTGTGTGTGTGTGTGTGTGTGTGTGTGTGTGTGTG
>JBAJHX010000033.1:11958122-11974607 GCA_037176925.1 Amniataba percoides | reverse complement strand
GTGTGTGTGTGTGTGTGTGTGTGTGTGTGTGTGTGTGTGTGTGTGTGTGTGTGTGTGTGTGTGTGTGTGTGTGCGCGAGTGTGCGTGTTTGTGTTCAAGAACACCAGTGTGACCACTAATTCCCTGGAAGCTTGTTCTTCTATATGCCTGGACTGCAAACAGCTGGCACCACTGCCTCATCGTTTGTTGTTGCAGATCCACAAACACACACTCATGCCAAGTATTCCCAAACATTTTTTGGCAACAGAAACTGAGTCTTAAAAGAGACACAGTGACAACAAATTAAATCGAATAGTTAGAAATCAACAGCTGAGGTAAAGGTTTACCTGCAGCGGGCAAAACTGAATATTCTCCCAAGAGCAGAAAGTTCCTGAATTAAAATGTTGCCAGCTGTTGCATTATGTGCAGTATTGTACTACAGGAGAGAAAAAAAATCTTTTTTTTTATGCCTATCTGTTGACCAGCTGGACTAAAGTTGCCATCACTGTCTCTATTTTCTCCCCACACATGCTAATAGTTGCCCTGGTATGAAACAGTCTCACAGGCAGCCTTTTGTCCCATAATGCCAACATGCGCCTCATTAGAATAGTCCCTGCGGTGGCGCTCGGGGGAAGTGATGAGGCTGTTTGATTGACAGCGTTGGCATTCAGACTCAGGGGGTGGAGACAGTGTGGAGACGGCGCAGCAAGGTCACTGTCAGGGGAGAATAAATATGGAGAGACCTGCTAGTGCTTGTAAAATCTGTGGCACATAGTGAACCACCTCAGTCATGTCCACACACACTCACAGGGTGTGGACCAAGGCCACGGGGTGAAGGACCCTGGTGAGACAATGGCATGCGGTGTAGATGTGTCGGTGGCTCGTGAGCGAGTGAAATATGTAACACCCTTTTCTCTGGGCCACATGATCCTCAGAGGGGCGGGGGTTCCCTCTTCGCACAGTGGAGCTAATGCCGCCGCCTCACCACTAACCTCTGACACCTGGTTCATCTCATTACTGAGCGACCACTGTGACAAGCCGACACAAGGTCATCACATTTTACAATTTCTGGATGTGTCTTGAGTGGCAGCCTTGTGGCACTAACATTCAGCATCCGTTTCAGAGTGTCTTTGTCAACACTTAAGCTTATGTTTGTTTTTTTTTTGTCGGGAGTGTTGATCACAGGCGGGAGATAACTGGGAAGGAAACTTGCAGCTAATTCTGTCCCACATTTATGCTCGTGGCAGACGAGGAGGGAGAGCGGCTAATATGATTATGGGTAATTTCTGCCAAACTGCTGGTAATGCGGCTCAGGGAGAAAAACACGTCCAAATGCATAAACACAAACACTCATGCACACACACGCACACAACCCGTGTCCCTCCATGCAGATTCACACTCACACACACACACAGCAAATGAAGAAAGACAGAAAAATGACTGATTGAATTAAGGTAAAATTAACTGGGAACTTTGAGAAAGTTGTGCTTCTTCCCTGCAGGTGACAATCCGATTAACTTCATTAACATACCTGGCTAGAGCACCGGTGCTGGAAAGGAAGACACGCTGACAGAGAAATGGACAATGTATGGACGTATGTGGGGAGGGTGGCGGCGGCGGCGGTGGGCCGGGGGTAAAAACTGGGATGAGGCAGTAGCCAGATGGAGAGGAGAGGTTAGGTAGAGGAGGGAGAAGGGAGGGGAGAGCTGTGCTGAGTGATATCTGCAGTGTGCAGGGTGTGAAGCGTGTCATCTGTCATCTAATAGAAAACCTGTGTGTGGCCGAAACTGAAATGCGAAAACAGACTTTCCTTTCTCACGCTCGCTCGCTGCTGCTATTTGTACCCACAGGGTAACTGCTCCAATCAGTAACAGTTCCTCTGCTTTCCCCGTCCATCCGTCTGCCTCTGTGTCTCTCCGTCACCTGTCACACATGCAGGTGTGATGCAATTCCCCACAATTTTGTGATCGGAATCTTAAGTGAGCTGTGACTGAGAAGTTGATTGGAGGCTGTCTTTGTGACAGAGATGTTTAATGCAGATTTTTCCGACGGAGCCGGGGTAACGAGCCTTTCATTTAGTTTTCAGATGAATGAATCTGTTTACTGCTTGTTTGCAAACAGTTATCTTTAAATGAAAGGCTTGATTGGCAAAAGATGCTTGCAATTAGTCCTTTGTGTGCTGGAAAAGAGGATGTAATCACATAAACGTGCTGTCATCAATGAGCTGTTTTACCGTTGTTATGACGCAAATGCTGAACAGGAAATTGCATTAATGCGCTGATGTCTTACAGGGGGATTCAAAATCAGCCACACGAGATTCAGCTCAACTTAGTTGTTCTTGCAGCTGCTATTCAAGGTCAGAGCGACCTTGTCACAGCTTTGTACAGTGAGGTAACCATAATGCCTGTAAGCTGACGTGTTCACATTTATTCTCCGAGGATCTTTCTACCCAGAAAGATGGCACCTGTCACGGTGTGGGTGTTTGTGCGTGTATTTTCTGATGACAGGGGCGTGAAAGCCAGTGCATGAACAATATGTTTACTATACTGCCACTGCGATTGTTTTGAAAGGCTGACATTTCAAGGTGGTCTTCATAGAGGCATTTCCAATTTTAAACAAATCCACAAACAGAATAAACATCATTTTTGAAGTGATGCTTGTGACTCAGATGTGCGAACTGTCAAGTGCCTTCGCACGGGCATCAAAACAGCCGCAGATTTTGGGAATGACATCACCCACCCCTGGGATCCGAGATGTATTAGCAGTCTATTCAGACGCTTGCAGTGTTTTTCATCCCACAGTGATTGTGATGACAGCCGCCCTCTGGTTTGTGACCTAAAAGATTATATATCTCTGCTCGTGGGGAGCTCAGCCCAGTTAACACTCCGGCCTTTTCCATTTACCAGCACAAAAGATGAGTCTGCTTGCCGTGCAGTCACTTACCACTTTTTCCTCCTCTAATGACGGCTAAGTGCATTTTAGTGTTTTAATGGCTCTGTATTATACTTTGCCTCATCCAGTTCACTTACACAACAGTGCCTGATTAAGGCCAAGACCCATTGATATTCTACTTTATAGAGGAAGAGGGTCGTGTATCGTTAGAGGGCGAGTAGTGTTCATCCATTTCAGTGATTAATTATTAATTCCATGCAACATTTAAAGCCCTAAACACATGAACCATATGGGTTCACAATGGCTCAATGTAATGATTTACTTTAATAAATTTGTTATGGACATTACAGTATGCTCCAGAGAACAGTCTCATTGTGTAAGTCTGTAAGTAGAAGGGACAATTACACATTACCGTTCTCTGTAGTTTACTTTGGAGGGAAAAGGCTGAAATACAGACTTTCAACTTGAATTTAGGGGTGTTTACATTCACTTACATTCACTCATTTAGATAAGTATTGCCATCCTTTGAAAACAGTCCTCCAGTTTTGGAGCATTAAAATGTACTTGAAACATTTGAATAAACAGTAATTATAATTTTGGTTGCAAATCCTTTGAAGTAAATGATAAAAACACACAAATCTCAGCAAACATTTGGTATCATCCTCAGTGACGCTCAGTGATGCTTTACTTCTCTTTTCAGGGTCTTTCTTCAGTGAAATCTGGACTCAAACATTTGACTATTTAGATTGATTTATACGTTCTTTGTACAGGTATTGGGTTTTCTATTTGGGGATTGGGATTTTAGCTTTTTCCTTGAGGAATGCATATTTATTTAGAATGTCAGCAGCATTGATCAACATGTGTGACAGAGCCTTCCCTTTTTAAGGAAGGTGGCCTTGTTGGTGACATGTGACGTAGTCTGGCAGGTTCATCTCCAGTGTGTTCAAAAAGTACCTGTATGTGCAGCAGACAGCATGAAATCCTTGCTTTTATGGATTTTTAAGTTTAGAGTGGGAATCAGAAAGTGTTTAGATCAGCTCAGGTTCAAGCAAAGTGGTTCTGAAAAGTCCATGTATTGTGTTTGCTGCAACGAATGGATAAAGAATCTTTTTCATGCAACATTACCACCATGTGCCTTGATCTTTCTTCAAAGAAGAGTTTGCTCAGGTTGAGGAGGCTAATTAGCAGCTAACTGGCAAACAAGGCTAAAGCCACTTGATTTAGCCTGAAGAAACCTGAGGTCTCCCAACTATGGTTCAGAGGACTGAAGCTCCTAGCAAATGTTAATAATGAGTAAAGATGAAAAGGCAGCAAAACTCTTTCATTTTTTGTCCAGTTGCACAGTTAAAAGGGTAAAAGAATATGCAAGTGTATGTAAATAATATATGTCATCTTGCCACCGTTACAAAAGTGGACACATAACATTCAGTATGAGCCAACCTTTGTCAAAGCTTCTAATAATCGCCGTTATCTGTCTCTGATGCTTCGAAGCCCAAAAGTGATATCTGGGGCACCCCAACAATGAAGCGAAACGCATGCTTTTGTTGGTTTGAGGTCAGGTGGTTGGTCATGAATATTCTGCTGTGTACCCAAAAATATGTTTTGGTTGCTCTGGTTGTATGTTGAGGATCACTGTCCTGCTGTATTAACACTGAAATGAGCCGGAGATGTCTGAATAAAATAACAAAAAATGCAAAGATCCATAATTCCTTTACGATTCACCCTGTAACAGTGTCGGAGACCTATTCTGTAAATCTGAAAGCCAGCACTTTATTTCTAAGTTTCTGCTTATATTTAAATGTAATATGCTGGAGTACAAAAGGCAAAACAATAGAAAAATAGAAAAATTGTCCTACTACTCACTGACTACACTGTATTTAGAGCCTTAGAGGCTTCTGAAAAAAAGTGTTTTACATATTATTCCAATATGACTAGACCTTCTCTTTTTCTGCCCGATTATCCCCCCTTTGCTTTCTTTCTCTCCCACAAGCATAATGCTGATACATTAAAAGAAGCTGATGCTTTGTTCTGTCACTGTGCACACCTTTGTATCTGCTTTATGCTCATGAATGGAAGGATGGTAATTTTCTGCTTAGCTGAAACTCCTAATTGAAACTGGTTGTTTCTCTGAGTTTCTACTTAAGAATCAGTTTTGGTCTGATTTCTCCCACACTTACACATTTTGCAGCAAAGCCACCACACCCAAACAGGTGTGCACAGATGTGATCTTCAGCAGGTGCATCAGGCAGACGTAGCATTTGTATCATATGTAGAAAAACGTGTGTGTCACACATACATTTCTAAAAGGATGTTTTAAAGTTGAGGCTGTGTCTTGATTTCACGGTACAACCTAATTTTAGCTGGACATCCTTTAATATTTACTGTGTTAACACTTGAAAACTGAAAGAAATAAGTGTAGTTAAAGATGCCGGTGTGGGCACTCTTGGTGATGATTGACACTATTCTCCCACAATGTAATTAAGGCAGGAAATGGAGCAGCTGTTTACAGCTAAAAGATTAAGACTAATTGCACTTGGTTGCGAGACAGCTCCAGAAAGATCAGAAAAAAATGAAAGATTCAAAGACGTCTTTGGAATGTCTGAATCTGACTTAGTGTAAGCTGCTGTTTTATTGGTGTCTGATGCACATATTATTTATACAAGACATATAAAATGGTCAGATTAATTTCCTCCACACAAATTGGCAATACATGAAAAAATAAAGATAAGTAGCTATCTACACAAAAATATTATCTGGATTTGATACACAGACTTGCTGCCATCTTGTCAGAAAGATGACGACAGACAGCTAAATTTAGGGAAGGATGCATAAACTAAATGCCTCTGAAGAGCACTGGATAAACAAGCACCTGTCACTCAGAGCAAGAATACCCCAAAAAACAAGCTTGAGTATCCTCAACGGAAAAATGTTTTTTTTTTAAAAAGAGAAACACATGTTGAGGTTGTGTTTTAGGACACAGGTTACAATTTCCCCTTTACATTCATATATACATTTAGGCCTTTGCACACAGGCTTCAGCAATGGTTGTGATCAGTTCTTCCATTTATTAGAACTGCTCATGGAGAGACGGTTGGTTGACAGCGAGACAAAGCACCTGACTAGCTGCCTGTTACATTTGACAACCTAATTTCAGTTGCAGACTGGCTGTCTGTGCGTGTATGCGTGCGTGTGCGCGTATGTCTGCATGCTGCTTACAGATTTAGATCCTGGTTTGCGGTGTGCTCTGCAGGCTGGAAGCAGGATGTTGAGATGACAGCAGTCACAAGGGGGAAACCATCAGATGTAGCCGTCAGCTGACAGACAGACTTATTACACTGTCTGTCCCCCTCCTGAGTCGAGGCCCAGATACATACAGTATTAGCCCAAATGCTGTCTCACTGGCCCAGTTTATGCATAGCCTAGTTATGAGCAGTGTAGGTATTGTGGGACATCCCTAAAACACTCCTATACTCAGTTGCTTTTGTTTAATATGAGCCAGAATGTGGCAACAAGAACACAGAGGGAAGGAGCAACTATATCATGTAAATTGGTTTGTGGAAGGCTGTAAATTTCTGTATTTTCCTGCAACAGAACTTGTCTGCAGTGTGCAAAGTAGTCCCGTTTTATTTAAATTGAATGACTTTTCCTTTGAACGACCAAGATTGATTTGTCATGAAAGTCTCCAGATGGTGAAATAGAATTTAGATGGAGCGTGCATGTTGTAATGAATTTTTTAGGGTGCACGCACATTGCAACTGCTATTTGCCAAAACACTCAATACTCAAACACATAAATCGCCCCCCCTCCCCACAAACATAAATGTACATATACACACATATTTACATATGCTCATAAATATGCAACAGCAACAAAAAAAAAAAACACCTGTGTGTATGCACACACATGCACATCTGCTCCAGGTCCTGATGCACAAACACGCCCCTCTAAATGTACCGCGGTGCAGGCAGGGGCTGAAACAGTGAATGTGTCAGATCAGAGTTTTAATTAAAGCTTCTCTGGCCAGCCGTGGAGCAGGAACAGCAAAAAGCTTTTTACTGGAGGAGTGTTTGGCACTTGGCAAAGCTTCCTCATTTGAAAAACAGCAAGAGACAGATTTGGATTATAGCAGGAGCCAAAACAATGTCTCTGCTTGACTGGAGCTACAGCCTTGTTGTCTTTAGCTTAAAACAAGGTTAAAAATACTGGAGTAATCTGTCAGGGTTACTCATGATATAATTTTCTTATTATGTAACTGTTGGTCTTGGCCACAAAAGCAGATAGGACACAGATTTGCAACAGGGGCATCTGTGATCCATGTAAACATAGTATTTGACATCACTGTTGTGATTTAACTGAGCTTTAAGGTTTGATTTGACCTTCAGCAGGACAGCAGGACTGTAAAATTGCCAAATGAGTCACACAAACATAATAGATCTACTGCTGAGCTAAATTTTGTTTATTTTAAAAAGTGAGACCATCTGCTGATAGGATGAGATACTTTGTACACTTAGTTTCAACTGTTTCAAGACTTACGTTTTGGGCAAAGATATAATACTTTGATAGTGTGATACTCTGACTAATAGATACTGGCATTAGAATAACTTTTAGTCAAGTTGGTGGCAGGCTCAAGGGGATATGTTAACTTTTTGAGCAATTGTAAAGAACATTTGTGTGACCATTGAAGAATGAGAGGATGAATCCCTTACCTTTGCAAGTAGCTCTACCATCAGGCTGTACCATCTCAACCAACCATGCTTCACATACATGCAAACAGTCCTCTATCTATATAAAATGTCAAATGAAAAAAAAGAAACATTCAGTTTATTACAATCGAATCTGTGATCCAGAGCTGCACTTTTGTTCCCCCTGTCTTTCTGAGCATGCAGGATTTAGTCCCTCAAACCTGGACCAGCTATCTTGACCTTTTAAAGGGACAGTTAATGTGAGCCAGGTCTAACATCAGCCCGTAGCCCCGCATGAATAAATCATCCTGGACAGGTCAGGTACCTCAGCAGAGATGTTGGATTGCTGATTTCTAACCTCCCGCTTAAGCCTTCAAGAATTAGCACCACTCACACTCGGGTGTCGATGCAGATTCATTTAGTGCTGCGTGTGCTGCTCATGTGTCTGGCTGCTCGTGTCGCCGGCCAGCCTGTGATCCACTGTCTAAAATGCCACCAGGGGCTGTGGGGGTGAATATTGTGATGGCAACAATGATTTTTGACAGGGAAGCTCTGACAGGCTCGACAATGAACAGCCTGCTGCATGGAGCAGAGCGGCGAAGTGGAAATCTGTTGCTGCTGGGCTGTCTGGGGTCACATCACCACCGCTGACGACAGCAGGCGGTCAGGAGCATGCACACCCAACATGTGACGGGTGACGTGAGGGAGGGCTAAAATATAAAGCCATTGTCTTTTGATTTGTGCAGTGGTGTGTTTAAATGTGCAGGCTAAATGGCTCTCGTGTTTTATGCACTTATGTGCTGAGACAAAAAGAAAATTCTGCTGTCGTCGTTCTTTGTGAGGATGATTTTTTTTATTTTTTATAAATGAAATCACTCCCGCTACACCTACACCACCAGTGTAACCTTTTCCATCAGGCAGGCATTGTTATCGCTAAATGAAAGTACAATTGAATCAAAGAGAAGTTCAGCAATTTTAACAGCTAGTGTTGTTTCTCCCCTGAAAGCCATTCTTGTTTGTTCATTTACTAGTTGTCAGGAGGGTGACTCAGTGTTTACAATTATTTCACGCTCATAAAGCGACAGCCCTGTACAGTAAATGAAATCGTCTCTCCTTTTGGAAGAGATTTTGCCTCGTGCGACCCTTCGGCCCCGCGTGTCCTTTAAAATGTCAGCGGCAGACGTGTCTCCATCTTGACATTTTCAACAAATGCTTCTCATATCGGTGCAGTTGTACCGGGTCACGCGGAGGAAACTGTAACTTCCAATCCGTGGCGTCTCTGGGCACCGACACTGTGACTCAGAGATACTCCTTCGTGTAGCGTCGAGCAATTACACAAATAATTACCGCGGCTCATTCCGCGCAAACTCTTCGGTGAGGCAGAGCCACGCCAACATTTCAGACGAGGGAGTTGAAGAGCCCCGAGCTGTGAACTGCACCTACAGTAGAGGGATTACCTTTGCGGAAACACATCCCCAGCAGGACATGGGGTTACAGTGATATGGTCATGAATATGGATGAGTCAAGATAACATGCCCTACTGTGGGCTAAATGGAGAGGTGGCCTAGTATTCTCACACCCACTGACTTATGGTGCACAGAGGTTGGATGGCACAGTGGAAATGACATAACACCAGCTTTAATGTTTTATTTAGCTCCTCTCCTGTTGACTATAGTGGGCCATTAAGAGCGCGCAGCATCTCCCGTTTGCACTGATTTCCTCTCCCTCCCGTCGCTCTCTCTTATCTCCCTCCCTCTTGCGCTCGTTTTTTTTTTTTTTTACTGTACTTTTCTTCGTAAATAACAAGTTTGGTTTCCATTCAAAGAAAAGATGATAAACATTTCGCTCCACTGTGAAGACATCTCGCAGCTCAGCCTAAATGCGCTCACTTTGAAAGTCGGTGGGTTATTATGCTCATTTATTTTAACAAGATCGTGTGTTGTTTTTGTGCACCCCAAACTTTTCTACCTCTCTCTTTCCTCATCTAACAGGAATGGCAATGTTACTATGGAAACTTTGTTGAGAGAACTAAGCTTTCAAGCTAATTGCTTGTTTAAACAAATGGTTTGTTTTCTCATTTTTTCATATAATAATAATCTGCTTTTTTAATTCAAGTAAGATCCAAGGTTCACATAAAAACATGCACACAGTTCAGATCACACCTCTGTGCTTCTCACTTTGCATGCGCCTCTAAGTTTTCTGTATGAATTAATGATTAGTTGTCACCATGGTGAAAATCCATATTCTGTGTGTGAGTATAAGACACTTAAGTTTTCTGACAGGAACAAGAACATCTCCTTCTGAGGCCATATGAGATATGAACCTGCACTGTAGGTTTATGAAGATGCTAAGGACTGCCTTCCAGATACATTAAAGCATTAATAATGGATCAGCATGCTCGATATTATCACTCGATTTCAGTCTGTTCCAGATATATTGGTCCCAGCAGGTGAGGAATTTCAAAAATATGTCTGAGGTAATGTGGAAACAGTGCTGCCGTTACAACATGAACAAGAAAACATCCTGCTCAGAACATTGTTATCTTTAACTAAATAGAAATATATTTTTTTCCAGGACATTTGTTGAATCTGTCTCTCCTGCATGGCATGATTTTCCTTTTCCGTCTCCGTCTCGAAGACTGGGATGTTCTGCACTGAATAATTACCGTGAAGCAAATGCATGATGCGCTCGATCAATCACTGTCACCTGCTGAGCTGGTTCACACTGATCCTGATGCATCTTGTCTTGTTATCAATTCAGCTACTAGATGACTCATTAAATACAGGTACATGTACTTTCTGTGTAAAACATAGCTGTAGCCTGCTTACCTTAAATTTAATTTAAAATTTAAAAGCGTGATCATTTCTTCTTTGGTGATGGTGCATCTTTAAGCTATGGAAATAGCAATAGTTCTAATAAGTTGTATGCCTAATTCAGTACTACAAATATTCACTGATATCTCTATTTAACATATTGATTTCTATCTCTTGTGTATGAAACTACACAGTACCCTTTGGCTGAGATAATGTATGATGGTTAGTGTGAGAAAGTGTACAGTTTGGGAAAGCAAGCGACAAAAAACAAGTGATGGGGAGTGTAATTAACTAAAGTAATCATTTAAATATTAGTGTGTTGGTGATGCTGCAAACTCGAGGTTGTGCGTGTGTGGTAACGGATGATCGCTGCCAGTGAAAGCAAAAATTTCTCACCTCTACATGGCGGCGTAAACAAACAAACAAAAAAAAGAAAAAGAAAAACACGGGGCTGGAATTTGCAAGAGAAAATAGACATAGTTGTCGTCTTCATTGTATTCATCATCAGGTGTGTTTACAAATGTGCTCACGGTACACAGCTTACAGCGAGTCCCCCACTGCCAGTGCAGTTGACAGCTTCACATCCACAGACACCCACCCGCAAGCATCATATCACAGAATTCCTACCCATAGATACATCTCTGTCATATATTATGTAACATCTGCTAAAATATGTGACTCATGGCACAGTCATCCTCTGCACAGACTGCGATATCGGCACACACAGACACTGTTTCTGTTGTGAGTACATCAGTGCTGGAGAGAAAACCAGTCAGTGGAAATAGTCATCAAAACAGTCATGATGAACAACAAAAATGCCAAATGACTTTGTTGTTCTCCTGTTTTTCTTCTGGCGTTACCGATAACAGAGGAGTTGGTCATGTCAGACATCATGTCAGTAATCTCAAGTTTACAGTCCCGCACCGTCCTTTTGGCTTTTTTATGAATCCACTGGCTAAACTGTGGCATATTAGGTGTTCCTCTGCGGGGACGGTCTTTATGGTGATTGATCTGTTGAATCGGCTGTCCTCATGAAAAGAGCAGTTATCAAAGGCCGTCTCGCCGAGTGCGATCCCTCACTGGATTTTTGGTCCATCATCCTTGACTCCTCGGCTCAGGATGAGTTTATTTTCACCCACAGTTATCCATTCAGAAACATGACCCACCAAAAGACAGTTTATTCTCATTTCAGAGCCAGCATGTTTGTGTTTTTCAATAATATCCATGAGAAACACATTTCCCTTATCTCCCTAGAGCTCAGTGCAGATACACAATATGAATACAAAACTCTTGTACTTCTTAAAACACAAACTTCACCTGCAGCTACTGCCTATTTACACAAACCACCTTTTTTTTTCTTTTTTTGCTTCAATAAACAATTTCACTTCAAACCTTATTGTATGGTTGTTAATATTACAGTGTGATTGCATAAAACCATTACTTGTCCGTATGTCTGCAGAAGAAAAACACTTTTTTTTTAAATCAGGTCATCCGTAGTTCACGTGTTTCACCGTGAAATGAACAAAGCACAAAATAAAAACATTTTTAATGTGTTTTATGCAGGAAAAAGAAACGGAGCTCGACCTAACAAGAAATAACAGAGGTTAGCTTAGTGTTGAGTGCTGTGTTTTTCAATCCTATCCTCAGCTCACAGAGAAATGCTGCTTGGGGACGATCTCGGTGCCAGCACAGGAAAGTGGAGCGCGTCGTCTCTTTGCTCGTCTCATGATGCTACAAACCGTTGTTGAAACTCACTTTACAGACACTCTGAGGACACTACAGATGAGGGGTGTTGTAAAGTGGTGACTGGCATAATTTCTAGGTATCAAAAGGTTCTTCTTCTTTTTTTTTAATGAATAAGTTAGATGTTGCAATGAAGTTCAGCACTAAAAGGTGACCTTTTGTTCAGGTGCAGGCATGTGCAGTAATGCATTACGAAGCTATCACTAGAAAGCAGCGCTATTGCCAAAATGCGCAAGCAATAGGTTTAAAAAGGCAAGTGAACGCAACGTTTTACATTTTGCATGCATTGAATAACATCCCAGTTGATTTGTACACTGGCTGCTACATGGACTGGGAGTGAAGTTTTCTTTTCCTCTGGTCGTAGCAACAGAAAACTAAAAAAATATTATCTACATGTTGCCAGTCTCAACAGAGAAGAGAATCTTTTTTTTTTTTTTTTTTTTTGTCACGTCCGGACTGCATCTGACATCAGTATTCAGTGCTGTGGGAATGTTTTCAACAGTAAATGATTCACAAAGTTGCACAGACCCTCACTTCAGAGCAGGAGTTTAAGAGTCTTTGTGCTGCTTTTCTCCACTGCTTTCTGTACTGTAACCATGCCACCATCTCCACGTTTTGATTATATGGAATATATGAAAAGATGGGTCTCAAAATAACACACCAATCCACTACATTTATAGACAACACAAGAGTTAAACCAAAAAAAAAAAAAAAACCTTTTTGTTTATGGAAATTCATGCAATCTGTAATGGCTGAGGTTGTGGGGAGTTTTCTTGTCCTTGGATTTGAACGTTTGGGCCTGAGTAGGTCTCAAGTAGTCTGACAGTGAGCCATGCGTGTGACCCGATCTGTATATGAAATGCATGTAGAAACACAAGACGGTGTTCAGACTTGAATCACTGTCAGAGCACTTGAGGGACGGCTAGTTAGACACTGCTGCTCCATGACGATCATTGTAACGGTTATTACCACTCTGGGCAACGCACTGACATCAGTTCAATTTTAGGATTGTGGTTCACACAGGAGTTATATGGCAATATTCAGCTGCAAGTCTTCTGGCAGCTGTTGGTGTTGAGAACTCATGTCAAACACTTAGGTGCTGAATAAATCTCAGATATACTGTTTAGATCAAAGATAGAAACAAACACGCTCACAATGACCCACACATGCATACTGCTGAGGCGCCCCAGACGCCCACACGCACACACACACACACGCACGCATACACAGACACACATGTGCACGCTGAAGTTACTCTGCACTACTTTCTCATACTCTTCGGTTTCCGACACAAGTCCTCTACTCTGAAGTTGTTTATTCCAATAATCCCCGTCCTCATCTTCTCTTCTTCAGAGTGGCCTGTCTCCGTGGCTTACTGCTGGTGTTGCCTCAAGCTGAAAACAAAACACAGGAAAGAATTAGTTAGCCTTGTTTAGTCTCTGACACAGTCAGATCCGAGAAGACAGGGCTCTTTTAACCACAGGGAACATCGAACCCACTGGGGGAGAGATTTTCTATTTCTACCACGCTCTGTCCCTGGGAAGTAATCTTATTTACCTGTAAGTCTGTGCCTCATGCCATTCTTAATATAGCACTGATGTCACCAAAAAAAATTGTCCTCATTGGTGATTTATCAAGAAAAATGTGCATCGATGTAACACTGCCTTACTTTTATTTCTCTGCTGCACTGAAATGAATGTCTTTTTACCGGGAATGACAGCTATACTGTATGTGAAGCATTAACCAATAATCCTGTTTCACAATCTTCTCATAATTACAGCCATCTAGTATGCGTTCTATCTGGCTTCCCCCCAAATGAAAACAAAGGAGAAAGATAGGAGCATAAACCCTCATGTTTAAGGTGCAATAATTACTGTGGATTTGGTCTTTATCTTGAGCTGCTGATTGTTTTTCATGATGACAGGCGCTGTGGCTGCATTCTGTAGCTTTATCGCCGTGAAACAAAGCAACTCCAGAGGCAAACGCGCCACATTTAATTAAAACAAAGAGATAAGTTGGGTTGAAGCTCATGTGACGCAACGCCCACCTAATTGAGTAAGCAGTTTTAGTGAAATTTATTTGGACTCCCCCCAACACACACACAGACACACCCCTTGGCCATTTAAAGTCTTAAAAAGTAGAGTAATTGTAGAGTAATTGATCTTTAAAAAGTGTAACAGCTGGAATTAAAGTTCTCCATCAGATGGATTCTCAGAGTATCCAAAAGGAGGGAAAAAAGTGATGGTGTCTTTTATCATTTTAGTTCAACAAGAGTGTTTTTGGAGTGGCACAAGTCCTGTCTCCTGTTGAAATGATGCTGCATTTCATGTTAAAAATCTGCTGGCTTCTCTGAAGAAATGCCAGATACCAAGTAACAGGTGTAAATCATTCTCAGTTATGACATTATACATTTTGTCTCAAGTATTTAAAGTGTAGTTTAAGGCCTTTTTACTACTCGATGGCTACATTAGAGAACAGCAGCAGTGGTTGTGCTTAGGGAGGCGCTGGCTTTAATATATTGTGCAATTTTGTCGAGGGCTAATGTGAAGGCCTCTTCTTGACTGTGTTTGAAAAAAGGAGACTTTTTTGGCTCTAATCCCTCTTACTGAAATGACAGCACCAAATTAGCATTCAGAGTTGGTGTGAGTTATTCAATTGCCCGTATGTCACAACAGAAAGTAATACAAAACCCCTTTCATCTCTGCAGCTTTCTGTCTAATTGTTCCTTTTGTCAGTTTGAGGAGCTTTTTGACTTTCTTTTATGATACATGTTTGAAATGTTTTCGCCTCAGTGTGACCTTAGCCCCGTCTGCATTTACCTTTTTGCTCAGAGAGACGAACACAATCGGACACACACAGAAGTGAAAACAAGATGTTTTGTCTTCGTACGTGGCCACTGCTCTGAGCCCGAAATGAAAGCACATCCCCCAAAGAGCAAAACAAATACCACCATTTTCATCACAGTCCTTGTGAAATGCCACTCCTACGCAGCCTCCTAATTGGAGCATTTTCCCACACACACACACTTCCAACAGTGGGACAGAGCGAGAGAAAGAGGGAGGGATGCGCAGGCACCCTAGCTGTCAGCAACTATCCCGGTAATTGCTGTTAAAACAGTGGCCTCTACACCCTGTCTGCTCTGTCAGGACTCATCTAGCACTTTGGTCTCTCTTTGAGTGAGAAGACACAACTCTAGTTGTCTGTATTGTTCTCAGTGAGGGGACAGGTAGGAGTGAGGAGGGAGGAAATGGGCACAAGAGGAAAGGGGCAGAGAGAAAAGAATGTGGGGCAGAAAGAGGGGGGCACACCCCTTGTGACCTTGTGAAATGAAGCTTACTAGTAGGATTCAGTATCAGCGTGAATTATGAATGACAGAGCTGCCACTCAAGATTATTTCCAATTAACTGTTCAGTCTGTAAAATAGTGGAAAAGAGAGATGTGATATCTTCAAATGGATTTTTTGACTGGTAGACTGATAAACCCACTGACACTCATTTTACAATGTAATAAAATGGGCGAAATCAGCAAATTGTCATAAACTGACAAGCCGAAACCTGAGAGTGATTTACATTTTATCTTAACAACTGACTTGTGAAGATAAGTCAGTTATCAGTTGATTTATTACCTTTTGATTACTTGATGGATTCATGTAATATCTGTTTCCACCCTCAAGAGCAGTTACACCAAAGAGTGACTTTCTTTTGTCCCGTTGTTCTGAAAGATAAATCTGAACCTTCACGCTCGAGCTGCTGCTCCTCCCACCGTTATCCGTCATTATTTTTTAGATTGGCCTGTTTCTATGGGAACAACCTGTTACAAAGAATCAAGGGATACTTTTGTGTGTGTAGTGAGGATCAATCACAAACACAACATGCGGTCTTTTATGCATACATACTTTACATACACAGTTCTTTTCACAAGACACACACACACACACACACACACACACACACACCCACACACACACACACACACACACACACACACATTCTATTATTACAGTACAGTTAACAATTTGCATGCAGTCTGCATTCAGGGAAGGTGGTACAATGTGAGGAGGATGAGGATGGAGTCAGTAGGAGGTGAGGAGGAGAGGCAAGGGACGGGGTAAAAAACAGGTCATGGTTTGGGAGTGAAAGGGGGCTGTTAATAGACTAATCCAATAATGTGTCTCACAGCCACACATTTGGGTTGTGAGATATAAGCGGTTGTGTGAGTGAGAGGCCAGAGAGAGTGCATGTGTCCAAGCAAAGTGTTTGTGTGGATGTGAAGGTCACCTTGGCGCTTTGCATGTGTGTGCATGCGTGTGTGCGCGACAGGTAAACACAGTCCGGCAGTGGCAGTTGCTAAGGGAGCCGAGCTGTGAGTCATGATTCA
>JBAJHX010000033.1:11947562-11958117 GCA_037176925.1 Amniataba percoides | reverse complement strand
ACCTCCTTTCACACTGTCCTCACCTTATTAACATCACAGACAGCGATGCTCAGGGCAGGATGTGTGTGTGTGTGTGTGTGTGTGTGTGTAAAAAACAGACAGAGTGTTTGTGTGATATTTATGCGGTAGGTGTGAGGAAAGACGAGGACGAGTGCCTTTGGGGAAGATGAGGAGAGCCTAAGGCATGAGACTGCATGTGGATAGGTGTGTGTATGTGTGTGTGTGCTCAAGTGTGACAGAGGAGGCATGTGAGAGGAGAGCTCACCCACGACAGTCCTGAATTAACCTTTCACCTTGCCTCTAGCGCAAAGGGGACACACACACACACGTACTCAGACCGTGACACACGCATACATGTGGCAAGCCTGCCCTATTAGCAGGTCGATAACTCAACCATTTGCATTCAGGGTTACTTTACACTAAGCACTGTAATCTCTCGCGCTTGTTGCCACCCTCTCTCTCTCTCTCTCGCTCGCTCTGTCTGTGCCTTTCCCTCTTAAATGTGCATTAGTTTGTTTTCTAGTTTGTGTGTATGTGTCCTCTGTGATACTGATGCTGAATAATTACCAGGGTGAGTAGGCTAAATGGATTGTCCCCGACCTCACCATCCTACCCTTGGGGCCTGCGTTAACATCAGCATCAACATCTCGCGCAAAGATACACTGGTACACAAGCACACGCACATAAACGCACACAGAGGCGTGCAAGAGGTCAGCATTGTGTAACGGAAAAGCACCCAGAGAGCAAAGGCCACACAATCCTGGTGAGCGATGCGAACATGAATAATTTTATACGGGTAGTTAAAGCAACGGAGTGTCAGCGGTCAGAGAGACAACCCTGCTGACAGTTCCCATCAAGTAAAGTGCGCTTTACTGGTTGCTTTGTTTTCTCTTGTGGACTCCAAGGGGCTAATTAGTGCCATTCTGATTCCTTTTTTTTCCTACTTTATTTTAATGCATGTATACTGGGACAAAAAAAAACTTTTCAGACTGCATAAAAGCCATCATAGCCTTGAGGATAATGTGTCTATGAGCTCTATAACAGTGCTTTTTCTGGCTCAGCCTGCTGAGTATTACTAATAGGAAGAATGTCGAACCAGACAGAGAGAGATCTATACAACAGAGGCTGACTGATAAATCAGCATGCCAATAAGCAGATATTATTGGCGTTAATGTTGGCAGATATACAAAATGCAATTGCAGTACGTAAATGTTTATGGATCCAGCAGGTCTATAGTCACTCTATGGCTGCTGCTACTCTCATTTGTGAAGATAAAGATTTTATCGAACCACGCTCACATGTCCTCAGAAGAACCCTTTCATAAACAAATTTGAGGGCTTTGTGTCTTGTTATGTTTGTGTAAAACTGCAAAATGAGTCATTTAATTTGAATATGTATATAACATATATTTACGTATTGAAAGTGCAGTAACAAAAATGTCACAGCACAACACATTGGTTGTTGGTCTGCTGTTGGCTTCCATGGAAACAAAACAGCAAAATACAGAATAAAAGAAACCGAAATGTAAACTTTTCTTGAAGTAGTGGCTGCATTTACTGGCACATTTCAGTTGTGCTTCCCCGAAGACAAAATCAGTTCCTGCTACTTTTGTTTATTCCGTAACTTTAAAAACCTGGTTAAAAGTTACGTGCAGCATGAGTCACTGCTTCTGGAGGAGCAGCTTGCCATGATCAGAGTTTCTGCCAGATTTTTACACAGCTGGAAAAAAACAATTAAGCGCCTGTCTGCTGATGGCCTTATGTTCAGTCTTTAATTTTCACTTTTCTCCCCATAAACTATACACCTTTTTTTTTTTTTGAGTACTTGAGCCAGAAAGCTACATGGGATTTAATGTTCATCTAACTGGTTCACTTCTGTCTGCTCCCCACTTGTGTCCCTGTCTGCTAGCCAGCTAGGAGCACTGGCTTAATTGCAACACGTTGTAAACTGTGAAAATGTTCTGCCAAGTTTATCTAGTTATATCTCTGCTGTTATCTGCCTGTACAGGTCCAATTACAGCAGCCAGTCTGTAGCGACGGTGTGGAGTCTGCAGCGCTTCAAATGACCTGCAGCTGACTGTGTGCGAAGCAGATGCACGGCGCAGATAAGAGGAGCTGGCACATAGTTGCATCCAGCTGTTTAAAGAATAGCGAATCAGTTGTTGTTTCATGATGACACATTCCTAATACCAAACATCACACGCATGCACATGCAAACACGCACAAATAGATGGAGACACACACACACACACACACACACACACACACACACACACACACACACACACACAGTTTTCATGGATGTTTCCTCGGTGAGGGCTAATCCCCTGCCGCTGTCAGCCGTGCTTTCGTCTCCTCTGGAAAGCTCCTTACACAAGCCAAAGCTCATCCTGAGTGTGAAAGAACACACACACACACGACCCACAAAAAATACATATACGCACATACACACACACACACACACACGCATGCACTTATTCAAAGTTAGCGCAGAAGATCTCACGTCACTTTAGCAAAGCCTTGTCCACCCCGCAAACAACCCAGAGATATGGAGAAGAGGCTATTGAGATTGTTCCATTCATAAGTACTCACACACTCCTACATTTTGCACACATGTACGCACATATCCACGTAGCTATGCGCTAAATATAGAACACATTTGTGCAGCAAAACACTCAGACGGCTTGTTGCTAAAGGACGCAGACTTCGTAAAAGCATTTGTACTCACGCCACATGCTGTGAAAATAAACCAACGCTAATACGCGCAGCCCTCGTTCGTGGGCCCTTATGTCTTCTCATTTCTGAACTTGTTATGCCTCAGAGGATGTCTAGTCTCGTATTTATGCTGCAGCCAGAGTGTCTGTATGTGTGTGCGTGTGCGTGTGCGAGCAAGCGTTTACGTTCCCATGTCAGCAGAAAACTGACACTTCGCAAAATGTGCTGCAAAATGCAATGTGACGGGGCATTATTTGCTATCATATCATGTCCCCATAGTGCTCTGTGTTGCAAAGGATAAAATATAATGCACACTGATGTAGGAATTGGTAGGGTGCGTGTATGTGAGTGGGAGAGACTTGGCCTAAAGCGATCTCTCACACACATTCATGCAGCCGTATAGCGTTTCACCTGAGTGACTGGGTGAAGGCAGAGGAAGTGAGGTCGATGAGGTGGAACTTTAGGTCTTGTTCTATGTTTCCCAGAGGATCGATACAGCAGTGTAACAGAGCTGGCATGACTTATTTCTAGTACCAGTGTTCACTCTCACGGACTTAACAGAATTCAGTGTGTGTTGGCAATAAGTCTGCGAGGGCTCAGGGCTGTCGCACTGTAAAATCGCTTGTGCTTTGAGGGCTCTCTCATGGACTTTTTCACACTGAATGCACATTGTAAGTCTGCAATCCTGCAGATTCTGCTTTAAGGAATCATTCAAAATCCATAACACCGTATCCTTAAAAATGGAGAATGCCATTTACCAAAATATAATTTAATCAGACATAATGACTATCCTGCTGTTAAAGCACACCTAAACATACACAACTACATGAGATTTGCATCATTAGCCACGGAAATGCTTCAGCTCCAAGTGTCACCCAGTGTGTTGCCCCATTCACAAGATAATGTATAAAAGTGTCATTATCTTTTTATTAAAAAAAAAAAACACTCTTATTTGTTAATTACCACCGTTAAATTGGTTCTTATTACGCTTCCCAAATCAATATATTCAAGGTGGATGGGAAAGAAAAGGACAGCATTTAATAAATCTGTTATGCAATTCATGCACTCTATATTTAAGCAGCTATGCAGAAGAAAACCTTACTCCCCTACAAGTTACTGTAGCAGAAACACTTTTGAATCTGTATGGACATAAAATAAATGAGTTCACACCAATTTGTTCCTTTTTTTAAACACATCTCTTTTAAAGTGAACCACAGAAATTTAAGCTCAGTGTTTAGAGCCAAAAAAAGTCTGTAAAGTTCTTTTTCAACTGGACCACTGTCTCACAATCCTACTCTCCTCTCTTTTTAGTAAACCATTTGAGAATCTTTTACCTGGTGAGTCGCTTACCTTACCTTACTTAAAAGTCCCAGAGAAGCGTGACCTAACACTCAATATAGTACAAAATGTCAGTATTATATTGTCTCCCGTCTGTTGACATCCCTGTGAACAATCCCGAGTAAATTCAAAGCCCAGCTCTGCACATCTCCTCACCCCTCCACCTCCACTTCAGACCACTTCCTGTAAGCCTGTCTGATAAGGTGCATGAGGCACTTTCTCCCCTTCTATCTGGTGACCTATCAGTCCCACCCCTTTAAATCTCCCTGGTGCCTCTCTCTCCATCTGTCTCTCACTGCCCTCTATCCGTCGATGCCTTGTCAATCCGTCCTCTCCATCCAAAGCAGCAGAGCCCCGAAGCAGTCGGCAACAGTGGGTTAACCTCGGCGCACACTCCAGATCTGCTCCTCATCTCCCTGACTCCACACTTCACTTCCATTTAAGGAGATCTGGGCTATGATTTTAGTTTTACTTTCTCCTGCTCTTGCACCTTTCTGTCTCCAATACATCCTGTTTCTGTCTGTATTGCAACATTTCTCCATGTCCATTTGTCTCTCCTTATCAATTTGATCTCAAGTCTTTTGCCATCTCGATGCCCTCTTCTATTTGTTTTGCTTCCCTCTCAAACATGATGTGTCTTTTTGTCTCCCTGCATCTCTCTTCCCATCCATCTCTGTGTCAGTGGTGCATACCGTCTCTTGTGTCTATCAGTTTTGCTTACTCTCTCTTTCTCTCTCATAAACATGACTCCTTTTAGTGCATCTGCCCTCTTTTCCGCTCTACGACAGTAAATCTGACATGAGAGAGTTATAAGCCAACATTTTCCCATGATTTACAGCCCCTGTGCAGAGTTATTTATACATATCAACATTCACACTTTTTGGGAGTTTAGCTGATGCTTTTACATAGGCGAACTTAGAGTGAACCAAGAGTATTAAGTGATCATTATCCAACTAAGTGGTATGTTGATGTTGGTGGCTGTCTGTAAACAATCAATGTTGTGACCTTTACTCTCATCCGAAAACACAAAAAAAGATAATTTCCTCCTACTCAACGGCATGTCTTTCCAAATATAATGATGCAGTTGCTTAAATTGAATGCATTTTTGGGGGGTTGGAGCTTTCTACCAAAGTGAACATACCAAATGTCTCTTTTCTGAGAAAAAAAATTACACCAGCTTCTGTGTAGTACATCAAGTAACCTTTCAGTTCTTTTTGAATATATTTTTGAATTCAATTTGCTTTTACCTCCGAGAACCAAATACTAGTCCTATTGTACTGATGTGAGCTGCTATCTCCACACATGAGCAAATCAAACTGAAGTTCTCTGAATGGACAGAAAGCACTCTGGGTAAGAAAAGAGTCTGAAAAATTAGTTTTTCTGTCAGGTTTTAGGCTTTGCTGTTTTGAGCACAGCCACAGTTTTTCCTCTGCCCTGCGCCTCAAGCTTTATCAACAGTCCCATCCCACAGACGCTCTTAAAACTAGATTAAATCTACCAATAAGGAGGGAGATTATCTGACAAATTTCCAATGCAAATCAACTTGCTTCAAGAAAGAGTGTTTATATCTGTGCAGTCATCTGTCTTATTTTTCAAGATGCTGACCCTAATCTCTGCATAGCTTTCACTGGAAACAGACCAATCTCTCACTCAGTTGGCAGATTTTTCTTTTTTCATGAACAGCAACTCTTGAAACTCTGTATGATATTAATGACTGACTGACTGACTGTCTGTTACAGTTTGTGAATTCACGAGAACAATATGATAATTATAAACCGCATGCATTTATAAGACACAGTAGCTGTATGCTTTGTGGCTAACATGATGATTCCCATTTTAAATAAGAGTAATGTTCTACTCTATATAGTGACCAGTGGATATAAGTATCTGGAATTCACTAAAAGAAAATCTATCCTATTATTTACTTTCTCTCTCTGCCGTCCTTGTTATCGGCGTTGTTTTTCTCACTACACCCACCACTCTCCGTGTCTTAGAGTGAACTTGTTTGCAGAAGTTTGGTGTGTGCAGCCCAGACATGTTATGCTCTAGGGTGCATAAATACAGACATTTCAGCTCAAGTGCCTCAACTCAAAAGGAAAGAAGAAACAGCCGCAACAACAAAATTATATCCTCAAGCACCCTTTTATCTGACAAATACTCCATTCATAACACACTTAATTTCCATTACACTGCTTTGAATACAAAGAGACTCCTACACGCGCATATACACACTTGCGCATGCACACACACACACACACGCACACACAACATTGCCTATAGCCATGCTCACAGCTATGTGTCTCATGGTAAATGCATGAAATGTAACTGTTCCATATCACACTCTTCCTGCTAGCGGATATAACTTCCCTCCCATCGGCTGTGATTACATTGTCTAAAATCTGTAATTAAATGACCAAACCTCATTGTGCAATTGTCATTCTTTATAGTAAATAATGATCTTTCCATTTTGCTGCCTCAGTCTGCTGTACATGGCTTCTATGTGCATTATGACTGCATTTAATCATTTAATCATAATCATAATCATTTGCACTGGATATGTAACTTTTTAAAGCCCCCACATCTCCAACATGTTTAGATACTAACAATATTTACTACAGTTGTGGAACTCTCTGTATTTGGCCCTGTCACAGTCCTCCAGACACTGCAGTATAAATGCTTGTCTGAAAAAACACTAAATGTTTCAAAAAGACTAATCTTTGGATCCACCTGAATCATACACTATTAATGCCAAACTGTGCCTCGCCCTCAGCAGTACAAAACTTCTGCATGAATTCTTATTCGACCTGTTTCTGCAGTTAATTTCAGGACAGATGTTTATCATTCTAGCTTTATTTTTCATGTGAATCCACACTGGCGGATAATAATGGTGTGACATCATAAGCTTTGCCTTTTCCAGGGCAGGGCAGGAAAAGTGTTCAATATGTGTTTTTAAATGGCCACAATGCATTGCAGACAAATGGCCCATCGTCATAGCCTCCTCTTTGTCTGCTTCACACTCTCTATCATCTCTCTCACTGAGAGTGCTTGTGTCTTTATGTGTCTTTATAGTCGCAATTAATTGTAAGAATGCGTTCACACCTTCAGGCAGTCTTTCCTCAAAGGTGTTTTTGGCCTTTGCACACATGAAAAGTGCTTAAATGAGCTGTGTGAGAAATGAACAAACACACCGAGAGAGAGGATCTTTTGTCTGTTCTGTCTGTCTGTCTTAGGGTTTGACTGACTAGCCATCTGTCACATCCATCCTGAATGCTAAGTTGGTGCACTCACTTGTTCTGGTGCTTGGAGCCCTGGAGGTGTGCGTAGTACTGCTCGATGGAGTTGAGGACCACACTGCAGACACTGCAGGAGTAACTACTGCGCAGCCCTGGAGAGACACAAACACACAGGTACAGCTGAGGTCACTTTCAGTAAGTACGGCCACAAGAAATCCTTGAAAGTTATCGGCAACAGACGCAGTGTGGCCAGCATGGGCAACAATAAAAATCTGAACTCACACCAAGTAACTGTCTTATTTTTATATGCTGCAGTGCAGTAATTTTCCTAATTAGAGTGCATCTGGGAAAAAAAGATTTGATTAGACTAATCATTAGCAGAAAGCCAGTTTCATTTTTAGATCTTTACATCACTGCCTTCTTCCGTCTTGTGTGTGTGTGTATGTGTATGTGAAGGTGCCTTTTGAAACTTGAACTTCAGCAGGGTGAGAAGAATTACGACACAAAAGGGTAAGAAAAGAACATTGCAGTAGGTTGTGTACATGTGTACACAAGTGTGTCACTGTGCATGCATGCACATTTGCATTGTATTGGTGAATGTGTGCTTGAGATGGTGCGGCTCAGACACAGATGTGAACTAATTAGAGGGTTTGCAGGTGGTCGAAATGAACACCCAAAAATAGATGGATGAGGATGGAGATACTGAGAGAGTGGGAAGAAGAGAGATTTGGAAGAGGGAAGGGGTTAGGTAGACAGAACGGGTGAAAAGAGGAAGTTTCCGGAGAAAAATAAGATGTGTATAAAAAGATGAGGGAGAGGAGATGGAGACATGGCAAGGATAATGAGTTGTCACACTGCAGCAGTGATGTAAAATGCATGCTGGGGTTTAATGACCACAGGACAGAACATGACTTGTGGATCCACCTCCAAAAAACACATCCTCTCATGCACATATTTTTTTTTTTTTTGCACAAGGGCGGAAGAAACGCTCTGTCGATGAGGACAGGGCAATCAGTGACATGACATAATTGGGTGTGTACGGTGCTATTTTTGTTTTCTTACATTTTGCACACTGCAGAGCTGTCACTGCAGAACTTCACTCAAATCAGAAATGAACAACACTGATGCTTCAGGGTTGTATGACAGTCAAAAAATGAATTGCTCGAAGCTTCCACCCCACAACCTGCCCTGGCTCCCCCGCCCCTCACCTTGCCTGTGATTTTTCATTTTTGTTTTTTTGATGCTGAATGTGTAATTCTGGGTGGGGTGACTGAAATCAGATGTGCCTGCTCGCGTGTGGGTGCCCTTTTCTCTGCTGTCATTACTGTCCTTGAGATTTATGAGTTGTCTGTGTATTCCATCACCTTTTGACCTTCTGTGGCGGTAATTGGTGAAGTGTGTTGGGAGATGAAGTTGTAATCTAGTTAGGAGTGGTGGGAGGTCATTTATACTGGGCTCGAGCTGCATAATGTGGCATAGCTACTCCCTGTTGTCTCTGAGTCGCTCTGTCTGTTTCAGGGGTGATTAAGGACAAGCAGTCATTTACAAGAAAGCCACGAATGAATTAGTTGCCTGGAGAAAGCGCTGTCTCTTTTGCATCTATTAGGAGCTAATAACAAAGTCTGCGCGTGTGAAAGGCAAAAAAAAGAGAGATAGCACATCCTCCTTTGCCAAAATGTCATTACGTCTCTTCTCTCTTAATGAAAAGGGTATTAATTGGAGAACAGATAATTTGGAAAAGAATGATAAGTCTCTCATTCTCCTTTCTTTTCTCTCTGCCGTAATTCTATACTGCCGGAAGGATTACACAAAGAGGCCTTTTCTTGTATACACGATTAAGTGTGTTTTATGTGCACGTGTGTATGCTCTCTCTCTCTCACACACACACACACACACACACACACACACACACACAAATGCTGCTTCCCTGCTTTTAGCCTGATTGTCACCTCCCCACTGCCTGGACGAGTAGCACTGATGTACAATATGGTGCAGCTTGCGTGTGTGCCAGAAAATGTGCACGTGCCCCAGGCTTTTGAATACACACACACACACGGCCACATGCACAGGCTCTGTGTTGGTTAATAAAACAGTTTTGGCATAAGACAACACTGTGCCCTAATCCATGTTAATTACATGCAGGGAAAGTGTGTGTGCAGCACGAGTGACAGCATGCAGCGCAGGGTTGTGAATGAGGGTATCTTGTGAGCATGAGCAGTATTTGTGAGGGTGTTCTAAGCCTTGTTAATTACACAAGAAGATATGCCACGGAGAGAGAAAAGAGGGGGTGAGATGAGCTACGGCAGTGGTTGTTGAGCCGTTTGTGGCTGTCGTTTAATGCACAGACTCTTCTGGTTATTGCTGGCACCTCTGGTATGGAGACGTTTAAATGCTTGTCAAAAAAGTAATGAGCTACATTTTGTGTGCAGAAAATGATGTTCTTTTCAAGAGGCTAGTGGCAAAGAAATGCAACTCCTCCCTGCAGTTTCAGACTCTGCTTTATTTTAACTTAGCCTCAGCTCAAGCACCATTAATGACCCATTTGGAGAGTGATGCTCATGGCTCGTTCCATTAGGACGCTCTGCCAAGCTTTAACAGCAGTGTTCTTTTATTCCTGAGTCTCGGAGGGTTTTCAGGTAGTGGACCATTGTGAGATCTGATGTTACAGGAGCACTGTTTCATAAATAGTGGGAAGGATGAAATGAGCTTTAAGCACATTGTACAACCATCACTGAACATCAAGTTACATTTGGATAATTTCAAGGTAGAGTTTCGTCTATTTTCCGCTTCCTTCCTGTGGGACCGCTGCAACTGAGAATCTCAGTGTAAGGTATTCATCTGTAATTTTATTCACCGTGGAGGCAGCATAATAGTTTACAGAGCTCTTACTACCCCAGAGCCTTTGTGCTGTGGTACACCATTAGTTTACCATGCGCTTTGCAAGATTAAAAAGGAACTGGATCCAAAAAGAAGCCCATTGAGATGCAATCAAAACCACCAGTCTGCAGCAAAGGCCTGACAGTGGATCTCTCAGGAATATATCACAAATACCATAGCAGAGAGGGGTTGAGCGTCGGGTGAGAGTCGGACTTGAATCCAAGTGGAATTTTTCCAAGCAACAAACTTTGAAGGACTTGTCGGCATACTAATTAGTTTCACAGTGAATGTGACGGTAATTGGGAAGACCATCTGTTTAACACCTGAACTACCAGAATTCTATAACTACTAGAACTACCATAGCGGTCATTTTTACCCCTCATACATTATTTG
>JBAJHX010000033.1:11932244-11947462 GCA_037176925.1 Amniataba percoides | reverse complement strand
ATAAGGTCCGGGTCAAAATGACTGTTTTGGGAGTTCTAGGTAGAAATACTCAGAACTCTTTTGTGTTTTGTAATTTTTAAGAAAATAACAATAGTTGAATAAAATATACACACATTTAGGAAAAGTCAGGGTCCTACAGTTACATAGGTTTAAATTCAACAAAGTTATTATATTGCAAAATTTAAAAACGGTCAAAATGACCGCCTTGGTAGTTCTAGTGTTCAGACAAAAGAATTATATTACACAGGAAACAGCTCGTCTTTTTGATCTATTGCTTTTAAATAAAATGACCAGATTCTTTTGCATTCCTCAGGTCGACACCAAAGCTTGTTAATTTGTGTTGTTTGTTCTCTATCACTTCATATGAAGGTGTTGATATTCAAGCTGGATATTTGTTTGACAGTGTCTGATATCAGTGTATCAGTTTGATACATGGAGGCATACGGACATCAAAACCTTTCACTAAATCTTTTAAGTGAAAAATTAGCTTTAATTAAGAGTTGTGCATCTGACAAATGTATGTCCAGTTATCACTCTTATTTTAGCATCCATGTGATTCGTTCCATGTGTGAGTTGTGTTCCCATGTGGGTGCTACATATGTGAATATGTGAATTTACAATGTGTACAGTATATCTTGTTCATGTGTGCATGCATGTGAGCTTGTTTGTGCCACGGTGTCACAGTGCGTGCTGTCTCACGGGAGAGGAGGTCAGCTCTGTCTCCAAACTCGGGCACAGTCATCAATTACACACAATTTCCTCTGCTTTGGTACTTCACCCTCTCTGGAGTCCTCATACCCGGACACACACACACACACACACACAGACAAAAGACACACACATATACGCATACACACACTCCAGCCCTAGACGCTTATCTCACTGCCTCTAATTCTCCAGCGCGTCTCCAGAGAGAAGAGACAATGCGCCGGCTCTGTCTTGAGGGGTTTCTACCCCTGTCGTGATTTATGTAAAGACACAGCTGAGTCAGGCGGGCTCCATCCCTCGTCAGTAGCCACCCCCACTGGAACTCCCTTGTCCACCTCCGTAATCCATCTCCAAGGGTTTTGTCTGGCACCTAGCCGTGGAAAATAACGACATTCTCCCCTGCGTCCCGTCTGTGCAATTACACCAGAAAAATCCAAGAGTAAGAAACGATGTTGATATTAACATCATGGGAATTTTGTGATATGTTTTGGTTGTGAGAGTGTGAAGCGGGGGCAGGAGATGGTGGTGGGGGGTAGAGACGAGGAGAGAATATGCAAGTACAAGTAAAGGTCAATTTCATCAGTAGGACACAACCAGACAATACAGCATGGCAGACTCTGTTGCCATAGTTTGGAGAGAGGGAATATTGGTGTGTAAATAATTCACCTGTGCCTCGTGGGAAGCTAATGAGGATGACAGATGAGACATGACGAGAGATCGGGGCCCCTAGTGGTGTGTACACACACACATACACACACAGAGTAACAACAAACAAGGACACAAGACGGAGTACAGCAGCGGGAAGGGGATGGGAAAAAGATAAAAAGGAGTGAGAAGATGGAAAGGAAAGGAGAATAGAGGACAAAAGGGCAGAGATGAAATCGCACGTGGCTGAGACCGAATTCCTCATTTCTTACCCCCTCCCCCTCTCTTCGCTCAGCTGCCACCTCGCACTCGACCCTCCCTCTGAGATTACACCCAGGCGCACCTGTGACTTCACACCTGAAGTGGTGATAAAAGCCAATCAGACGTGAGAATCTTGCACCAATGGAAATGTGTCTAACCGAAGAACAAACGACTGCTGACAATGAAGTCATAACTGTGACGAACAAAGTGTTTCAGACTAAAGGCACTGGAACAAACACTTGATTGATGGCACATATAATAGACCACGTCAGCAGCGAGCTCACTTAGAAATCTTGGACCAGTTTGTTGCCCTTGAAAAGAAGGCGGGTGATAAATTTTGCAGTGGAGTGCAAATGTTTTGGATAAATCAGCTTTTTTTCACATGTCTGTTAAATATTTACCATTTGATATATGTTCTCTAGTTACATGCTGAGATTTGGAATCAACACCCCCCTCCACCCCTCCCCAAAAAAAAAAAAATAAACAGCTGAGGTTGTAGGATCTGGGTCACAGTGTGTGGATGGAGGACGATATCCAACATGACACCTCTTAAAGCCTCTGAGCCAGTGTAGGCGGCAACATGACTCATGCTTTTAATATGATTGGCTTCCTGAGATGATGGTTTGTGTCATGGCACCTGGAGCACAAAGCGAACGGCACGGCTCGGGCTCACGGAGGATTTGCATGTGTGTGTGTGCTATGTGTGCGTGTAACAACTGCTTCAAATGTTGCGTGTGTGTGCGTGCATCAGAGGTGTTGTGCATACGTTGCGCTGCGTGCTGCAGTGAGATGATTTTGGACGATATCACTCAGAGGAACCAGAAAGGGAAGAAACACTTTCTGTGCCAAATACTATTAATAATTTCATTAGAATATCCTTCTGGCAGAAATGTGCATATGAGCATGTGAATCGGTGTCCTCTTACTGCTACATTTATGCGTGGAAGTGTTTGTGTGGGAGAGGGGAAGGATGAAGGGGGAGAGAGAGAGACATAGAAAAGTAATTTAAACCCATGACTTGCTGTGGTAACTGGAATTTGATCTCAGTTTTACCAATTAGTAATAGACAGTAAGAAGTAATTGCACTGTAATAGTCTGCTTAAGTTCCCTCCCGCTTCAACCCTCAGCAGATTATTCGTGTGTAATGTGTTGTCAATTAGCTGCCTGAGCTCCTGCACTGTGTAATGTATTTTCTCTTAAGTACGCTACGTGCAACATGAACACAGATTCAGTGACTTCTTTTTTTCGGTGACAGCTTTACACATCGCAATGCTAGCACTAACAAGTGTGAAAGCTACGCTGTAACGCGAGGAGACAGTGACCCCAGACAACCGACATGGAAAGGTTAGACGGCGGCAAACGGATGATGAATAAGACTTGGACTGAGATACATAGTTAATTAGTGAAAGAGAAATGTTTGCTTGTAATGATGGATGAGCCAGCTCTTTTATTTTATTGACTTCAGGATGATTTAACTAGTAAACAGCTTTTAACAAAGTGTGATTTAGCGTCACATTTCCATTCAGTTGGGGACTGTAAAAAAAGCAATGGTTGGAGGTGATTAAGTAGGTGACTGAGACGTCCAGATTTAATCTCTAATGTGGGTGAAGTTCCTATAGTGATGAAAATGCAACTTCATTGTTGGACCTGTGTAACTACATACCTTTATAATCACCCGTGTCTTTCAATCTGAACACCACAAATTATACCATAAGCTTAAAAAAATGTGCCAAATGCGTCCTGATTTCACAAAGCTGCTTCAAGGCCATAAATAACATTACACGCAGATTTCACAGCCAGACATTAACGCATAAGAGCAGAGGAGTACCTCTTTTAAATCAGGAAAGTTTATGCATTATGATGACCCTCCTAGCGAGCTATAAAATTTTATAATTCTGCCTCTAAATTTAAAGATAATTAAATAAGACAGTATTTCAACCATCTGTGGGAGCTTAATTCTTTGCTGTATTTATAAACAGTGAGAAAATCATCCAAAGGAGAAGCTCTGGAATGATTTTTAATGGAAACACAAATGGTTCAAGCACACTGGAGAGAGGTAGTGAGCTGTGCAGAAGCCATGTTTTTGTCCACATGTATGGTGAATGTGATAAGCCCGTCTTGACAGTAACTGGCTGATGGTGCTAATTTTATCTGCGAGTAACTGGTGTGGCTTACCTCAGTATAATATCTGTGAAATGCACACCACATTGAAAGGCATATGAACATTTCAGAAGTCCACCCTCACAGATCTTGAATGTGATCTCCCCCTTATCGTCTTTCCTCGTACAAAGTCGTAACACCCCTCCTGCCCTTCACTTGTCACTTGTGTCGGGCTCGGGGCCAAGAGGCTGACCTGTGCTCTCCGTGGCATCCAGACTGCCCGCGAGCTGCTCCAGGAGGCGTGCCCTGGCTGCGTTCCTGCGGTGTTTCTTGCCCTCGTAGTGTTGCTGGGCCATCAGCGGGTTGTTGAACCAGGCGCCGCACAGGCAGCAGTACTTGCCGGCCTCTCTTCCGCCGTTTCCGCCAAGCACTGCCATGGACCAGGGCAGGGCAGAGGGAGGAGGGGGGCACACGGCGGGGTCTGTGGGAACAGGAGTGGAGGGGGAGGAATCTGGGGCAAGGAGTGAACAGATGAGAGGTGGGGAGGAAGGAGTGAGCGGTGAGGGATTGCGTGAGGAGGACAGAGGGAAGAGAGTGAGGGAGCATTTTTAATATTAATTCAAATGCAAATGTTTTGAAAATGACAGAAAATGGAAATATTTTCATGAAATTACATGAACGTGAAAAAGACACTGCAGAGGCTCACTCTTTCTTAAAGACAGATGAAATCTCAGATTCATGCTCAGACTCACACGTGTGTATTTGAGAGCTCAAGCTTTAGATCCTACTGATGGAGGCAGATAGCAAAGAGCAATAGATTGCTGTCGGCCACATCTGTGGAACACAGATGAGGGTCGGGAAGAAGTCATCACCACTCCAGGGAAGGGTCTGCAAGTAATAGAAACTGGCTTTCTACTCACATCCACTGTACTTCTGAACCCTCCTGCTTCATCTTTTTTTTTTACCTACATCCTCTTCTATCATCTCCACCCCCCCTACCCTCCCCCTTTCATCCCTCTCCACTCCTCTGTGAGGGAATGAAAAAAAGAAAAAGGAGATATGGCAGACTTCCAGGTGACCTGCTACTCGTGACATGACACTGGTTACCATGGTGATTGCCCATTAATAGCCAACAGGCACTGACATGTCCGCAGGATGTGGTTGTGGCTCACGTAGCAAAGACTGCGTATATGCGTGTGGCTGCACGTGTTGTCTGTGTGTGTGCATGTGGGTGTTTGGGTGGCAGATTGAATGCATTATACACCCTTGAGAAAATGCGTGAAGGCTTGTGTGTGTGTGTGTATGTGTGCATGAATGAATCCCCAGAATAGGCTGTTCGTGTGTGTGTAAGGTACAGTACGTGTACCAAAGAAATCGTCTCTGCTCAAACTGTTTATTTGAACACAGGGAGGGGGTGTTAGGTCCACAGCCAAACTGTGTGAAAAAGCGTCTGATGCCAGATGGCATGTCCAAATGTGCCGATTTCGAATCTACAATGTGTCAATGACTCGAGTTATACCAACTATGACTACACAGCCACAATACTGCACATTTAAACATTTTATATCACGAGCAGAAGCCCACTCGCACCTGCTTTTAAGCCAAAATGACTCATATCGCTTCTTTCACAAATACCATCAGCTCAGTGATAACAAAAGAAGAGCAGGTATGAATTGTTGACCAGTGACCGCTGGTGTGAGGCATGTGAGATTGTGTGTGTGTGTCTGCGTTGACTTAACTCTAGCCCCGTGCTCTGATTGGTTGCTCATACCTTGATGTGTCTTCGGGCTCTGTTCACATAGTTACTGTATCTATGGCTGTGTCTCCGTTCGTCTCACCAACCACACCCACTCACATTCCCTCCGATTGTGTTTGCCTTTGCCATACTATCACATACAAAACCCAACCCCGTAACTCTTTTACTGTCATTTCATTTTTGTTTTTTTTCCCCCTGCTGTGAATCTCAAAGGCGAGGCCGTCCTATGATCTCTGTTGCATCATTCATGTGTGTCTTGTGTGTGGCCGTGCATGAGTGAAGCTCCTGAGCTCTGACAGCTCTGTGGAGCAGCACGTGCTGAGCAGCAACAGGGAGAGATCCTTGGATGTGTTTTTTTTTTCTCTTCCATTCCTTGTTTTCCCACCCTTTCTGTTCCCATGACTGTGATCTCTGCACACTGGAGCAGAAGTAAGTGTTTTTCACGGAGCGGGGCACAGGCTGCGTGATAGTGTGCGTGCAGGAGGAGGAGGCGGTGATTTGGAGTGTGTGGAGATGTGATGTGTGAAAGGGGAGGGGAACACAGGTACAGTCTCTGCTCACCACCTCTCAAGGGCTTCTCTCCCATCACACATAACCCTGGCTTCCTCTCTCCTCGGCTTGTGTGCCTGTGTATAAATCTGAGTGTGTTTCTGTCTGTATGTTGGAGTCCATGTGTCCTTGGATGCAAATGTGTAGGCATCAGTCATCCTGCTTATGCGTGTTACTGCGTCCATGTGCGCGCAAGCCTGTCAGCTTGGCTGTGCATCTTCTGCGGAGCGCTCATCTCCGAGTGATCATGAAGGCTACTTTTGACTTTAATCGTTCCTGAAATCTTCATCGTCTCTCCCAGGTCACTCTTCCCTTCTCTTCTCTTCTTGCTCGTGTTCTCTTGTTTCTTTTCCTCCAGGTCCCACTGTCACAAAACCCCTGGAAACTTTCTGGCAACGCCTGTACAGAAGTGACACTTTTCCAAAGTAGGGCAAAGTTTAGCAAAAGTCACTCAGGGGCTTGATTATAACTCTCTATTTTGTAGTGATTACGTGTTTATAGCTCTTTGAATTTTCAGTTTGAATCCAATTTGAATCACATTATGTAAAGCCCCCTTGGAGATGACTCACCAGCACTGACACTTAAAAAAATGCCCATCTTAAACAATCATGAGCATGAACAAAATCAATTTGTGGATGGCCTGATAGAAGATTTTTTTTTTATTAATCATAAGTACTTTTATAAATTCAAGCCTGTATGTGTGCTTCACCTTCAAAGTTTTGGGCCTCTGGCATGTTTGCATTTTTTCCCCTCTGATATCCAGGCTAGACGTCTGACTGAAGCATGACTAAAGCTTTCCAAATCCACTTCAGATAAAAACATATGCTTTGAACTAAAATAGTTCTCTGTTCATGATGCATCTCACAAAATAAGTGAATGTCTGGACGACGTGGGTGCGTGCGAGCAGAGGTGAGTGTGTTTTACAACCAAGTTAATTACCTCGGCCTTTAGTGAGAACAGGCTCTGTTTGCAAACACCAAGATTGGAATCCAATAGAGGTATTGATCATGTAGGACTGAAACGGTGATGCCGGAAGCACCAGATTATCGTCAAAATGTCTGCGTGTGAGTAAAATCAACCCAGATAGCGTGACCTGTAGAAGGCGAGAGATACCTGTGTTTGTTGGACTGGTCATGGCTGGTGGTAGGCTGGTCGGCTCCCCCAACACCAGGCGGACTCTCTTGGCGTGGGTTTTGCCTTGGTAGTGGGACTGGGCCACAATGGCGGAGGTGAAGAACATGTTACACAGGGTACAGCACTTGTTCCTGTCCACCTCCGTTTCTGCACAGTCCTGTGGGGGGAGAAACCCAGGGTGAGATGATAAGAGAGAGTGGTGGATGGGAGAGGGGAAGGGTTATGAGAGAAAAAATATATTGCAACGAGAGAAGAGGGAAAGATGGAGGTGAGCAAAGGAATGATGTGTAAAGAGGCAGGGGAGAGGTGAAGGTGAGAAAAGGAGAGAGGAGAGGCAGGGTGAGAGGAGAAATGGAAAGATGTACGCTTCTCACTGACCTCCCTGAGCTTTGTCTTTTTCCCTCTTTCTCTCTCCCATGCACACACACGCACACACACACACACACACAAAAGCAAAGAGAGGACTGATCAAATATTCATCTGTCTCTCTGGGCTGGACTGTGGCTTGGCCCTTTTACCACTGCTGGTTCATTACTAATGAGTAGGGGGAGTTGCTCCCCGTGGGAGAGAGGAAACACAAACAAAAAGACCAACTGCCTGATTGACACAAATGTACACACACACACACGCATACGCACAAATACACATCACGTGCATACACACAACTGAAGCAATATTCCTCCCTCTCAAGCTTTTTCTGTTTTTGTCCATCAGCATGAAAAAGTAACTGAACTACAAGAACAGCGTTCAGTCAGAACCTCCGTTAGTACAGGACTGGACTGTGTATGTATTTTTTAAAATCTTTTTTATTGTAGCTACTGAGGTGGCATGTAACATGACACAACTCAGCTGGGTTTGACTGATACAATGTTAGAAATGCAGCTGTAAGAACAAAACTTTCCACTCATATGTTGATTTTGATTTACAGTTTAATTACAGCTATTTTAACTATTAACTCCCACTCTTCCTCAGCTCTGTGCTAGACTGTTAACATCTAACTATGGAGCCCCAGAGTGGCCATAGAGAAAACTAAAAATATTTCAGGGCCATGTTTTACTACACTGAATGCCAGAAATTCTGTTGTGTGCATGGAAGTTACAATATGTAACCACATTTTGATTAATTCATTAACAGCGTCTTAAATAATTAAATGATTCTGGCAGTGCACAAGGCCAGGTCATACATTTCAGTCGTCACCTGCTTGAGGTGCTTGTCCTAAATGATAGCTTGGGATAGAGACTTAATTAAGCTTTACTTTAGTTTGGAGATGAGTCATCACGACATGTTGACAATCCTTAGAATGCAAGGGATTATTGTTAGTAAAAGGTAATTAGTGCTGTGTACTTTATGCTTTGTGGCAAAAAGCTGGTCTGTTGTGCCGGCTTTTTCTACATACACATACGTCATACGCACAAATGAATCAAAGCAAACTATTTGACAAATTAATCAGAACATGCAAACATGTATTTTGTGTACATGCAATAGGATTTTGAGCCCTTAATGCAGTAAAATGTGGCCTTTAAACATTTCCTTCCTTGCTTCAGTAGCCACTCTGGCGCTATATATATAGCCATTTTATGTTGTTTTTTTCCAGTTAAATTCCCTCATGGTAAATATCAGGTCCTGTGGCATCTGTACACATAGGATGCGCTGTGCTATTTAACACATTTAGTGGGTGTGTGTTTGTGCTTATGGGTACTGAAAGGACGCAGAGGAAAGTGAAAATACGCTGTAGGCTGTACGTGTGGAAAATTACACCAATTTAGTGAAAGTAGTCCAGTAATGACTGATGAATGATGAACGTGGCATTTGCCAATAAAACTTTCCCTTCACAGGCACAAAATATGCTGGACTGTCTGAGAAATTACCTTATGGAAACTCTTGGATGAAAACATGATTTTCTAACAAAAACTCAACTCATCATGACATCACAACTCATCATGACATCACATCTCAGGCCCATCCTACACCTTCAGGATGAATTAGGACAGATTGTGAGCCGGGCTTCTTCCTCCAACACCGGTCCCCGACCTTACTCATGCTCTATAGCAGCTTATTAAAGTCCATGCCTTTTGGTATGAATCTTACTGTAAATTATCACACATAAGTGTAAGAGGCACCCACATACTTAAATAAATGAATTAAACAATTGAGCTCATAAAAAAGGAAAACAACAGATCAAATATGTTTCACTGTCTTCTAAGAGTTGCAATATTTCACACTTTCAGTGTAACCTTTTCAGTTCTATACTTTCACAACTTTTTTGGCAGTTTTTCTTCTCCTCCCTGCTCAGACCGAACCTTCCACCTTCTTGCCGTCTGTTCATCCAGGCTTTTGTTCTCTCCGTCTCTGCCTCCTCTGAACTCTCTTTCTGTTTGTTTGAACATCTCTTGTACCTTCCCCTTACTTTATTTTTTTCCCGTCTTTTCACACCAGTGCTCTCTCTAGTCCAGGTGTCAAGTCGAGTTGGAGGAGAGAGACCTTAGTCTCGGCGAGAGAGAGAGAGAGGACAATAATAGAAAACTGTCTGCGACACCATATCTGAGTGTGTGGGTGTGTGCTGTGCGTCTCTGTGGATGTGTGTGTGTCTTGTGTCAGCCCCGGTTAGCATCACGGACAGCGGATGTGAGAGTTAAGGACACCTTTACCTTCCAGGCTTAGCTTTGTCTCTCAGCTGTCCCATCCCTCTCCGTCTCCTTTCTCATTCTTCTCTCTCTCTTTTTTCTCTCCCTCGCTCTCCTCTTCTCTTGCTTTTTGTCTTTTTTTGCCTTGCTTTCACTCTCAGCCTTTTTCTCTCCCTCCCTGCACCCTTCCTCCCCTCTGGGCACCAGTCTCAGTGACTCTGTATGTTGTGGGATGAAATATTTATCTGTATTGGCAGGCCCTCGCCACCCCCTATCCTCCTCCTCCTCCTCCTCCTCCCTCACCCGCCTCGCCTCCTCTCCTCCCCTGTGTCTGTCCCGGCTGTGATCATGTTAAAGGCTTTCTCTGAACTGTCCCCCTCCATCCTGCACCAGTAACTCAGTTTCTTCTCCTTCTCAGTCGGTACAAATTCATTTACTTGCGTCATATCAGCACATGAAGCATTGTCTCCTGTTGCAAAGGGAAGAGGAAGGAAGTGTGTGCGTATCTTGTTTGTGAGTGTGTTGTATGTAAAGTAAAACCAGCTTATCTATATTTATCTGTATGATCTTTATTCATGACTGTATCATGGGAGACACGGCTTCCAGGATAAGTCTCCTCTCCTCTCCTCTCCTCTCCTGTGGAAGAAAGTTTTTATCCCTCCCTCACTCCAGTCATCCCTCTTACTTAAATATCCCCCTCTCTCATTACCGTCTCTCCTCACTCTGTTCCACCTCTTCTCTAATGTGTACTTTCTGCTCCTCCTCTCGTCTCCTGCACTATTCATCCCACTGTTCTTTCCCTCTACCCCCCACAGCCCTCTGTCTACCTCTTTCCTCCCGTGGCAGCGCTGCTGATATCTTGTTCTACCCAAATCTTGTTGTACCAGGAAAATCAACCGCAGTGACTAAATGTCCCACAACTGCATGTTTTTTGACTTAGGACAAAGAGGCAGAGATGATTCTCTGTGGCAGCCTGCATGGTCTCACCTGTCAAAACACGCTGAAAAGTAAAAGAAGCATTCGACAGAGATGGGACTGAAACACAAAGAAGCATCTACTTGAAAGAAAAAAGGCAACGCAAAATCCTGTCGCTCACTGACAGATGTTACACCAGGGATTTAGTGACAGCGCTGCTAAAGTTTTAAACAATCTCAAATGTGTGTGGGTGACTGACATATGAATAATTGCCAGCTCGTTATAGCTGCCACTCTACTGAACCACTTGAAACAATAAACAGCATCTCTGACTCACTGTTTTCCTCCGTCGTCTGTCTCCGCTGAAAGTCATCAACCTTTCTGTTTCTTCGTTTCTTTTTCTTTATTTCTAGATTTCTGCCGTGGCTCATTTTTTAATATTCCTCTCAGTATTTTGCCCCTCACTGTCTCCAACTGTCGCACCTAACACATCTGTTGAGGCTGATTTGCATGCGACCTAATTGTTGTGATACTGTTTGTGCGTGCACACACCGCGTGCACGCCTGTTTATCCGCTGCCTGGCAGTGACGTCCGTATCGCAGAATATTTTGTGTTTGGGTGGCTTCAGCCTGCTCATGCACCTAACAATAGACTCCTAATTAGCTGTGTTAATCTTCTTCTCCTTCTGTTTTGCTTTCTCTCTGCCCCTCCTTAGTTCTTCTTCTGCTCTATGTTGAGGCGCTGTGGGAAACATTGCTAAATATACACACGGAGCGGCACAGGGAAACAGACACTCTCATTTGGAGTTTGAAGAAGCGCTGAAAGTGTAAATTGAAAGGCGCAATGGTGCAAATATAGCATTAGAGGAGAATAAAAGGTGAGGAAAAAAAAACATTTTGTTATCTTTTGCCCTTTGTGCAAGATGAAGACTGCTCAGACGGAGACAGAGAGAGCAGGGTGGAGAATGGGAGAGAAAAAAGAATAAAGCCCCCTCCCCTTTCATCTGGGAGCACCTTTACGACCTACTTTCCATGTTTGCTCTGTGACAAACACTTTCACCTACACACAAATACACAAACCTCAAGGCATGGCATTTTATACCCGGTAGACGCTGGCATTTCATTCGCTTGGCGAAAATCCTTTTCTGCTGTTCCCATTGGACTGCACCATGTCAATCAGTATGAGAACAGAGGGGCAAAAACACCAAGATGAAGTGCAGAGAATAGATGTGCAAAACCTCCCCTGGGAGAAGGGGGGGGGGGATGAAAGATATGAAAGAAGCAAAGTTTGTCCCAAATTGAACGGTGAGAATTTCATCTCTGGAGAACTGTTCATCTTACATCAGTTTTTCCAGCGTTGTCAGATAATCAATGTCACATCACTGTGTGAAAGGTTACAAACAAAGTGCCGGCTGCGGGGTTCACAGTACGTTACAGTGCAGCAGAGGAGGTGTGTGTGTGTGTGTGTGTGTGTATGCGCATGGGCACATGGTGTGTTTCTGTGTATTTAGTGTCCCATATGAGGTGAAAGCCAGGAGGGGCTGAGTCATGTCTTATTCACTTAGGGAGACAGATGGAGACGCAGGTGTGTATATTTCTACAGTATGTGTGAGAGTGTTTGTAAACCCATGTGGCCTTAACATGCCTATTTATTTATATATGTCAAGTATTTCAGTGTCTGCAGTCCGGTGCATGCATATCACCTTTTTTACATCTTATTGTACATACAGCTTGTGTTAAGAATTGTGATTCAGCTGGTTGAATACGAAACATTATCAGATTTTAAGAATTTTATAGTATGAAATGATTGAACGAATGTTTGTAGTAATTATCTGACATTTATAATTGATAGTTTTAGTTGTTTTTAGAATTATTTGTTGGATAATTGAACCAACAGTTTCTTTACCAACAATCTGACATCCCCTCCCACTTGATGAAGAGGAATGAAAAAGGGAGAAAGTAAGCAGGATTTGAGCTTCTCTCTCAAGCTCACGTTTTTTTTATAGTTTCCATGACTATTTCTGTCATATCTGAGGTGTGTAAACAAAGGTAACACTATAAAATGCCTGCCAGGAGCAGGTATGCAGTGATTTCACCAATTTCACTATTAATCAAGCTTTAAAATGTCACAGTTTCACGGCTCTGCTACAGTGTTTCTGTTGTCAGTCTCAAAGAATGGACTTGATGGTACGTCATTTTTCTATAAAACAATGGTTGTACAGTGAGTGGAGAATTTGACAAATACAGACTATTGCCAGTGCAACCAGCAGACCACAAGCAGAACGTGGTACATTAGCTTAAAATGCTGCGTGACAACATGTTCAGTAAAGCAAAATTAAACATGCTGTCAAAAGAAAAAACACATTTAATTAGCTGAACAATGATCAAAGGACCCAACATTGAAGTTTTGTTTCCACCAAAAAAAAAGTAAAAAACAGTAGTTAGGGAGTCTTACAGGGAAAAAAATGACCTGATGGGTCAAGAAGACTGATATCGAATCTGCAAAAAAGGCTGATTGAACTGTGATCGGACATACCCATCCATGGACACAGGAAACATATAAAAAAAAATCAAGCCAAGGCAAGATATCACACACCAACAAAGAACATCAGTCAACACATGTGGTCATCGCCTTATCGAGCTAACTGGCTCTGCACTACGGTCCAGGGTCTTGGCTGTGACAGTGCCCCTGTTTTTGGAGACACTCCACCTCCTCCCCTCTGTCTACCCTCTTCCTCTCTCTCTGGCACAGTTAGATTTGTCAGTTTTTCTGATAAGCTTTATTTTTCCACCAGCTGTGTCCTCAGTGTGTGTACTGTATATGTATTCTCTGTGTGTATGTGTGTATTGTGTCATGTGGGACTTATAGGCTTGCCGGATAAATGGGACACACAATGTACTATAGAAAAAAGGCTCCTTCTCCACAATAGTCCATTACGTTCATTTCTTTTCATGCACACACACACACAAAACCAGGCACAGGACCCGCGCAAGACCCACAAACACAAAGTCAAAATTTAATCAACAGCAAAATAGTGGTTGTGCTTCATGTTGCAACAATTGCAACCGTCCAACAATTCACTGTGGATACGAATGCAACCTCAGCATTTGCTTCAGTTTTAGAACAGCGCCTGAGAAATATACAGACACAATGGCCCACCTACAGCACGCACATGTACACACACACACACATCAGTTATGCACCGATCTCCCTAGCCATGGCCTGCAATAGTTAGATACAGAGCTGCATGGTGGCGTCTGCCTCCACTAAATCTTACCAGAAACGCCACAGCTAAGGCATAACCTCTTTTGGGAGAATTATAGCACAACAACTGCACTCAACAGATCAAACAAATATTCCCATGAGCACTTGGCTGCAATGGCCAAGCCTGACAGAGGACGGGCCTTGCAAGGGATTAGAGGCAAGTCAGCTCAGGTTTTTGTCATGAAAACATGCTGCAAATTCACAGATTTCAACAAGCCAATAACTGCCCTTCCACAAACATCCTCAGAGTTATTTCTGTTTGTGGTAGTTGGAATAAATATCAAATATTAATTTGAGGTGGGGAAAAACTCGTTTTCATTGTACGTTACGAAACACAGACACAAACACACACTCAGTGAGAGCATACTGGGTTGTCTGGCCGCAGTCTCTTGGAAGGCGGTCCTCCATCTTCGGGGTGAAGCATGTAGAACAGGCGTACCTTGTTGGCGTGTTTTTTACTCTGAGAGAGAGACAGACAGAAAGAGAGAGAGCGATTGTCAGCAAGTGAACTGAGTTTTATTTTATCAAGTGTGCCGAGTGGAAAAAAAAATCAATGACTGCCACTCCACCTTGGCAACTCCCTCCGAGATTTTATCTCTGTTTCAGCTGATGATGCCAGTAGACATTTTGCCCCTTCAGCGAGCCTCGGCATTCTATGAGCCCTGAGTGAGATGTTGGGAAGAGTAAGTGGTGATTGAACTGGGGGGGATTAAGGGCTCTTTACTCCACCTTTACACACGGACACCAAAAAGTGCTAAAGGAAGAGAGGGAATAATTTGGATGGGTCAAATTATTATATTATTGAAATGATGAAGTCCTTCTTATGGAATAAATCACTAATACAGTTATAGATTTTATTAATATGATTGAGAAAAAACAGATGAAAGATTTAAATCAATCAATAAATAATGTATGTATGTAATGTAAAGTATGTATCTTTCATTTTAATGGGTTTTTCTGCTGTTTAGTCATTAGTTAGTGTTGCATTTTTGGCCCACCTGCCTCTCTGTGCTTTTGTCAGGGGGCCTGACATGATAAAGGCTATAAGATATTTTAAGCAGGAGTATACCGTAGTGTTTATATGAAAGTACAGTGAACTGTCCTTGAAGCTGCTCACTGTCACTTTAATGCAGAACAATGAAAATCACTAACATTCTGCGAGGTAAAGATAAGCGCTTGTGTGTGTCTGTGTGTGTGTGTGTGTGTGTGTGTGTGTGTGTGTGTGTGTGCGTGTGTGTTCAGACAGCTCTGTGTGTTTGTGCAC
>JBAJHX010000033.1:11906652-11932144 GCA_037176925.1 Amniataba percoides | reverse complement strand
TGTGTGTGTGTGTGTGTGTGTGTGTGTGTGTGTGTGTGTGTGCGTGTGTGTTCAGACAGCTCTGTGTGTTTGTGCACAGGGTTGACACAGCTATCTCGCTCCACACATAGCATTTTATTGGCATGCTCTGACCTTCACTCCTTTTCTGCTATATAACATCTATTATTATCTATACTGTAAATTCCGCTGCTGGTGCAATTTTCCAGAAGCAAGTGTCAACACTGTCAACACCTGCCTCTCCAGCTTTACTGCCACATATGGAGTCAAAAACACGTCATTATATGTCAGGGTGCAGGGATACAAGTCAATATTAAAGTCTGGATTGATGAGTCATGGGAGGGAGGGGGATTATATTTTGAACGAGGCTATTTGTCAAAATTTTTTAAGATGGCTTCATCCAGAACTGGAATTCCCTGCAGGGGCATCACTCTGCTGTTTAATCCATATGATGCGTGGAATTACGTTTTGTGGATGAAAATGTACTTTAAAGTTTAAGTCTATATCATGGCTGAACAGCACACAAAGAGAGCGAAATGGGAGACTCTGACAAGACTTTGTACTTGCTGCTCCAGTGCTTAGATTGGATCCTCTGCCCCCGGGACAAGAGAGCCCCCCCACCCCTTCCCTCCCTCTACCTCACATGCCTCCTCACTTGTCAGACTACTTTAATGCATTCTGTCAGTGCTTGTGTGTGTATGTGTGTGTCTGAGTGTATGCTTGTGTTTATAGGTGTATAAATGGTCATGCAGTTGATGGCTCTGGGATATGGGCTAAAAGCGGGACCTTGTGTCACCATGGTTACCCTGCGCTGACCCTCAGTGCCCGCCGCACTCTAATGGACTATGCATGTCTCTCTTTCCCCTCTTCCTCTGTTTTTGTGGGTGTCAAAATAAGTTACAGGAGACTGAAAGGCCAGAGGATGACCACAAAAAAATATTCACCACATAATACAGATGTGTTTATGTAAACGTGCAGGATGTATCTCGCTCCTGATCAGGGATCCTTAATACCGATGAACCTCAGTACTAAGTAATAATATAAGAGAGATGCGTCTGACACAATGGAGCAGAGGTAAAGAGAAAACTTCGACTGCAGTGTTTATCTGATCTCTGGAGAGGTTGATGTTGCTCTGTAAATACGGTATTTTATTGCCATGCTCTGACCTTCACTGCTTTCTACTATATAACTTCTATTATAATCTATGAAGTCCACTGCTCAGGTAATTTTCCAGAGGCCTTAAAGATGCCAAAACCTTTGACTCTCTTGTGGTGTCTATGGTATTTGAGTAATCCACATGTATGGAGTTAGTTTGTAGTTGTAAGCTGTTGTTGTGGACTGTAGGTAATGCTGCAAAAAGTTCCTCGTCAGAAACTCAAAAGATCTGTAACCTGAGATAAGCACATCTGATGTAAAGGCAACTTGGCAACACAAACAGTGAACAGTAAACATAATGATCTTTTCCTTACATTTTTATCATATGTGGTGTTTTGTATGTGTTTTGAAATATATTGTACTAACTCTGTAGTTTCCATTTCCTTTTCCAGTCAGATCTATGCTTGGTGGATGTGTTTGCGAGCATGTGCCACAAGCTTGTGCTGATGTGTTAAATCGGCTGCTGTACTGTTGATACACCCTTGGTCCTCAGTAGATGTTTTTGCAGTTCGGAGACTCACAAACATCAGTTTGCTTGCATCCATGTTTTCCTGAGAAGGTGCACAGGGAGGCATTTAGATCAGAAGTCAGGAGTACCCGACTTCAAACTTGAAATGGGCTGCAGCTTATAGTACTGAAGTGCACAACTTCTTCTGGTGTTTTTGGCAGTTGCCAAAAAGCTTCAGGTGCATCACTATCACATTAAAGACTGGAGGGAGGATGGGCTGCATTCAAACTTGTGATGCAAAAAGTGTATATTAAAGGTTATATGGGGCCTCTAAAGGCTTCCAAAAAAAGAGCAGACTCCCCTTTTTAATGCTGGACTCCTCAATAATTAATCTCCCACTTTCTTTAGCCTGTTGTTGTCTTTGTGTCTTATATAGAAGACCTGCCCTGTGTATAAAATGTGCTAGACAAGTTGCATTTCCCTGCCTTCTAACCATATTGAATCTAACGCTCAAAAACTCCAAAACTTTCTTATCTTGTCTTCTTGATCTACTGACCTCTGCAGAGACCTTTTGTTAATGCTGATAACTGAAGACGTGCAGCGATTCAGTGCCTTTTTTGTCTGCACAACTCAAGGCTGTGTGTTTTTGTCAGACTGAGGCTGAGAGACAGAAATAGGTTTACTTTCAAGTGAAAGTGGTTGGTGCACACGCATGGAGACACATACACACTGTCGCTGTCCTTGCTTAATTCTCTCCAGATAAGGGCCTTGTCCTCATTAGTCTGCTTGTTAATCCCAATTGTGTCTTGTAATCAAGGACGACCTCGATGCAGTGTATGCATGCAAGTTCACATGCGAATGTGCCTGTAGACAGACAGACAGACAGACACACGCACACGTACATCCTAGATAAATAATGCAAAGGGCTGATTATTTAATGGCCATTCATTAAATTACTGTTAGGGAGTCTGCTGAGAGGTAGACTACATTAAAACAAAAAAGTGTGTGTGTGTGTGTGTTTGTGCTCAAGTGACTAGCATTACCATGCTGCTTTAAGTCTATGTATAATGGATGAGCACTATTTTGAACAGCACTAGCACAAATTGGTACAAATAAGGCTGATGCAAAGTGTACACTGCAGGAATCTGCCTGTCAAAGCTGCAGTCGTAACGTCGCAGCACTTTTTTTGTTTGTTTGTCTGTTTTTTTTGCGAACGTTCCTGTATGAGCAGAGAAGGACTCACCTCATAGTGAGCGGTGCGCTGGGACTCGGAGATGAGCTGGGCATTGCAAATGTTACAATAGCTCTCTGTGAACAAGCCTCCATCCACGACGCCCGCAGACTTCATCTTCATCTGAGACTACACACACACACACAAACACACACACACAAACATACGCAAATATGAATATGATTAAAATGCAGAACGGAATAAAATGTCAGTGAACCTCACAGTGTGTGTTAGACGAGCATGAGCATGCATGTATCTCATCTCAATTTAGAAATAGTTTTCCTTTGGAATGACGGATTCATCATGACAGTCCAGCCCAAAATATGTTGATCCTCTCTGTCAGAACATCCTCTCGTGGATGATTTTGGCTCCGCTCTTGAAAAACAATGGCCTGAGGCTCTGGCTTGAGTTTCTGCATTTTACTTAGAAATAAACTGTTAAATATGTATGTTTTTAATTTTCTGAATCATTTCTAAACACTGAACACGCAGACTGAGACAAAAATAGCCACAATTAGTGAGGCTTTTTTTTTGTAATGAAGGGAAGATTTTTCAAAGCCAAAATGTAAATATAGTCCCTCACAAAGTAATATTTAATCATCAAAAGTAGAAATGAAAGTAGAGATGCATCATGTTTTGCTACAGTGGTGGAGCAGGATGTTAGAAACTTCCCATCTCTGTCTTCTGTAAAGAAACTCCATTTCCTCATTTCACAAGACCAAATATTGTCAGCTATCTGTATATCAGTATCATCTTCTTTGCTCTCTAAGCTGGAAATGGAGAGCAGCAGTCTTAAGTATTAAGAGTTTTCCTTGTCTCTCTTTATTTTAGGGCTGGAACGATGTGTCGACATAGTCACTTAAGTCACTTCGCGTGGAATACATCGATGCGTCGCACTGTTTACTTTTTAGCCCCAATTATGCTGGCTCCTGCTTCTGGGCATGCTGAAAATGAGACTTTATCCTAAAAATCCCAGACAGATTGTCAAACCGCTGTTTTCCAGTGCACTTCCAAGTTATTACAATTCAGTTTATGTGCATATAGAGTTATAAAACTAAACAATGTAGATTTCCATCATGGTTACTTTATAAGTCAGTGTAAGCAACCTTTTGCACATAAATTGTACAAACCTGATTGCAATTGGCACAATTAAATCACACTCAACCCCCTACAGTAATTGATTGCAGAATATAGCAAACAAAACCTTTCTTAATTAGGCCAACTCTGCATAAATATTAACATTTGTGATGAAATGGGCTCATGGACTGGTGTTACTAGGAGATGCCTTTTTATTCTTGGAACTGAAAAAGATTTATTGCAGAAGTCATGGTTACTATTATTATCAAGTTAAAAAAGGATTAATAGACTCATCAGAAAATTATTGATAGATTCATTATAAAAATAACTCAGCTGTGTCAGCTGTGGCTCCCCTTAATTTTTCAACAGTTTTCACTATCACAAATCATGCCATCGGCCTCCATTTGCACATAGCATCTATATATAAACCTTCTTTACTCATTACACCTCCGTCATCATTGATTACATAGTTTCCAGTGACCTCCTAAGTTTGGAGGTTTCAATTTCGACATTCAGTTTTGTAAGGTAAGAAATACTTGAATTAAACTGACCTGGACCGAACTGACCTGAATGCATGAATACTACCTGAGACACACCAGAGACTAACCCTAACATCTAAAAAAAATTCTCAGCACTGGCAGAAAAAAATATTGCCATAAAATGAAAAATGAAGCCAAAAGCATCTTTGGTGAAGATTGCAGTCTTTGAAGTAAACTGTCGAAAGGTCTCCATTCAGGTTCCCCGGTGAGAAACCTTGTCTGTGCTGGGATTGCCCAACCAGTAAAACCACTGAGACCTGAGCATCCCACTGGGAGCTGTGGCTTTGGCTTCTTAACAACCTGGCAGCAGTGTTTTCTTTCGCTTTTATACTGAGTGCTGTAATAGAAAATGGTTTAATGATGTGCTCTGGGGTCTTGTGTTAAATTTTCTATTCTCTTCATTATGGGAACCCTTTAGGCACTGCACTGACAGGGCCGGGGTGAGTAAGGGGTCTGTAGGGAATGGTCCAGGAACATCAACCATTAAACTGGTGGAGCTCTTTGCCCCAAGGAACTGACAGGATGGGGTGCTTGCAGGGGCAAAGTGTTTTACAGGACAAAGTATAAGAATGCTGCAGAGGTCAGCTGGAGTAACTTAGAGAATTGGGCCTTTTGTCTGTCACAGTATCTCCAGAATCACAACATTAGTGATGAGGTCAAACTAAATCTACAGGAAAAGTACTAACAGGAGCTGCTATTCTTTCCGGCGCGTAATTATCTTTAGCCACTGACCACATACACACTTGGAAACATTATTGGTAATCACCCCTGTCTGTTCTCCTTGTCTGTTTAGTGCACACTGAACTCTCAGACCACCACAGACATGCTGCACACACACCTTCTCCATTATCTAATTCAATTTACAGCTTGACATCCATACATTATAATGAAATGACATTGTAGGTACATTTAATGTAAAATACATTATGTTAAGTCTGGGAGGTATAATATTCGCTCTGAAATGACACTGATGACAAGCTGGTAAATTGTTTTGTCTGGAGGCACAGATGCATTATTACCTCCACTATGTGACGTGTCCTGTGAGACACGATGGAAGAGATACGTTTTACAAACTGACACATTAGATTTGCTGCAGAATTTGTGTCCTCCCAGACTTTTGTGGCAAGAAAGAGACCTTGCGTTGTCTGCCTGGACGTCAGCCAGGCAGAAGCGAGTCTATCTTTTAATCTTCTGGCTAATTAAAAGTGATTGTGACTGCAGAAATATCCTTATCTCCCCTAATATCTCTATTACCTCTGATTATTACATGCATGATGGGAGACGTAGACTAATTAATAGAGGCAATCTGTTGGAGAGATTAATGGAATGGCAAGCCCAAGGAAGCGAAAAGATGGAGAGACAGATAGTGGGGAAAAATAATGAAAGAGGGAAGGGGAGAGGAAAAAAGACGGGGAAGGTAGGGGTTTATAATTGGTGCACTGAACGTGCTGTCTTCATCTTACAAGGGTTTAGAGATCTTAATGGAAAAGTGGTTTCATCACCACCGTATCAGACCAAAGAAATGGACTCTTACTGTAAGTTTCATGAGAATCTGATTTATTATGACTTTAATATCAATTCCAAAACCACCATGAACCACAAATAAGTACGTGTTATATTTAGCATCAGCGGACAGTGCATCTTTCAATTCCTTCCTTTATAGTTCAGCATTCTAGAGTTACAGTATAATTTCCATCTTATTTTTTGCTCAGATGCACACAGAGGTCACTGGAAACTATGTAATCAATGATGACGGAGGTGTGTAACAAGTACAGAAGGTTTATATATAGATGATATGAGCGTGCAGAGGCCGATGTCAAGTCATCAGTCAGAAATTTGAAGGCCCTGAAAACTTCCCCATCAGCTTCTTACTATGAGTGATGGATTCTAAGTGAGAAAAATTTAATGCCAAAATGCTAAAACCCTTTATACGTCAAGAAGTTCACTATTTATAACAAAGAGTATATAGCTAGATTTGTCAGAAAAGGATCTCAAGATAGGCAAATGTTCCTAACAATATTTGTTGTAATTGTTTGATTTTTGGATTTAATTTCATTTGTTGTGTCTGTCGTCAGAAGACTAGAAAAGGGCTATATAAGTGCATATATGTTGCACCTTTCAAAACAAAGACATCCAGTTCAGTGGACAGTTACAGACTTATACCCTCCTGAGGTCATCAGCTCATGGATTTGTCTGAACTCTGTATCACCATGAAGTACAACTGAAAGTTGAATGATCACCCCATTGTAAATAGAATATTGTTTTTAATCAAACAAAAGATAATAACTTTAATCATGCTTTACACTACGGATGTTAGTGATTGTTATACTGTAATATATCATTTTCCCCCAACACATTCCATAAAAAGTAGTATTACTGAGGACTTTGCTGCTTTTGATCATATAAATACTTTATCATGAGACCCAAGCCTTGCATTTTGGTCACGATAACAGTCCATCCATTTAATTCCATCAAGTAAAAAGCTCTGCTGCGCTGTTTCAAGGTCAGCGATTGCATCTACAAAGAAGATCAATTAAAACAGAGAAGGATGTTGTGCATTCAGTGTAAAAGAATATGAGTGGCAATAATTCTTAGTATTTAAGTAACCAATCTTAAAAAGCATACATGATTATTGAATGTTAGTTAGTCAAGAACTGCAAAATTATAGGACATAATTCAGATACTGTTGTGGTGAAGGAAGCTGCAGCACACCTCCATGTCTATGATTGGATGGCTGTTACTAGCCACACAGCTGGAAATGAGCGGATTATGAAACATGTATGAAACAGCTGATGCCAATCAGCCAGTACAAGCACGACCTCAGGGCTCCTTCTGAACTATATTTACAGTTTACTTCTTTTCTCACTGGTTTGATTTTACATCACAATCTGATAACAGTTGGTTTGTTGTCATCTTATGTTGCCAGGTTGTTATTATAAGTCAAACTCCACCCACACATTTCTGATTAATCTGATTTGAAGAGTTTTTAACTGCCGGTGTAAGATGCTTGATAAATTACATTTAAGATGTTTTTTTTTCCTGAGACTTAATTTTGTTTATTACTTATTATGTAGTTACAGAGAGTGTAAACACTTAAGCTTGATATATATGACAGTTACTAAAATTAAAAATAATTAAAAAAACTATCTAAACTCAATTAGAAACAGCACTGAATAAGACTTGATGAGTCTTGGTGAGAGCATGAAAGCCTGAGGTATTTGAAGACTCAACAAACCTTGAGGGGATTCCCTTTTAAGACCACATCAAGTATTTAACACTGACGTGAACTCTGAGCCCTCCCTCAAATCTCAGCCTCTGGCCCACCATTCATTAAAAAGCTGCCACTTAGGCTGTTTTCTGTCGCCTGGGCTCAGAATATTAATTAGTTTGTAATATATCTTGCAACTAGATATGCACTAAATGAAAGCCCTATTGTACTGACAGATATAGTATAATATTTTACCCTAGCAGGGAGCTTCAGAGACACTCCATTCCCACTTCTCCTCTTGTCTAAAAACACTTTTATAGATAGATAGATAGATAGATAGATAGATAGATAGATAGATAGATAGATAGATAGATAGATACATAGATAGATAGATAGATAGATACATAGATAGATGAGCCAGTGAAGGAAATATGTGCCACACTTTATGAAGGACGAGAGAGAGAGAGAAACTGAGGGATAAAGGGAGAGAGAACAGCAGGTGGTTGGGGCAGCAGGGCTTCTTTTAAGTTCCCCCTTTCCTTTCCTCCCTTCTCAATCTTTCCATTTCGGCTCCATCAGTAGGGTGACTGCTGTGAACTGGACTGTCTGTTCCCCTCTTCCTCTTTGTGCGCTCACGTTTTATATAGCTCCCATCTCATTTGAGATAAAGTGGCGCTGTGATTTAACTGTCAAATTATGCATACAGACGATGAAATATTGACATCAGCCTGTGAGCCAATGACCTGTCTAATGAGTTCCTTGTGGGAATAACAAGAGAAAGGGTTGCAGGGTTAATAATATGCAACCCTATATGGCAAAGGCACTCTCCCGTGTCACTTTGATGTTCCACATTACAATTTTTTTTCCCTGTTTCACTCTTGGTAATGTAATCTTTTCGAACATGGCCCTCCCTTCGTCTGGCCTCCTCCTACACTTGCTCCAAGATTAACAACCCTCCCCTTTGTACAGTAGCAATCAAAGGTACTAGACTGGGGGAATAGTCTTTAAAGGAGCCCGAGTCTGAACCCAAATCCACACTCATTCTGTTTGCACTGCAGGAGCTCGCTTTGTACTTCTCTTGCTCAGCACTGCAAACCACAAACATACAGAAATTCCAATACAGCCAGGGCGCAAACACACACAAGTCTCATCGACTATAAAACCAAGAGCGAAATGCTAAAGATCCAAAATGAGCAACAAAAATATGCAATTATGGTTTCTGTCTGTTCCCCATTGTTAATGTCAACACAGTCACAACCAAGAGATTAAATTCTCCTGGGAAGAGCCAGACTGCGGATTCGAGGTACAGAAAAATACACACTTAATGCCAAGGTCAGGTCACACACTCCTCCCCCTGAGTCAGTGTGTGTATGTGTCTGTGTTTTTATGACTCTTTCTCTCCCTTTGCTCACTGCCTGTTGTGCCCCAAATTCTATTTTAGACATATTTCTCCTCTCTGAGTTATGTGTGGAGCATCTTGATACTGACAGAGTCAAAATCAGTCACACATATTCACACTCTGTTTTTGTATTTCTCTGTCTCCTTTTCCCCATTTCTTCTTCCTCCTTTCTCTCCCAGTGGTGGAAATGTGGCCTTGAGGGCAGGGATTACTCATGAGGGATGGTGTAGGGTAGACCTAGCTACTCTTGCAAAAGAAAGGCAGATAAGCTACTGTATTATGCATCTCACCACTGGAATACATTACACTGCAACTTGAAGAGACGCACACTCCTCTCAGGGATACTTGCAGATATTTTATATCTATCTAATGTTTGAGATATACGGTAAATTCATTCTCAGCTCAACCTCGCTAAAGATATCATAATCTTACTTACTGAATAAAAAAACTTTAACAATAAAAAAAGGCAAAGTCAGACTTTGTCCATGTAGCAGCATATCTCCACTAATGGGAATCTGACTCAGTACACCACTTTGTTTAAGACTGAAATATCTCAACAACTATTCCTATAAAATAACAAACACTGACTTCCAACTTAACATTAACATTGTACAGATTCCTTGACAATGTATCCTACTGACATGAGTGATCTGCTGCCATGAGGTGTAAATGAATAATTCAGAGTGAAGTTTATTAAAAAAAAAAATACAGTGCATGCAATGCTATGAATTTATGGTACACACATTCATGCCCCCCTTAAGATGAACTGTGTGAACTTTACTGAGTTTTTATCTGGTGCAATAACCATGTAACATTTTGTTTACCCAATATTTTGGTTTTTGATGAAACTCCTCCTAAACTAATGGCATTCCCATCAGCCTCAGCTGTATTTTGTACTTAAATTGAGATGAATATAGTATAATGTTGCACCTATGCATCAACAATATGTTAACATTGTAATTATGAGCATGTTAGCATGCTGAAGTTAAGATTTAGCTCAGACCTCTGTATTTTCCCAGTGCAACTTCAGAGATGTTTGCAAAGTGCTTATCTTGCTACTGCTGCCCTTGTAGACAAATAAAGTGATTGATTGATTGATTGATTGATTCAGATGAGATAAGTAAGTGTCTGAGTAGCTTATCACTGCAGCAAAGTAATGTTCCACCATGTATTGCAGTGATACAGCACAGCAATGAAAAAAAAATAGAAATGAAATGGACTAGATAGATTTCTTCTTGGTTCTCTGTTGTGTTTTCTACAACTTAAAAAAAATTGTCCATCAAGCGATAAATGAGACTGAACATAATGTCCCTACTAGTTCTCTCTAGAGACTTTATAACCTCCCTGCCTTTATTAGACCTTTTCATCCACGAGGGCACTGTGGTACTTTTATCTCCGAAAATCTTTCTCTCTGGGCCATTACTTGTTAATGGTATTAATAGCAGATCTCCCGCTTTAGGCCACAATATGGATTCATTAGAGGGTGAATGAAGACTATTATCCTGGGCAAAGTTAGGTTTTCCCAGTTTAACTGAGCACATCTGAGTGTGTGTGTGTGTTTGTGCTCAGTAACAGACTTTTAGGCAAACTGAGTTAATGGGGGGAGACAAAAAGCAGCCTGAAGTTTGAATGGGGGTTGTTATGTTACTGTAACATATGGAGGATGCTATGCTGGATGGCAACAAAACTGTTGGGGTCTATCTCTTCCATTAGCGACTAATTGCACTGTTTTTACACTTCGGCACAGTTCATCCAAATGTTCTTGTCCTGCAAAGTGTAACTTTCCTGGCACAGTTTTCTTCTCCACATTTTCCTTTTGAAAGAAGTGGAGGAATATAAACCAAACACTGTCTCGGCTTTTGCACTAAGCACCTAGATTTAATGCCAGTGTATCAGACCTGAGACTACCTTGATATCAAAGCATTGTTTGAGAAATACAACAAAAGCAAGAAATGCTGCAAACAATAAAAAGAGGCTCTTTTAAAGACGCCATTGCACTAAGCACATGCTTCAAGGATTTTGGCTGTTGGAGCATGTGGTTGCCTCAGTATGACACACACACACAGTCCTACACACACAGATCCACTTTGTCATCCAGTGAGTGACATAGGGATCATAAAATCTAAGAATAATATTAAAATTCTATATTTTCATTAGCTTATTTTCCTAAACCCAAACAAAAATTCACATATGAGCAATATGCTACTGCATTTCCAAGTAAAATATACCAGTGGGCAGATTAGAGAAACACTGAGAGGGGGAACAAACAGATTTCCCATGAGGCAGCATGCACCTCAACACAAAAGACATGCATTACCTAAGAGACTGAGCTGAAGTGAGACGTACAAATAATAAATTCAAAAGACACTGGAAAGAAAAAGAAGAAGTGTAAAAGAAATCAGGCATAAAATTGCAATAAGTGGAACAAGTGAAGTGACACAAGCCAAATAATGCTTTGTAATGACTTTCCTCTCTTCATATCTCTCAGTCCTCACTCACTCTGTTTCTCTTTGTCTCTATTATTGAACTGATACGACTGCCAACAGCTAATTAGCAATATGACAGTTTCCCCCTCACTAATTAGTAAAATAAGCTTCTTCTGTGGCACAAAAGGCTCGACCAATATGAATATTACGGCAAGCGTGGCGGTTTGACAATAAAGCAGGTGTATAAATACTGCTTCAGTACAATACGGCTGAGAGTTGATGATGCTTTTTGGTCCTGAGGGGACATGTACATAAATATCCTTGTAGGATCACCTGTCAATCATGGGGCTCTTGTTTTATACATGTGTGCTGTGTGTGTCTGTGATAAAGCGTCTGTCATCGTTTATGTATGTTTGTTTGAGTAAATGTAAGCTGCCATGCCTGCAGGCATTCTCACAATAAGCCAGAGGAAGAAAACCAGCTTATTAATGCACCTTTTGTGAGAAATGTGTGTCTCTGCAGGTGTGTGTTGGACCAATACTTTCTTTCACAGTGTTTCTCGGGCTGTTTTCTATGCATGGTAGGCATGGCCAGCTGTATAACGTACAACGTAACGTGTGATTGTTGTTGTTGGAACAATTGTACAGCTCAGAGTCAGGGTAAACTACAAGGTAACTGTAATAGTGTTAAAGGACTATTTCATTTGCTTTCATGTTGGGATGACCATGATCTTTGGGATTTTTTTGTATTTCACTCATTTCACACTGTAGAGATTTTTCATTATTCATTTAGCCAGTGGCTCTGTTCTCTAAAGCAGTACAGGCGTTATTTCACTTAAAGGATTGATTCAGGCTTTTGGGTTCATCCTTTTTTGAGCTTGCTCAGCCCTTGTTTGTGTGTTAGCGAACACTGTTTCTGGACAGGTAAGCAAGCAATTGGCATTGATCACGGTAATAAACAGTAAAATGATAAAACAAATGAAGTCCATGTTGAAAATAACCCAAAAAGAAAAGAAAGTAAGACTTTGAGCTATTTTAGTTGAGCTTAGATAAATCAAATAAGATCAAATGAGATAAGAAATGGACTGAAAATCAAAAACCCCAGAATCAAAGAAGAGATTCACTGAAGCTGCAAATAATAACACTCATTCAAACACCAGTATAAAAACTACTGCTTGCTTCAGTCGCTTGACCTCTGCCTCTTTTGCCATTTGCAGATTATAATAAGTTTTCTACACATAAGTTTGATGAGGGAATAAAAAATGGAGCAGGCAGTGACTGTTTTTCTCTTGCAGAAGCTTTTCCCAGAAAAGCAGGAGAGACCAACAGCCTTCACACTTACAGCACAGACTGTACGATAGAGTGGTAAGTTATTTGTTATAAGAGTTATATAGTCCCCTCATGCTCACACTACCCACTCTCCCCCCCATCTAGAGTGATAGCATGCGAGTGTATAAACCTCATGCTGTGTAAATTATGACCAAACACACATGCACACAAAAGACTATGCAATTGATATGTATGACTGCATGCTGTGGTGGTGGATCTCACACACACACATGCACACACTGGCATGGACTAAATAGGGCATGACCGTGCAGCACCTAGCCTATATAAAAAGGCAGTCAAGTGCCTGCGCTTCTTCAACCTGCTACCTATTCCTCGGCGTGTTTGTGCGAGTGTTTGTGGAGTTTTGAGAATGGGAATAACTCATTTAGACAAACTCGTAAACGACGTAAAAGAATGAATTGTACATCTGATTTTTCTTTCCTCATTCACTAATGCACCCACAACGTCGCCCTTTCCTTCGCTCATTCCCTCCCCATCTGGCAGCGGGCCAGTTTCCAAACATGGTGATGGAGCAAAAGAAAATTGATTTCTAAAGAGCTCTGTCTGCTATTCCCGGATATGAAATATGCAACCAGTTATTAGTCTAACACTGATATTAACATAACACGACAACCGTGTCAAGATATATATTAAAGATGTCTCTCTTGTTCCCGCTGAGAGATGCATGAAATAGTCTCAAAATGATAAACTGCCACTTGTTCAAAGCATGCCAAATCATTATCAATACCACACAATTGTGATGATATCTGCTTTGTTGGTGAGAAAAGGGACAAAAATCTCTTTGGAAAAGTCTGGCACTGCACTGATGCTACTATGAGACGGGCAAATTCAATATCTTGATCGTGCAGACAGGCACAGCGGGCGGGCCCATATTAGTTATTATGCAGCTATAAACTAAGAAAGGTCAAATGGCACACACACTGATGCACATGGACACACACATACACACACTGACACAGATGCACCCATGCAAAGACTCCCATGCACACAGTCAGCAGAAAGGTCACGGCATACGATGTGTGAGAAAAAGATATTTGAAGAGGATATGCTGCCTGTTGCTATGGAGCACTCCTGGAGGGAAAACATACACACGCAAAGACACACACCTACACATGATGCTCTATCAATCTTAAAGAAAACTGGAGCAATCGCACAGCACGGTGAACACGAACGCACATGCGTGCTCGCTCAATCAATCCCTGTCCTATTAAAAGAGAGCGAGGAAGCAGCGGCTACTTTTCAAGAGCATCACTGCCTCAATTATCGCTCTCGGTGTGTGTGTGTATGTGTGTCAGCATCTGTGTCTCTCTTTGTGTGCGTGTACGCTTTGTTTGTATGCAGCAAAGAAAAAGCGGGCACTTTTCAAGAACAACATCACTTCTCTGTTTATTCCTTTAGGACCGGGTAAATTATGCCAGTCGGTTAATCAGATTCTCCCCCAGATGCAGTTCAGCACCTCATGAGAGATGGAAAGAGAATGAAACAGGCTCCTGTATGTTTAGATGGCTCAGAGCTGGCAAGAGCTACAGCTTACATGTCCCTCTTTATAAACATGCTATTATCTTTATTTTTCTGTGATTTTTTTTTTCTCATTAAAATTTTCTCTTTAGGATATTTGCTTTGAAGTTGCATGCGGTGTAGCAATTGGGAATTATTTTAAATACAAGCTGCGATTATCATATTTATGTCTATAAACACTACCACGGCTGTGATGCACCATATTGGGGAAAGCACAATGAAACGCAGCAAAGTATCTTCAGCTGTAACTAAATTAAATATGGTAGCAAGTCTGTTTATCTATCTACAGAAAGGTATTCAGCAGCAATTTTGATAACTGATTGAAAATTGCACAGTGTGCTGGTTTCTGCCTCTCAAATGTGATTTTCCTGCTTTTCCTTGTCTAACATAATAACAGACTGAACATTATTAAACCAGAGCTGCTTAAACAAGTATTTTTGTTATCGATTAATGCGCATCAATGAGCCTGGTCTCAATAATTTCATAAAACTGAAAAATGTCTACCACAACTTCCAATTTCTTGAATAATCATTTCAGCTCTGGTCTTGACAAAACAAGCATTTTAGGTGAACTTTTTATTGGCATTTTATCCACTAAAGTATTAAACAATTATTTGGAAGATTCACGATAATGACAACAATTGACAGCTCTAACACAGCGCAAAAGGTAGATAACTCTTCTATTCTGCTGACGCTCTGAGACACCTTCCTGTCCTGCCCGCTGCAGTGACCTGAGGTCCAGCAGGAGTCAGCACATGCTGATCAATAAGCGTATGTAAACAGAGCATGAAGACTCGGCTCAGCTCAGACTGGCTGGGCTACATGTGGAAAAATACACCCGGCGCAGCACAGTGGAAATAAACAGGCAGATTTCAGACTGCAGCGAGTGAATAAAAAGTCTCTTTCTGGGGGACTGAAAATGATGGATGGTGCGATGACATAAAGAATTGTTTTACTTCATGACGCTTAATTACAATGTTTCTGAGAGATACTTGGAGATGACCTGTCCTGTGTGTATATATATGTGTGTGTGTGTGTGTGTGAGGGAAGGGGAGGGGGTGTCAGTGCTGCTGACAGGCAGGCGAGTGCTGTGCAAAGGCCATAAGCTGGTATCATCCTGCCTCAGACACCCAGTATGAGGCTGACTGGGCGTTCTTGCCAAAGTGACAAATACTTGCAGAGAGGGGCCTCTGGATGAGATGGATGGGGGCCAGTGAAACTAGATGCATCAAGTATCAGAACTAATCCATAATACATCTGACATGTGTCTCATCTTCACATCCATTATCGAAGGTGGGGCAGAGCTCGGATATGAGCTGCTGCGAAAAGTTTTAACCACGAGGGAAATCCCTGCATTTAAAAAAAAAAAAAAAAAAACATTCAAGCCACAGCAGGGTGCCAACTTTCTCTAAATTTAGTCAAACCACACCAGAGCCAAACGAATGTGCAAGTGTTTTGACACTCTCCAGTTTCATCTCTCCCAGCCAGGACGAGCTGCGTCTTATTAACATCTGGAGGTTACACTTCCCATTTCTCTCTCTCTCTCTCTCTTAAACTTCCTGCGTGGAAATCCCACAGCAGAAATCTCTGCAAACCACAAACTTCGCAGACGTCTCCTCCTCTCTGTCCCAGCAGGAAGCGCTTCCTGGTTTCAGCCGGACCTCCAAACTTTTGCCCGGAACAAACAAACGAACGAGCACCGAGGTCGACGCCGGTCAATAATTCATCTGTTGAACAAACTCGACCGTCTCCGGGCTCCATCACTCACCTTGCGCGGAGGCACTGACTCCTCTCCGCGGCACCGACAACCATCCGCCAACCGGCTGTGATTAATCCTCTCAGCGCACCTGTGCCGTGAAATCCGTTAAAAAATAAAAATGAATAAATAAACGTAACGAGAGCGTCCGTGGCAACGCTGCTCTCGGGTGATATTTTTCTTTTAATTTCTTCTTCTTTACAAAAAAATCACGCCGTCTTCTCTAAAGATAATTAAAAAAAAAAAAAAAAGGAGAAAAAAAAGTCCCTCGCGCTGCTCTCTGTCGTGATGCGCGCGTGTCCTCTCGCGACTCCTCTGTTGGTCCGTTCGGTGTCGCGCGGAGGCAAAAGACGCAGCTCTGTTGATCTCACACACAACTACACACTCCGAGAGAGACACACACCGCGGGGAGGGAGACGAGACGTTAAAAAAAAGTGAGCTGATCCGGGAGAGGAAGAGCAGGGGAAGAAAGTGTGAGCAGAACCCTCCTCCACCGGGATGAATGAAAAGAAGAAGGAAAGCGCCGTGTGTGTGTGTGTGTGATAGGGTGCGCACACACACTGAACGCTTGGTTTGCAGAGTGAGTGAGTGAGTGAGTGGGAGCACTGGTCGAGAGAGTAGGTTTCCGCACGGTGCACCCACATGAATATGATCTTACATAAAAAAAATGAACAGAGAGAGAGAGAAAGGGCGCGCAGATTTTCCCCCACCACCTCCTTCAACATCATCATCACCTCCCCCAAATCCATTGGAGCACTGATGCAGCGTTACCATGGCAGAGGAGAGGAAGCCTGGTGAAGTCTCTTTGTGGCGCTCAGGTGTGTCACGGTCACCTTGTCACACGTTTTTTTCTTCATCTCTTCACGTTATTAAGATATATATATATTTTCAGGTTGATTATAAGTGGTAATGTGTCAGGGTGCAAAGTACTTACCAGGTTGCACTTTATGGTTCCTCATCTTGAGGCACATGTAGATAAATGTGATTGGTTGCAGGAAGGTTGACAAGATGGGAGAGGAAGAAAAAAAAAACAGTATTACTGGTAGATTTTCAGCAGTATTTTTCAGCAGGTTTTCCTCCAATTTATGTTGTTTTTCCTTGTGATGCGCTGGAAAGTTTGACCTTCAAAACTCTAGAAACTGTCTACAAACCTGTTTTTTTTATTTTATTGAAAGGTTTGCAAGCCTCCACAACACAAGTTAGGCACTAGCGTGATGGGCATCTTCTGCAGCGTTTTCGCAGCATGTTATTTGACTCAAAACAGGGATGCAAGGAGGGCAGGTTGCCATGGATTCATCTGATACTCCGGTATGTTTGTAGATATATAATTACCCTGTTGTATTTCCCTTTTTAATATTTGGATCAGCAGTACAGTTAATCTTTAACAGCGTTGTTAGGGCTGCCATGGCTCAGGAGGCGGAGTCGGTCGTCCACTAATTGCAGGTTTGGTTCCTCTCCAAGTGGCCTCTCATAGGCCAGCGCCTTGTGTAGTGTGTCACAGTGTGTGTGAATGAACAGCAAATTGCGCTTTGTCTGTTAAGGGAGAAGAGAGCTGTATAAATGCAGCCTATTTTTTAGACTTTTGAAACAATCTGTCCCAAAATGTGTCAGTCATAATCCATGCAGTTGTCTAATATGAGGTTTAATGCAAAAGGCGGATACATTAATATTAAAAATGACCATTAGTTGCAGTCCTACTTTTTTCTACCCAACCAAGGCTATAATGAATATTTGCATACTCGTTCCTTCACCCTGTGGCTTAAATTTCTCCTCATTTTGCCTTTTATATGGACATGTCGATGCTATGCTGAGGACCTGAAAGCAACATGCTGATTAGTCAGTAGACAACCTCCTTATGAGGACAATTGCGGTGTATCGCCGTCACTCTCAGACCCGCTGGAGCTGAGCACGATTGTGTTAAAACTGGCAGATTCTACAAGTCATTATCTCAGCGGCACCAAATTGCTGCAAATGAACCCTTATTTCAGAAGGAAGTATTTCTAAGGAATTTGAATAAACAAACAATATCCTTTGAATCCCAATCAAACCAAGACAACATTACACAGCTATGAATCACAGTCCAACTCCCAGAAACCCCATGCTTGGTGCCAGAATGCTTTAGCACAGCCAACAATAACCACCCTTGATCTATCAGAAACGGCATTAATTCACTGTGGTCTCCTAACACTTCCCAAAGCAATCACATGCACCAAATTTAGAGCTTTGCTGAAAAGAATGACATTGCAGTGCCCGCCCTCCTTTTTTTAAAAAAATATATTTTCCTGTTCGATTATCCTAAATCTTTTCGAAATGCCACATTTCCTTGCTAGTGTATGGATGTGTATTCATTCCGGCAGAATGGGCGCCTATTACACGCTTTCAGAGGCTGTGACAGCAGCCTTCAGTGAGGAAGCCAAACACTTCACAGCTCAGACAATGTACCCAGGCAGACGCGCGCACACACACACACACATGCACGCATGCACTTGCTCCAAATACACACGAACCCACTGACACAATGCACATAGACGAGATGAAAGGGCCAATTTATCAAACCACCAGCCATGGCAGGCCTGAGGATGTATAGTGCCAGCATTGGTCTGGAGAAAGAGGGCAGGATGTGCCTGCGTGTGTGTGTCTCTAACTTTGTGTGATTTTTTTTCTTTCTTTTCCTTTTTTTGCCTTGACAGTGAAGTCGTTCTTCCCAACATAACATGCACATTTCCCTTTGGGTAATTTTCCCAAATAAAATGCATCACCTTTTAACGCTGATGCTTGCTGACGTAGCTGCACGACAGGAGAATTCGTAGTTCTTGTGACTGTCAGGTGCTTTGGTGTAAAGAAGAGAGAGTGTGTGTGTGTGTTGGGAAGAGATGGAGAGCGAAAGATAACTCTCCCGTGTTGTTTCTCATTAAACTGCAAGGTCGATGTTCCTTCTCAGAGCTTTTACAAGCCCAAACTAGTGCACTATGAGAGAGCTGCGTGACAGATCTGCGGAGAAGAGCGGCGCTTCGAAAGAGGTTGGGCTCAAAAGGAAAACAAAAAAAAGAGCGGCACTACTATGTGTCTGACGTGTTTATACAGTATGCCTTCTTAACATCTCTCGGGGTTTGCACAACACACTACTGTGTAAAGACACCCTCACTGTCAGGCATTGATCAGTTATGGGATGTTGTATCTCCTTGAAACTGTTCGTCTTTCTAAGGAGAGAGTAAGAGAAACACAAAGAGAAAAAAATTTAATTCATTTTCAAGCTTTATGTTTGACAGAGACGTGTTGGCTGAAATATTGGATGCTGACATGACGGAAGCCCTTTGTTGAAGACAGTCACAGAAAAACTGTATGCAGTGACATTTTACTGTCTTGGGACGTTTCATTCACTCCTTTAGCCACTGATTTTTAAATCAATAACTGAATTTCTCCAGAATTCCTGTGCAACACAATCACAGTCACTTGAGCTGCCCATCCATGTTAAGTTAATTCTTTACAGTGGTCTCAGTGAGTAGTTTAAGTGTACCATAGTGGTTTAAATGTGTCAGACGTACACATGCTGACAAGAAAAAAAATCTTGAGGATGCAGTAAATTATTGAAACACGAAGCATACTTTTTCAATACCAGCATAAAACATAACCCTTTTGCCAATACAGCCTGAAAATATGACTATAATAATAATGTAATATAATAATCAGTTAATTCTAATATTACGATCAACAATGGCCTTCTAACACATGCACAGCACTGGCAGGACCCTCTTCTACTCCACTGCAAATGAAACTTTTGGTGGAAAAGTAGAGCCATGTGGAAACAGACACTACAAGGGCAAAGAGAAATCAGTGGAGATTAAACCGATGCACCAGTTTTTATTTCCACTCGTCTGCTAACACCCTAGCTGAGAGAGTGTTTATATTTAGATGTGAGTATGCCTGTGTTTATGTGCGAGCAAGAACATTTCAAATGTTAGTCCCCTGATTTTGTGATGTCGGCTTCAGCGCGGTGCATCTGTTGGGTTGTGGCTGCTGGGATACTGGCCCGGTCTGCTTGACACCGCTCCAAGGTCCGGGGGCAGCCTGCTGGCACTGCCAGTTGGTGGCAGGCCCGGGCGGGGTGGGTTGCCCATTATAGTTGGTGGAGGAAAAAAAACAAAAAAAAGTAGGAAGGCCAGCTCCACGAATCATGGTCCCAAAAGTATTTACAAAACTGATATGCCATTGTTTGTCCACCACAGGTCAGAGATGCAGAAATAGATGCACACTTTTGCAAAGTGCATGTGAGTGTAATGAGTTAGGAGAGCAGAACCACAAGGATACACACAAATGTGGGTCCGTGTTCCCTCCAATAAAGTGTTTATTGGTAACAGGTGAGGGATAATCCAGCAAAAGAGATTTGATTTCAGGAGCATCAGCAACTCTTACACTTACAGCTCAGATCACTTACAAACAGCCATATATAGAAGACAGCTGACACTGAGAGCGTACAGAAAGAGCTAAATCAAAATTAATGTGATCTTGTCACCACTCCGAACAGAAGGCGAGGAAGAAAGAGCGAGGACAGAAGAGTAATTGATATCTGCAGCGTCAACTCCAACACACATTCACCCTCGTGATTAATGTCTTCTTTATCATACACAACTTACTAAAAGAACGCAAGCATAAAGCCTCTGCTCAGATTTTTTTTTTATTGCAAAGATGGCAAGAAATATATGGGCCTCCTGTCTTACGTAAGCAAAACTATGGAACATTTTTTATGCACGGGCAACTCTCCTTTCATTTCATTCCACAAACCATGTTTTTTTTTTTGTTCAAACCCTGCCAGTATTAAATTTGTCTTTAGCTTTTAAACCTTACGACAAAACAAGAAATCAGGAATGAAAGTGGCTTGGTGTGACCTCGAACAGCTTCATCTGTGAACATGATTTATGGTGAGGTGGCAGACAGATCTACGTCAGCCCCACTGTACAAACATGATACTTGTCATCAGATGTCTGGAGCTGTATTTTTACACTAACAACACCTGCAGAATTGGAATATGCATGAGAGTCTGTCTGGTTGAAGTGTGAGAAACAAATAATTTGGATAGGTGTGAAAGAATATTGTATTCTGCTTACACTGTAACTTGATTATAATTCAGATGCTGCTCATTTTAAGACATTTAGTGTGTCACAGCAACATTAAGTGGATCCGAATTTTTATGATATATCATTTCTGTTTTATTTTTCAGTGTTCGGGTTGGGGTTATTGAAACAACTGAAATGCCAAATGATCCGCACTGGTATATGATCAATAGACTGCTGCTTTTTGAGAGCCATGACTTTTGTTGACCCCCAAGCATTTTTAATATAACCCACTGCGCTGCAAATACTGTCCTCCTCTCTGTGACACTCTGCTCTGCACTTAGTAACTATGGCCATCTAGAGGAAAAATGAACACAGCGCATGGGCAAGTCCAGTTTCCATCAGTATTCCTCATACCAATGGTACTCAAATTTGATCAGCTTGTGACCCCTTAAAGAAACGTATGTATACTTCTAATTCTTATATTTCTACAAGTTGTGATACATGTGTGACTCCTCAAAAATGTGAATATTTTTCTGATGCCTGGAAAGGTGAAATTATCCATTAACTTATGGAGCCAAATATTAGAAGTGTCCTTTAAAAAAAAAGAATCAAACTGAAATATAAAGTAAGTCTTTTTGTGAGGTAATCATCTTCTAACCTCTCAAATTGATCACTTTTAACCCTCGATGGGGTCCCGACCCTCAAGGTAGCAACTACTGTTTGATAGTGTTTACTGCAGCAAGAAAGTGCCCCCAGGTTGGAAACTGTCTTAGATTGGAGTAACACTGAAACAGCTAAACAAAAGTTAATATGCTGCATAAAAGGGGTCCTGCAGCTTATTGTACATGCTATTTGATTCAAGTAATAATCATCCAGATCATCCAAACATACAGCACATGTCTACTTAAGTTATTCAGTGTAATTAAGTATAGTGATATGCAGAATGTTAAAGTAGTTAACATACTTTGCTATCATAATCTCAGAATCTTAAATTTTGGTTCAAAACAAGTGCTGTAAGATGTACAAGAAGCCACAAGATGGCACTATAGCACTGCTGCTTCACTCCTCACTCTTGACGTAGCAGAGACCGACGAATGACAGAATGCGAAAGAGAGACAGAGTGAAGTCGAAACCTCAGCAGTGTTTTATGACACACAATCAGCTGAGTGCTTCCATTTAAACCAACATTAATTAAATTTATGGCGAATTGAGTTTACACACTGGAATTGAGTTTTCTTTACTGAAATCACTTTGAGTTGATTTACTCCATCTTTTCCACTTGGCTGCCCATAATTAGATCCAAATGATTCAGTCCTCATTATGGATGTCTCCCTGGAATTTAAACACTTGTGTTTACTTGCTGTGCATCTGTGTGTGTGTGTGTGTGCGTGCGTATGTTTGTGTGTGCCAGTGGGAATTTAACTATGTTACAGTACATGCGTGCATTTACACTCTGTGTGCACTGTGGTATGTCTCTATTAATGTCCATGTATAGTGCTTTTCCCCCTGGCCAACAGCCTGTGTGACTCATAGTTGAGCTCCTCTCTCTCTTAATGGGAGGTGGGGTCATCCTAATTCCTTAAACCCCGCTTTCTACCTCATCACATCTCAGCCGTCCACTCCCTGAATAACTCCAACCTTTCCTTTCCCTCCGGAGGATCTTATCTAGATCTCCTTGGTATGTTTAAGCAAAAATACTGTACCGAGCCTGTGCATTTTCCCACAGGCATCAGATTATAAAGATTCACGCATACACATTGAAATACATTTCACGTGTGTTCGAATGGTACAGTATGTACATAATCATTCCACATTCACTGTACACATTAATCTCTCCATCATCATTTCCAAACATCTTGAACTGCAGGCTCTACCTAAGTTCTGTGAATTTCCATTCCCCGTGTATCCATGCCGCTTCGAACAATGACATGATCCCCAAATGGCTTTATTCTAAATCCCCAGAAATCCGTAACAACCACCGGCATGAAAGTAAAGCAGGGTGACCCTTTCCAACAAGCCATTATTCTCTTTCTTCAAAACAAAAGGGACTCGGCTTTCCAGCTAACGAGACTGAACTCATGGTTTTGCGGTTGGAACTGAATGAAAACATTTACAGGGACCGTACACTGCAGGGTCTGTCACAGTCGTGTGTGTGCATTTGTGTGTGACTTTGGGTGTCTGTATGCACATGTGTTTGACCAGTACGCAATATTTCCCCTCCGGCAGGTCCTTGGTCAAGTAGATGATGAGATTACAGTGGTGGTTTTAGGGTCCACCTGGCTTACACCAGGGTTCTGAGTGTGTACGTGTAAATATTGTGTGTGTGTGTGTGTGTGTGTGTGTGTACATGTGAGGGGGGGAAACTTGTATAATCTAAATCAGAACAATACAGTGGAAAAAGTCAATAAATTCATAATACAAAACCACCCACCCGCTTAGTGCATGCAAAACCAGCAGCAGCATATTGACAAAATTTAGGCAAAGGGAGCCAAGGAGACTACCGTGCACACAAGTATTAAAAGAACTTTTATACACTTACCTGTGTATTAGATTAGTTCTTTTTTTCCGTCGTAGTGTCAAATTAATGTGTGCATCACTGCCAAACATCGAAGCAAGTATCGAAATGGCGTCAAGAAGGTGCATGAATATGATGTTTCTTTTCACATCTGGAGTAAATTTAATTAAATGTTTATGACAAAAATGAAGAAAAACAACATTTGGACGCAATAAATTAATAGGGGAAAAGTGTTGCATTGTGAAATGGTTCAAGAGTTACAGTCAAAGCGCTGTGTTGGACTTGATGGTATCACAAGAATTAAATGTGCATGTGGCTTTGTGTTTATGGGAGAGTGAGCAGTATTGATTTTGGAAAAAAAAGGCTCTGTGTGCTTCTTTCAGCAATGCACAGCTGGATGAGGAGATTGGTTTTAAGAAACTTCAAAAGGAAATAAGACTGATTGATTAGATTATTATTATTATTAAGTATTTACTTGCATTTTGATTTTTGTGAAGACACAGGGTGTTTGCGTTGTTGGCTGAAAATCAGTATCTCTGTTCCAAAATTAATCAGGCAGAGCAGCACAAAGAAATAACTAATTTGTCTGTTTTTACAATTTTGCTGCCAATTTCTTTGCATGTCACAGACAAATTATTTGGCTATATGTCTGAACATGAGTTTAAAAAAAGGCTACTATATGCATTCAATACGCTGAGACTTGGTGAGTTTTCAAATTTGTTCTCGCTGAATGACTTTTAAACTTATCTTGACCGAAGGAACCTCAGGAAAAATTGAGGGAATTTGATATGTAAAAATGTGTTGGACCTGCTGGTCTGCTGAATGAACTCTAAGTTGAAGGTGCTAAAGGAACTGCTGTGTCAAAACCAAAATGTGCTCCATGCAGGCAAACAGTCAATCTGTCTTCGTCCATCACTCCTCAAGAATTCATACTGTAAATGTGACAATATCACATTTGAGGTGTACTCCACCCTGCTGTGCAAGCTGGGATCTGCGGTGCATACTTCTTACTTTGTTCCTATGGGTTAGCCAAATGGTCAATTTGGCCTGACCAAACAGAAAATTTAATATTACGCTGCAAGTGTTTAAACAGACAGTCTCAGAGAAATGGAAGTGGTTGCTTGTTAAAGCCATCAAACAGAATTACCTGTCAGGGTTATGCTAACCTCACTCTGTGTGTACTTTCTGTGACGCACGTGTTCATGTCTGTTCGTGTGACTGCAAAGACTGCTATTCTGCTAATTCAATATTCATCATTTCCCAGAGTTTTCTCCTCCACTTCTGGTGTGTTTTGCCAAGGCATGATTGACAGCTGTGCCAAGGCGGCTCTGTCTGATGTGAGTTTGTGTGTTTGGCCCTGACTCAATAACTCCATGTCTGTGATTTATGTCTTTCAGGTGGACACACAGTAAGGCATTCTGGGGAAAATGTTAGATGATACAGAGATCACCGGTGTAATTTGTGTGCGTGTGTGTGTTATGCTTCAATGATGTCTCTCAGGTGAGAGTGTATCTAAGGTTTCACAGGGAAAAGACTGCCTTCCTGCTACTCTACTCTGCATGCATCATTGCTGCTGATAACAAGCTGTTTTCTTAGTTGCACCTGGAAATGTATCATGGATTAGACCACCGACCACATGTGAGCACGTGAGCCTGTGTCCTGTTGCTTCAAATCTGCCCTCTTTGAAGCTCCTCTCAGTGTGTTTTATATAATGTAGCAGAAAGCCTTGTTTTTTCTAACTGTGGAACTACTGTGGAGCAACTTGTGTAAAAAGTTGATTACATAAAGGAGGGATTTTCGGATTGTGCCTATTATGCTTTGT
>JBAJHX010000033.1:11876032-11885550 GCA_037176925.1 Amniataba percoides | reverse complement strand
TGTGTGTGTGTGTGTGTGTGTGTGTGTGTGTGTGTGCGTGTGTGTGTGTGTGTGTGTGTGTGTGTGTGTGTGTGCACACAGATGACAGCCAGACAGACGGCCCCTATTCAACTGTGAAAAAGGTGCTGCTTATCAGCGCACTGCAATAAAAACAGACAATGTGGCCATTCTTCTTCTCTCTGAGTATGTGTGTGTGTTTTTGTGTGTGTAAGAGAAGGACATATGTATTTGTGCGTGTGTGTGTGGAGGTGGCAATGCCCTTTCTGCACTGCCTTTCTGTGACCAGTGTTAAAGTGCATATATGTTTGATGGAACTGATGTTTGTGTGAACTGAGGTCTCGTTGGAGGAAAGTGAGACAATGGGAGTCTGTAGTCATTTTTTCCCCAACATGTGTGTCTTGTGTGAGTGTGTGTGTGTGAGTGTGTGGGTGCGTGTGTGTGTGTTTCTGTACGGGTGTGTCGCTGGTCCCTCATCAGGCCCTTATTAACTACGTACGCTAAGTGACCTTTGAGGAGGTGCTGATGGTTGTCTGTGGGATCCAGCCAAGTATCTCCCCCGTCTCTATTTTCACCTTCCCTCTTTTTTTTTTTTGCCTCCCTCCTGTTTCATGGAAGCTGCTCATCATTTCCCTCTAAATTACATCTCCTGCGTGAGTGTTAGCTTAACCCTGAAGGAGAAGTTCAACACTTTCCAGGCAAGACTTCTCCAATCGTCCTGTATGGAATAAGATTTTTTAGCGCAGTTGATCGCGTTTCACCGCTCACAGAGAATTTGCAGGTTTTGAAGTCTCCACTAAAGGCAGTACTGTCAAATGTGTTATCCCCGCCCCTTCCTGTTTCTGTCATTCCACAGCCTAGGGACAGTGTGCACTATCTCCACAATCAGCTGGAAATAGGTCACCACTCGACTGGCATTCACGCTTCAAACAGCCTCCAAATGTTTCCGCATTTCGGGAAATATGGGCGGAAGACAATAAACATTGTACAGTGTCAAAATTGATTCATCTTGCATTTTGGAGAATGTGAATGCCAAATCTTTCTCCCTGCAGTGAATTAATTCTGTGCATGTCCTGAGTGATTAAGCTCTGTGTGGTTTTGATAAAGTTGGTCTGTTACATTGCAGCCTGCTGTCTGTCTGCGTCACCCTTTCGCTCTTTTAACAGTAAATGCTGCTGCTCTTGTAGCCAGGCTTTGTGTAAAACTGAGGGCCCAGTGAGGATCTGGAAGATTTTGGCATTGCACAGAGCATAACTGAGGTTTCACCTCTTTTTGCCTTTGAAAGAAAAAACTCAAGGTAGTGGGCGGGCCGTGCGCTCTCTCACAATCCTTTTACATACCCTGATGTTTCAGGAAAAACTGCAACCCAGATTAGATTTGTTTGATGCTTTAATGGCTTAATTTACCACTTAAAATGAGAAATTAATGTCTAAATTGTATTTTGTGTTAAGTAGATCAAAGTAAGAGACTTTGGTCTTTTTTCTAATGTTATATGTGTGATAAATGGAAAATTGTCATTTATATAGTTTAATTTCCATGTCATTGGTGACTGCACCTAAAATTCAGTCCGTCAAACTTGCAGGAATATTCTGTTCTTTCTCCAGATCTAAAATTAAACTTTTTAAGCATTACACAGGCCCAAAAGAATACCTCGCTCCGTATGGAATCATATGAAAACAAAATCTAATGTGTATGTTATGTTGTGTATGTAAGTGCTTTCTCAACCAAGCAAACGTGGTGTCCTGGCGGTGAAGCCAGAAAATGAGTGTGCACTTTATGGTTTAATCAGAACAATAAAGAAATGGCACATTTCAAAGAAATATTCTTTATAAAAATTTCAAATATATTTTATTCATTTACTTTCTTGTAAAACAAAGATGTATTTCAGTAACAGAACTACTTACAGATTAACTGATTAGAAAATATTGTCAAAGTTAAATTTTCAACTTTTATTGCTACGGCAACAGTGAATTCAGGTGCTATGTCTGTATGTATGATTTCTGCTTTCATACAATAGGAGTTTAACTGAAGCAAATTAAAAAATTTAAGTACAAAAAAGGAAACATTTGATAGTGAAAAATAGCGAGTACCAGAGACTTATCAACCCAACACTGTTGGTTCTGTCCAGAGTCTCTTTCTCTCTCTCTTTCTTTCTCTTTTATTCTCCACTTGTTTACAGGAAGATGTCTCCTCTGCCTTAACCTCCTTCTCTCTCAAACTGAAAAAAAGCAAAAAAAAATTCAAGTTTCCCTCTTTCAGGCCACAAAAAACGGTGCTGTACAAAGTCAGTGGAAGCATCATCCAGTCCATCCGTCTGTCTCTTTCCGTCTGTCTTCTTTCCCAGCAGGGTAAAAGAAAAAAGCCCATTTTCCTAATCCTCTAATATTCATCAGAATTACCTACTTTTTACATTATTAAAACATACAGTTAAGTGGATCATCTACATTTCTCTGCTTTGATGTGGTTCCTGGGAGCTCTGTGCCAGTGTGTGCACAGCCCACATATACTGTAGCATTTCATTCCCCTCAGCGCCTTTTACACTGAAACAAACCTTGCCTTCCCACTCGGCTCCATCTCCATTCCGTCTTGACTATAACATTATCAAACCTATTCACCCCCCCAATAGTTGCCTCAGATATTGAGGTTCCCATTTCCTTATGCCACCGTCTAATTGATAAAGTTGCTGTAAGATATCATACAAATGATTGGTTCTACTATATCAGAAGAGGAAAGTAGTATTGTGAAGTAAGATTCTATTTAATTGCAGATTGTGGATCAAAATTTCTGCTTTTCTTTGGGGAATAAAATTGAATCACCTAAATTACAAGTTGCTATAAGTTGTTATAAAATCTGTGGTTTCTTTGGGGCTGCTTTATTATTTGGAGGAAGCCGTGGAGTGTGCAGCTTTCCCCTCTTTAATGTTAATACATCCGATTCATCTGAGCAGACTGAGACGCGCCCCGTGACTACCTGATTCACGTTAAAGCTGAGAAATGAAAATGCTTAAACAACTCTGCGATTCCTTGTGGGACTATGTAGTGGGCTGGTAACAGATTTTGCAGGGATGCAGAGTTGCGCGCTATTGAAACCAGAATCTACGTGGGATCTACGGGGAATAAGATGTAATGTGGGGAGCAATCCAAGTCTGCGGACAGCACGGCGAACCGCGTCACTGGAAGACTGTGTGGTAGGTGGGACACTGATGGGATTTCATGTACTTGATGGCAAACTTGAGCTCCTTGCTCTTTTTGTCCCACTTGTGAATGGACATGAGCAGCAGCTGCTGGTCCACTTTGCGGCCCATGATGAGGAAGTTGGAGCCCAGGCTGTCCAGCTGCGAGCACGGGCAGTTGGCGCCATTCTTGATGTACAGGGTCAGTTTCTTCAGGTCCTTTTTCCGTAGCACACCCTGCTTCAGCACTTTCTTCTTCTTCTGGGCTGCGATCAGCTTCCGGTCACCTTTCTCTTTCTTTACCTCCTTGATTTTCATCTTGAGGGCTGAGGGAAAGGAGAGGGAGAGGGATTTTAACTCAACTTTTTTTTTTTCTATAAAACAGATATTTAAAGCCAGAAGCTGGTAATGTGTCACTCTTATTCCACTGTTCACTGCCGTGACATTTCCTCTTTCTTCACTCAGTCTACACTTTGCCAAAGAAGCAGCTATTTTACACCTCTCCTGAGTATCATCATTTAACCGCTCCTGCAGCGTATAAAAACTGTATCCTGTGTGTATGTTTGTGTGTGTGACTTGGAAGGGTGGGGGTCCATAAATAAAAAAAACAGATGACTTGTTTTTGGAGTTAAAATCAAAGTATTTTTGAAGCAAGTTCAAGTTTTCCTTGAGCATGAGCAACAAGTCTTAAGCAAATTGCGAGTCAAGATGCATGTCTTTCAAATCTGCTGAGCATTAAATGACATTAAATGAATGATGATTTACTTTCACAACTGGATTAGATGTTTTCTGTTACATAACTGAGACCAAGTGGTGCAGAATTCACAAGCTATATGGCTATTTGAGGCCTGTCTGCTGCCGTCTTATTTTTTCACTGTTGCATTCAAGTCAGGCCTTTAGGGACTGAGGCCAAGTCTCACAGTAGTCAAGTCTCACGTCTTCATTTTCTGACCTAACTCAGACTCAAGTCAAAGTCTGAAATCTAACGCTTAAGTCATAACATCAGAAATTCTGATACATGGAGCATAGGCTGTACAGAGTCACTTTATTCTCATCTTTTGTTTGGTCATACTGCCTTGTCTCATTCTTTAGGCTTCAAATTTTATAGGTAACAATCATTGAGGCAATTTGTAGGCACAAGTAAAACAAAACCCACACAACCAATTACCTCTGTACACCGTTTTCTGTGCATGTGAGTTACAGCAAACTCAGAGTTATCAACCTAATGAAGCGCTCACTTGAGTCTCCCGTCGAGCCTCGTGTTTATAAGTTCATATTTTAACATTCGAGGGATTAAAATTGAACTGCCGAGCATTTTAGAGAGGAATTCTCTTGGTGAACATTTTGACAGGTGAAATTAATCATGGGCCGGGCGAAGCCGCGGGGTCGGTATGAAGCATCGCTATGTGCCCAAGCCCTGTTGGAAGATCGCCATTTCACTTCTCGCCTGCTCGCCTATGGGTTGCATAAACATCCCTCGGTACACTCTGATACGCAGCCGGCACATGCGAAGTGATAGCATGTTTAAGGAGGAATGTGTGCGCTGAGCTGCCTCTCATCCGCATCCTGACTCACATCCAGCTCCTTCACTGAGGGCGTGTGTTCATGTGCGTGCCTGCGTGCCCACGAGTGTGTGGACACTTTTTGTGAATGAGTGCATTCATGTATATGTGTGAGCTCAGTAAAGATAGGGTGGATAAACTAATTTCCCTCCCTGCTTCGCTTTGAATGCCCGCTCGTATTCAGTCAGAAGTGATGCAGATGCAGTGGGGCCCACCGCGCAGCCTGGCCTGTATCCTTGTGACAGGCTGCGCCCACGTCTTTATACAAACTCACTTTCTTCAAAGTGAGCAGAGGCGGCGTAGAGGTAGAAAGAGAGGGAGAGAGAGAAGAGTGCCGTCATTTTGAGGTGAAGCAGGTTCTCTGTAAGCTAAAGCGAGCAGCCTCCCCCCACCAACCAGGTGTCCACACCGGGCCTCACCCCAGACTCACCTCCCTCCCCCCTTTTCTTTTCTGCTCTTGTCACTTGTGCAGCGCTGTCAAACGGTGCAATAAGGAATGCAGAGAGATCAAACATCAAAAGTAGAGTGTAATAAAACATGAAGCACAAAACGCTCCGAGGGCGAACAGTGTCCGAAGATGAATAGGTAACAGAATTCATGAGGCGTGACATCAAGCTGTAATCAGCTATCGCCCTATAGAATAACATCATGGAGTCATTTTTGCCTTGATCTCCAAATCCATATGTCATGGTTATCTCGACTTCTGTACTCATCCTCATTGCACATACATTAATAACTGATAAAATGTGTGTGTGTGTGTGTGTGTGTGTGGCTGGCTGTCTGCATCCATGTGTATTCATGTTTCACTCTAATGAACAATAAGAATTTCTTTGTTGCTTTCTGATCCCCAAAGTACACTCATGTTGGAAGGCTGGGACATGTAATCCTTAAATTAATCAGAACAAATAAAGGTCTGTGAATTGTCATGATTAATTATGGGGATGAGCTTACCTTTTGGCCGCAGCTCCGAGTGACTAATGAGAACAAAGACATATTTTGTTGTTGTTTTTGGATGCGATGTGTTGGGTGTTTATTAATTTTTGATTTATAATAGGTCACGTTCTGTATATTTGGGCCATTTTGTAGGTGTGGGAATGTTTTCTTCAGGGCGATAGATTACAAAACTCTCCCTTTTTAAACGGCAGACATTTCCTCTGTGGGACACTACGGCATAGAAATATGGTTTTCAGCACCACATTTCATTTTCAATTACACTACGTCTCACTAATCTGTTCAGAAACATAAGCCATGTACTTCATGAATCTCTCAAGGTTATGAGTTTTTGTCACGATTTCTAGTTCAGTGCTCACCATGACCAGAGAAAATAGAGAGCAGTATATCATTAACTCTAAAGACTGGGGCAATAGTCCATGGGAGCAGAAATTCAGCTGCTGTGGAGTATGATGGGCAAGAAGCCTCGGTGAGCAGAAATAATGGAATAATTATGTTCTGGCATCGTGTGCAGGTCATTACTGGAGTGAAACTGGAAGGCTGAAAAGTAGAAAGTTTTGAAAGGGGTGTTGAATGGACACTGGGGGACTGAAGACTATTAAATTAATCAATTAATTTAGGAGAAGAAAGGGGTTTTTCCTGTAGAGGGGAGAGTGCAAAAGTAATGTATGCTCTGCTTCTATATACCAGTACTCATTTTGACTATATTTGCAAACATATGGTTAATAAAACACCCAAAACCAATTTGAAGCTCACACTTTAACAAAATGTTCACTTCCTTGGACCTTATTATAGGATATTTTCCTTCATTTTTTTCATTCCCTTCAGTTTAATATTCATTTGTGAACTTGTGATAAATTTAAGTGTGTTTATGCTGCTCAGGGCCACACCAAGACAGCTGTGCGTTAAACTGCCTCTCCTCTCCTCAACTGTACACTGTACATGTGTCCGTACACAGGCCTCACTCTTTTTAATTGCTGGTACTTACCAAAGTCACTGGCACAGTAATGCTCCATGATGTTTTCAGTTTTCAGCTCATTGTCGCACGGAGGGCACACCTTCGGCACTGCGGGGACAGAAAAATAACATTTCATTTATTAGTCATTAACAGCTACACCGAGTCACATTTCATATGGCTTTTATTAAGGCCAGATTAGCTAATATCTTAATGGCCGAGTTGAGGTCATTGTTAGTCAAGTGCAGTCAGCAAAACCAAAGCCGTGTCAGTATAAAATCGTTAAGCCCTGAGCACTTTTGAGGCACTTATTTGCACACCACCACCTCTTGTCAGAGGCTATTTGCTGCGGAGCAAATATGTAGTCCAGCAGGCTGACTGATGTTTGCCCTGCAATTACACCGGACAAAATGTTTTTATTCTGCCCCTTGTATATTTTGGTGGTGCAGGCGTGGTCTTGGCTGTGCAGAAAGGTAAACTCTGCAGCAGGAGCAGCTGAACATGGTGAAAAGTGATTCAGTAGACACACACACACACATACAGCCGGCACTTAGGCCACACAGCAACCACACATTGTGAAACACTAAGGGGAAACCAAAGCAACAAGTTCAGTTTATTTTTAACTCCAAATTTATGGTCATGCCTGCTTTGCTCAAAAGTAGGTTTAGCCTCACTAACTTTGATTTGAGACTTTATGATTGTTGTTGTTGTGGACCCACGCAGGGATGCAACATGAGACAACATAAAAAATACAGGCTTTACATGAAGTTTAAAATTAGCTTCTATGCTTTCCAGTTTATGTATACAACATATAACAAAAATATGCTTTGACTTAATCTGATATTTTTGTTTCTCACCTCTGTCACACATCCCACTTACAAAACTTGCGTTCAAAGACTGCAGTGTGTTCTTTCACAGACACACAAACATACTTTATAGTACCTTGCAATTTTCTCCAAAGTCTCCTCAATCTACATCTTTGTTATGACAATTACCACATAAACTCCATGTAATCCCAGAGGGGTTTGTTGTAGCTGTACACATCTAATATCAGCCCACTCGTCCACAAAACATGGCCCCAGGCCAATCGACAGAACGGGGTATAATATTAGAGAGGGTTAGGGAGAGAGGGATGTGGTATAGAAAAACACATATATATACCTACAGGGCAGAAAAGTATCATTAGAAAAAACAGTGCGGACCTACCACTGAGTAAGCAGGCTTTTTCAGGATGACTGCTTATAGGGGAGCTAAATTTTTCTGTCATTCACTCGCCACAGTCTCCAAAATATGTTCAGATCTCTCTTTTCCTGTGTGTCTCACATTCGCAAACACACACTCGTGCAAACACACACAAGATTAGCACAGTCCAGCCCAGGCACCTGGGTTAGAAGTCAGGGTTCAGAGGTTATCACCCCAGCCCAAACCTCAGTGTCTTGGCAGATAATGAGAAGGGTCAAAGTTTAGCAAGCTTCCTTGCTTGGGTCGTGGGGAGGTGAACCCCGTAACCAGCGCTAAGCGTATGTATGTGCGTACATGCTCATGTGTGGGTCGGAGGGAGCTGAACCATGTTCTTGTAGAGTGGCTGCCAGTTTTTCTTCCTCCTGAGGGTTCCCATGCTTCCACGGGCAGGGGGGGACCTGCGAGGCCTGCGGGGTCAGGTCTCTAATTGTCTAGTGCTGACATGAGGGCTGGGACGAAGAGCACGGAAACGCACGCACACACACGCAGATCAAGAGACGCCAAAACTCTGGATTTGTCTGTTTTGAATGATTCCCTTGAAGCAGTTACGTCTTATTCAGACTCCACGGTAATTCATTCTGGTTTCACAGGGGTGGTATGTTGGCAGAAGGCCCAGTTGTGTGGAAGCCAGAGCATGTGTCAGGAGAAAGCAGCCCCACCATGAAACTTAGCTGAGCTTGGAACGAAAAAAACACCATTTGGATGCCGCTGAAAAATCAATTAAGCGACGACTGCCCTCATCACGGTCTGGTCTCTGTTGGGGGAATCACCGTCATGTTCTTATGGGAATCGCTGCTGCGTGGCTCGTGTATGTGTGTGTGCGTGTTTTTTTTTTTGTTTTTTTTTTTCCTGGACACATTTCTACTCAGCAAATATTTTGACATTAGGTCATTCATGTATTTTGCCATCATCTCAAAGCAGTTTAGGAATTTTTCACCGTGCCATGTGATTAAACTGTGTTGAGTTATGTTCTTGCTTTAGTTGACTTTGGACTTGACGACCTCTTGTGTGCCGCTTTTGGTCATTTGCATGCTGGGTTATGGGTTTAATTTTTAGAAACTTTAATGTTCCCAATCATGGTGATGAATGTTATAATATTGTCTCTCACTGCTGATGTTGTGGAGAACGAGGAGGCTGGGAGTCGATGATTGAGGACAAAAGGAAAAGGATGATGGGAGCAGGGTGAGTTGGACGGTGGTCTGTTGGAAAGCCGTGCTGTTAATCTTCAAACAGCGAGCGAGAGTGGAAATGACATACGGCAAGAGTCCAGTAATTTAACTGCACAACTTCACTTAGTCATAGCTCTGAAGTTCATTTCAATTTCTACATTTTGGCTTCCTCCCCCCACTGTATCTTTTGTCTCTTGCCCCCTCTCACGAGCTTTTCACTCTCTTTGGCACAACTTAGTTTTAAGTGCTTTAAACGAATAAGAGAGGCTGATGCAACAAAATCTTCTCAATATGAGAAAAACTTTAGTTTGCACTTTTGATTGATTTTTGCTTTAGTTTAGAAGTCATTTGTAGAACATTTACATCATTTTGGAAAAGAAGTATCATTGCACATCTTTGTGAAATGTTGCTGAAATGTTTGACTTCCACAAACACAATATCATGCTTTTTTGAAAAAAAAAGTTGCTACA
>JBAJHX010000033.1:11866032-11871032 GCA_037176925.1 Amniataba percoides | reverse complement strand
AGGACTGCTTATTTCCTAACTTTCCCTGTTCACAGTTTCTCACTCTCCTTCCCTCTCCCTCTCTCAGACCTGTCTCCGGCCCTCCCCTGCTCTCTGTCTATCAGTCTGTAGCAGTAATGAGGAGTACCTTTGGTTTTTAAGAGGCAGTGGTAGCTGCTCTCTGCTGCTGCCTGCCCCCTAGCAGGCTCCCAGACCACTCACCACCCTACTGGCCTCCCCTGCACTCACTCACAACAGCCTCGGCCAATCACAGCCCTGGGGGAGGCTCCCAGTGGCCCTCAGGACACTCCTCTTACCCCTTATCCCTGACAAAACCCCTCCTCTACAACAACTTAACATGAGAGAGCGAGAGAAGGAAAGACAGAGAGAGAGAGAGAGAGAGAGAGAGAGAACAAACTTTTTGTTCATCTCCCCAATATACACAGTATTTCTTTGATTAGAAACACACCCACAAACACAGAGAGGAAGACATTGTCACCCTCTCAGTCATGCTGTTTTTGGCGAGCACTTATACGTTTTCTACCCCTCTGACATTTACTCGTCAGAGGCTCAGCAAGCTTCCCTACACGCCACTCCACACAGAACAAATGACGCCTGCTCACTTCATTGGCTCATAGCAGTCTGGCGCAACAAGTTTCTGCTGGCATCGACAGTCTGAAAACGTCCTCGCGCTCACAAATGTAAATGCAAGAAACTAAAGGGAAGCGAGTGAATGGCGTGGGTGGGAAAGAGCTGCAAAAGTGTGGGCTGCAGCAGCTACAGGTGGCTAGGTGGCTCACCCGTGCTATGGGAGTTATGCTAATGTGTATGTTGGTTGTGAATAGAGGCACGCTGCCCCTCTGTCTCTTTCTATCAGTGCCACTGACACAGTGAGGGCCTTTGCCTTGGCAGTAAAATTCACCGGGAGGGTCGCATTCAGACTCAAAGGGCCGTAGCATTGTGAGCAGGATGTGGGATTGGTGGCTCACACGGAGGGTGTTCTTGCATCTTGCATTTGATCTACGTCACGCATTAATGCCTGTCCTCATGTGAAAGGGCTGTAAATGCAGGTTCGCACAAATCACAGTGAAGTGTTTGTTTTCTGGTGCAAACTGACATTTTTTTCGCGATATCAGGATTGACAGGACACAGTCCGGATCGTACTGCGGCTAGACAACACTGACGCTGAGATGAAGAAAAAAGGAATGTGATTTTGGATTATTATAGTTATCTGTATGTGGCAGTGCAAACAAAGAGACTAGGGTGTGTGTGTGTGTGTGTGAGAGAGAGAGAGAGAGAGAGAGAGAGTGTGTGTTTTGCAAACAGTTGGAGGTGTACTTGGATGAGAATCTGGGACAGTATTGTTCTTCGCCTGTAGCACAGAAGATAAAATTCCAGAAACAGCAGTCCATCTGTAAAATTTAATTCAATAAGATGAAATCAAATAGATAAGAATGCGGTTCAATTTCAGGCGACCAGGCACATCAATAAAACCCTCAAGTCCACATTATCCAAGCACCCATAGAGTCTTATAATATTTTGACCACACTTTCACTCATTTCCAGAGCCAGAGGATTGTGAACAAGATTACTGCACCATCTAATAATTTTTTACTTGAGAATGGGGAAGGAACATGCTTCAACCTTATCTTCCCGAGCTACATTTCAAATCCCTGTTGACTTATTGGTGCGCGCAGACACTGCCGAGTGATTTTTCTGGGAATCGAAATGCTGCCAGCAGAACAAACAAGCTCAATCTTCTCCTGGAGCAGTTCTCGTAACCTGCAACGTGGAAAGATGGGATGGCGACGAGCTGAAGTCACCCCCAAAATGTCGTCATTGTTACTGAAAGCGCTTGCTGAGTGGATATAAAGTGCTGTTTGGGTTTGATAAGTTCATAGCTGAGACTAATTGACCATATTTTCCTCACCTCTTCTCTTCCATCACTCTGTTCCTGCTTTCATGCTACAAAGTGTTTAGTTATTCGCAGATAGAAACAGGCTCGGCGAACCTTTGCACCACGGCTAATCAATATTACTCACGGCTAATAATCTTTGGACCTTACTCTTTCATGAAGGGGTGGAGAGATTGTCTTGTGCACACCTCTTGCTCTGTGACGTATCTTGTATACACTTTAGTGCGGTGGTGACCCATTTTAGGAGCACTAGCGTTTCTTCTCGATACAGGCACAGTGTACTGCCTTCAAGTTGGTAACAAAAGTGTCTTTCATGGTAATCAATCAACAATGGTTGTCTCCTCTTGTTCTCCTTCCCCTAACTGGCCCCTGTGGCCACCAGCCAATCAATTCCACTCCTCATTTTCCAGCCCCCCGATTGGATGAGGGCTCCAAGATTAGGTCCAGCCTGTATTGTTGGGCCTAAAGGTTTAGCATGGTTTGAAAAGAGTGTCTCAGCAATTGTGTGTGTGTGTGCGTGTGTGTGTGTGTCAGGGAGTCTCTAAAGAGGAAAGGCTAGGGTGGGTTAGGTGGCCAGCAGCCCAGATATGCCCTCCAAGCAGGGTCTGAATACCAAACCACACAAGAAGATGGAGGGGATGATGTGAAAGACAAGAGACACGTCAGCATGTTGCACGTCTTTCTCCTGGATCCAAACACAAACTGCAGAAAGGACAGAAAACTGTCTTCTCTGTGCCTCACTGTACCAGCATACATAAGATCTGCTGTGTATTCTCAGCAGCACATTGATCTGTTTCTGCAGTTTTACTCAGGTCAGAGTAAATAAAAGTTGAATAGCTTACTGAGATGTTTCTTATATATATTCTCCTGAAGTGCAGCTCCTTTTAAAAGGATCTGTTAACATTTAAAAAAAGGGTTTATGCATTGCAATGAGCAGAAGGATGCTTCTATGCGCATATTTGTAACTCTAATGTACAACAGGGACATGCTCCACATTGTGGAGGAGGTTTTATCCATGCAGTAACAGGTTTTCTCCAAGACTAAACCCCCACCTCCTCACCACACACACTCACACACCTCCCAGCCTCACAACACAACAATAGGGATTAGCTTGCAGAACTGTCAAAACATGTGTGAAGCACACAGACCAATGTCTCCCACAAATAGTTTTTCTTTCTCTCTCTCTCCTTATTCTTCCCTCTATCACACACACACACACACACACACACACACACACACACACTGTGACTGCAAACTGTGGTCGAGGCATAACCACTGAACAAGCCACTGCAATAACACCACAATAAGAATTATTTGGAAATTTTAATCAGTCTGGTCATTTTTCAAGCTTTTATCTGTAGTTTCATAGTGCTTCACCACAAGAGACTTAAAGATAAACATCTAAAGTCTGATTCTTCCCTTTTAAGTGATAATCCTTTTATTCTTATTGAATCTTTGCTTTGACCCCTCAAACTGAGCATCGAAAAGAAACTGTCAAACAGTTTGGTTTCATTAAAAGCACTAATGAGCTGAATAATCTGCTAAATCTGTGATCTTAAATTTTGCCTGCCTGTCCTGCTTGTTTGCAAACATCGTAAGTGGGGTCAAAGACCTCCGATTCATAATCCTACATGTGTTGACACACAAAATGAATCCGCACAGAGCTTTACGTCTTCAAGAATGTTGACGATCTGCAAAAAAAAAAAAAAAAAGAAAAGAAGAAAACCTGATGGGGGAGGGGTTGCATGTAGTTGCTGAAAATGTTGCTGAAATGTGATGAAATCATGTTGGAAGACTTTAGCACCACACAGTCACATAGTGCTAAACCCGTAGATGACTGTCACACCGGACAGCGGTGAGGAGCTATGCTGACAAGTGTTCTCCTGTCTTTGGCTCTCTTGTGCTTGTGCACAAATTCAGTATGACCCCAACTATGTCTTGCTTTCATATTTTGCTCTTTTTTTTGCCGTCTGTCTGGCTGTTTTCCATCCTCACATTCTGTTGTCCCCGTTCCAGCGTCAGATGTTTCTCCTCTAGACGTCACACACGGGGTCAGAAGGTACATTCAGTCACACAATCAAGACAATTTCTCTTCCCTCTGCCTGTTTGCCACACACACGCAAACACACACACACACACACACACACACACACACACACACACACACACACACACACACACAGCTCCGTTCGCTGTCAGCTTAAACCCTTACAACTGCCTTCAGCTTCCCCCAATCGGAGTCTTTGTAAAGGTGCTTTGACCAGATCACCGTCATGGAGCCCAATGTAAAGAGACAGAGAAGAGAAAAGAAACTCAAACCAGGGCGGAGGGCTTTTTTTTTCTTTTCTTTTTTTTTTTAATAGCTGTGTGTGTATGAGTGTGTGGCCAACATCTCATCAGCTTCCAGTAAAAACCTCTGAGTGATGGGAGACCTACTCTGATTCTCATGAGACACATTTACATGCATAAACACAAGCAGCAGCACACTTCCAACAGACTGTTATTGTAGCGGGGCCGGAGATGACGGCTCTCGTCAGCGTTCTGGGTAAGACTTCCTACCACGGTGCGAGAATTCACACAATCGGTTCATGTGTGTAAGCGTGAGCATGCTTGCATATCCAGTTCAATATCTCTACATGGAAAAAAAATGTGTTTCCTCCAGCCAGGGTATGTAAGCTTCAGCTCCGGTCTCGTCAGTCAGCATGTGTCGAATATTTGATTCTGGGATCTCAATTTCGTCCACGTGCTGTGTAACTGCAGAGTGAGCTTGTATGACAAGAAATCAGGTGGGGGAGGAGAGAAGGTGAAAAGGATGAAGAGAACAATGATTACATTCCCTTTGAGAAAATGATTTTTCACAGATCTCTTGACAAAAACACATCCAGTCAACTTTACTTGTCAAAAAGTGGGAACTCTTCTAGACTGATCTCACTAACTTCATTACAAGCTGGACCAAGTTGAGAGCGACTTTTACCCAGTGACGTTTTTAACCACTTGATCTGTGTACTTTAAGGAAAATGGAATGGGATCAGTTCAAAGTAGAGATTTGATTAGTTTTGAAGATTCAACACAGGCTCTGCGAGGGCCAGGCAGTGAAACAGCCGCTG
>JBAJHX010000033.1:11829143-11865932 GCA_037176925.1 Amniataba percoides | reverse complement strand
AGTTCAAAGTAGAGATTTGATTAGTTTTGAAGATTCAACACAGGCTCTGCGAGGGCCAGGCAGTGAAACAGCCGCTGTTTGTCTTTGACCCCATCCATTTGACTCGCAGCCTGTATGTGAGCTACCGTACAGCTGAAGGCTTTAGCACAGCTCTTAGTATGAGTCTTTGGTGACGGTCCAAGTGTTGCTGTTTGTAATTTGAACCCAAGTGTGTGTGAGTTGTGTGTGTAGGCAGTTTACTGCACACTCTGCTGTGATTTAGGAGCTGTAGAGCTCATTGTTAAACACTTTTATGTCATTTGATCTGTTTGCTGATTGTGTGTGTGTTTGTGTGTGTGTATTGTTCCCTCTGGTCGTCTTTGAATGTGTCATCTTAAACATGTCAGCGAGGACAGTGAGAACTCATTTTTTTGTTTTCGCGCTATCTCTTCATCGTTCTCTTTATGTTTATGTGTGTGTCCACAATGCCCTCTCCACTCGTCTCCGAGATGGCCAGGGTCATCTGTTAAGGATCAGACCTCACCTCTGTTGAGAAATGGAGAGATAGGAGTTTCAACAGACAGGAGAGGATTTTCCCATATCTCGGCGAGAGATCGCATGATAACATTTTTGGCTGATGGGTGAAAAGGTCTTGGCATTTATGTCTCAACAGTGATTAGTCTAAAACTTTTAGAAAGGTCTCACACTCACCAGCCCACTACGAGCCAAACACTCTTTCACAGTTTTGTCAAATAGATTCGCTGATTATCCTGAGATTTAGTCTCTTCTTTGCACCTCGAGGAAAGAAAGCACATAAAGGTCTGTTTCATAAATGAGTTGCAACAATTTAGAGATGTCATCTTAATGCATTTGATAGTTAAAATGAATTTCATGTGGTTTAATAAAGTTGGTTCAAATCAGGCCTCAGCATCACTGGAACAAGTCCTTATTGAATTGGACGCCTTTGACAACATCATGCTGGAAATGGTCTGTTACATTGTCCAGGCCAGTGACATTGTGTAACAGCATATTTCTGCTTTCCTCCTGCACTTCGTTATGAATAGTTTCTTATTTAAATTGTGAGTCTTCTGCAGGGTAGCCCACACAAGATTATTTTCACAGCCTTCCACATTTATCAACGTGGACAATCCTGACGCAAAGTTAAAAACAAGAGAGTGAGGGCCCTTTTTATGGTGCCATCGCTATAAAAAATATGAATGCTCTCCAGCAATCAATTTTATGGACACCGTTACAGCACTCAAGGTCATTCCAGTTCAAGATGAAAAAGCTCAGCTAGATGGAACGTATAAACTCTAACTAATTTCACCAGCCCAGTTTTATCTCGGAGAAACCAACCGAAATGTTTGGTTACACAGTATTTTAATCCCTTGTTTTTAAGCATTTATAAGTATTTATAAGCTGTACGTGAGCCATTAAAAACTGTATTACATTATATTAATTTGACAGATGTTTTTTGTCCAAGAAAGAAGTGCAATGAGAGATAAATGTCATCAGAATCGGGCATCACAACAGTTCCACAGAGCTAAAAGTGTCCATTGTTATCTGTTAGTTATAATCTGAAACATTTTTCGTTTTGTTGTCATTTGGGGCACCTAAGGTGATGAGCATTAATTGCAGGTGTGTTTTTGGACCACACTTCCAAAGTTTCATTGTCCGTAGTCACAATTCCTTTGTTTGTTCGGCCAGAGTAACCATTTACTCACAACTCTAGTAGAGATCGAAGAGCAGGTCTGCTGCGCTTAAAGCCTTTTTCAAATTCATTTAAATATATTCCAGACTATAATTTTAAGAACCATAAATCCACTGTTGAACATTTATCTAACTAGTGTATAAACTATTATAATTATTAACATACTCATACTATAATATTGTTGTAATTATAGTCATATCTCCAGCAATGGTTTCAAACTTGTACACCTGTATAAACATACATTTTTATCAAAAGTGTTACCAAGACTGGGATTAATTCATTACTAAAATTCTTCTGTAGCAACTCTCATATATATTTTGGCAATCCATGAGCGAAGCACATAATTGGAGCCGCTAGAGGCCAGCAGCAGCAGACGACTGGGAGGTACGGGTGATTTGTGCATGACTGAAAGAATGTGACATATTGCATAAGAGCACGTGTCCAGAACAAACCCTGCCCAGATAAATTAAGGTAAGAACAAACTAGTTAATTGTTTAGTACAATGGTGCTTTTCACTAATCCAGTGGGCAGACTTGCTACTGTACTGTGTTAATGGAAGAACAGCAGTCTCACATTGGCAGCGGGGCGGCTGTTCCAAACCACTTCATCTGTCCTCTTCCAGTCTGGTTACCATACACCTATGCTAGTTTTGGACAACACAAACTTTGGAATAGGAAAAGCATAATTCTCTCCCCTGTCTCTCCCTCCCACTTGCTCACTGTGTCTATTTGCCTCTCTCTCATGCACATTGCCCCACACATACCAATTTGCACAGATGAAAAATGTCAAGGGCAGACCACCTGGCTATTCCATGGCTGGTCAGAGGAAAATCTTCCCGTGTTCATCAATGAGGCGCAGTGTGCGGAGCGCACTCTGTCCCACTCACGTATCACAGCCATTAGACAGGCATGTGTTGGGCTGGCTCCAGGGCAGCGCCTGCCGCTCTGCTCACTGAAGTCCCATTCAAGGTAATCTACACCAACCCAACCAATTTCACAGGTGCAAAAATGTGTAACAAGGAGAACTTGAAGCATTATTGCACTGTTCAGATGATTTTGGGTGTATCCAGCAGAGCAGAAAAGTCTATTTTGCGAGCCCAAAAGCTGTTGTGCTGAGTATGAAAAAGCAATAAAGAACATCAGGGGTTCTTTAACTTTTCCACTCAATGACCTGGCACGCAGCCTCGTTCAAATATACTTCTGTCATATTGTTACCTACAGGAAACAGTGTTTTAACTGAGAAGCAAACTAGAAACAGAAACAGCTATTATATTCCCATCCAAATAACGTTTTATGAAATGACTGGTGATTCAGAATTTATTTATTTTTTTTATTCTGGTCTCCCTGGAACTTCATGAAATGTCTCATCACACAAAGAACGGAAAGAAAGAAAGAGAGAAAGAAAAAGAGGGACAGAAAGAGAACTGTTCTTACCATTTTTTTTAACTGTGGAAACTTATGTCGGCAGATATACCTGACAACCTTTTTCCATTAGTAAGAAAATTATAGTAAGAACTTATAGCTGTAGTTTGATTAGCTACAACAAAATTCTTATTCTAAAAATATTGGTCAGAGCTGCTTCAAGGTAACATTTTGGGAACAACAAAGGTACATTACATCACAATGTAAAAATGTGAAAGAAGTGGCCCAAATATGAACCAATGAGAATAATCACCTGAATCCACAGCACCCCTTGTCATCATTGAACTTTGTTGCAATTTTCATCTTATTCTTTCGCAAAGTTACTGTTTTGTAACTTTATGTCCTCTCCTGTTTGTGCTATTGTCACAGATTCCATTTGTGTTGGAGGGACTGAACTCCACATAATTTGTCTTTTAAAATGTTTTTATGATGATGCCACACAAACTTCAAGATTATATTTGCATTGAAATGTTTATTTTACTTTTTTATATTTTCATCCAGCATGGTGTCCCGTGACTCACACTGCCCTCTGTCAGGGTATGACTGCCTTTTTTGTGGGCGCGCACAGATACTCATACAAACACACACAAACATTTTTTTCTTTCCCCTTCTCATTTTAATCTACATCAAGGGTGTCTTGAATAAGAAGGGAATGCAAACATACACTTAAAATAACAATACTGAAAACAATTTATCTTGGCAGTAAAGAAGTGCGTGCGAGCGTGCATGCGTGTGTGCATGAAAACATTTCTGTGTGCACGTGCTGTATGTGCACTGATTGATCATGACCCAAATGACGCACACTGTGTTCATGAAAGTGTGTGCGCACGGTGTGTAGACGTGGAGAAATGTGTGAGGGCTTGAAGTCCTGGTTGTAAACAGACCTGTCTCAGCGAGGTGAGAAAACAGCCTGAGCCGCTGTGGTTCCCTCAACAGTAGAAAAGACTCCCCAAAGCGCCAAAGATCACACAATATTAGCTGTTTTTGGATGGGATTACATTATAGCTAACATTGTGGCTCTGCTGACATTTCTCAGACAAAAGTTTGAGAATTTCTCTCTCCCCCTCTCTGCCTCTCGGTGCTGTGTCATTTCAGATTAGTAGGCTAAACTTGGTACTTACTGTAATGAATCTAAATCCATCCAGATGGGGAGCAGTTTCAGTTTCATCTGCAACAAGGAAGCGCTATTAGACGCTGTATCCTTTGGGTGTTTCTCTCATTGTTTCTGTCTCTTTGGTGACAGTACAAGTGTCCTTCTCGTGACAGCAGATTTGAGGACGGCCTCTGAGTCACAGGACAGCTGTTCTCCTCCCTCCATTTATTCAGGTCCGTACTGGGTGCTGACAGATACTCTCCCTGTCCTTCTGTATGTCATTTTCTTTTGGCAGGTGCTGAAGAGCTCTCTTGATCTCTCTCTTCTCCTTCATCCCTGACCCCATCCGTCTGTGATTGTCTCTGTCTACGCGTTCGTTTCTCGCGTCACTGTTCTGATTACCATCACAGTCTGGTTACACTTTGTGCCATATGACAGTCATAATTCCCCCCCCCCCCCACAAAAAAAACCCGAAAAGCCGACTCCTCCCTTCCTGGACTGTAGCTAACTGCTGTCATCTTGTATGTATAGCTTTTTTATGGGACTACTTGTTTCCATTGGATACGGTATATTATGCATTAGCCACGGTACTGTGGAGCTATGAACATACAATAACTACTTTGTTCTTTTTTTTTTTTTTAATTTCATATGTTCAAAACCAGATACACCCATTAATAAATTGAGAATGTCGCTACCTAGAAATAAACCAGAAATACATCTTAATTTTTTTTTTTTTTTTTTTTTTTTACTAGCTTACTTTACAGTTACAGCACAAACTCAAAAAGACTCTTTGATTCTGACAGCTGTCTGGAAAACTTTATTGATTAGATCAATCATCGCTGCTGGAAACCCCTTTCTCCTCTGTAAAAACTCTTTCACTGCAGGCCTTTTTAAAGTGGAATCTTGGCAGAGCGTGAACCCCTGCACAGCCACAGAAGCACACATTCAATAACCTATTTTCATATTCCGCAAGATCCCAGACAAATTTATTAAGGTGTCTGTGCGCGTTTGAGCCTCCAGATGAAATAGCCTCAGCGCTGGCTCCGACCCTCGAACCATCACACAGTTTCTATGCATTATCCCCGCTACGCCTGTCCGTTAAATGCAAACCAGCTTTTCTAACACGTGGACGCTGACGCCGCACTGCCAAAACATTATTGCACAGATCTGTCTCCTCCTCGCTACAGTTTCCCTTTCCTCTCTACTCTCACCCCCTCACTCCCACTGTGGTCTCACCTCTCCTTCCTTTCCTTTGCTCCCCGCCTCAAAAAAAAGTCAAATGGATTTCTGCTGATGGCTGACGAGCGCGCTAGTTTGTCTCCGCCGCTGTCCGGAGGTGATGGGACGTTTGGAAGGACAGTTAGAGCTCATGTTCCTTTGAGTCGGAGAACAGGAGAAGGTGTGATTTCCTGAGTCTAAGACCCAGGTGGGCTCTAAAAATAATCTGGGCTCACGCTTACGGTTTGGAAAATGACTGTCTGATTGAAGCTACCCGAGCCAAGAAATTCTGTGATCTGGTCTGGGGCCACCACGCGAAGCTCGATGGGTAGACCGTGCTACTGAGGCCGCCAGGTTTATGTATCATCACAACAGAGCAACCCCAGGGAGAAAAAAAAGATAAATATGGCACAATAAGAATGTTAAAAAACATCTCTAGGATGGTACGGGAATTGGAAGGAGCGGGGAGTGACATGAGAAAACATGACCTAAAGTAATTACATGTAGCGAGGCTGGGGAATCGAGCTTAACCCACATACACGCAGTCCGCTGTAATTAGCAGCACTTCTGCATCGGGCCCTTCCCCGGGCCAGAGCACAGCACAGGGCAGGAAGGCTGTCTGAGCGAGGCAAGCACAAAGCACTTCAAAGCGACAGAGGACTGGCAAAGACGGCAAGATGGCCGGGGAGATAAAGAGGAAGAGGCAGCACATGTAGATAAACAAGGGAAGAGCAATATCTCTCCAAATCACACCCCAGGGAGGGAAAGAAGAAGAGGCAGTCAGGAGAGGAGACAGAAAAAGGGAGGAAAATGGACTGCATGCATGCTGAAGTTATTATCTTTGATTCTCTCACTTTTTCATCCTTTCTGTCTGTCTCACTGCATCATGCGTCTTCACATTCGTGCACTGTGAGAATTGATGTTGATATGATTGGGGAAGCTTTCTGCAGAATTATTCTTGTGGATGGAGAGATTTTTAATCATAAAAAGAAAGAAAAAAAAAAAGCATTGAAATTACCGTAAATGTTAATGTGCACGTCTGTCCTTCTGTCTCACTCGCTCTCTCACACACACGCGTGCACACACTCACTCCTGCACACTTCAGCCCTGATTAAGCTCCAATAAAGTAGCCAGCAGTTCTGGGAAGACGTGGGCAACGCTCAGCTCTGAGCGGCTGCTTCCAAGTACCTGTGATAATAGAAACCCTGTGTGCATGTGAGGCTTCGCGGGTGTTCACGTGTTCATTATTGTGCATCTGTTCACTTGTATTCATTCATTCATTCCTGCTTTGCTGTGAGTGTGTGTTTCTGTGTGTGTGTGTGTGTGTGTGTGTGTGTGTGTGTGTGTAATGAGGCCTGACACTCACCTCACCACAGAGAGAGCAGCTATTGTTCATTATTTTGTTTTTAAAAGCCCGCAAGCCACTGAGGAGTTGCTGTTATTGTGCTTGTCATCTTTGGGTCATATGTTACTTTTTTCCTGTCTCCTTAGATGAGACATAGATGTGTCTTTATTTATTGTTGTTGCTGTTTTTTTGCCATTTGGATAAGAGCCTCCTTGGTAGCAGCTCTCCACGCAGGTGTACAACAGAACAAAAGATGAAATCTACCTCTCCAGGTTCCTCTCAGCATAAGTTTGATAACACAAATGTGCCGACTTGTCAAACAAAGTATTCAGTATCCTTGGCTCGCAGGCTCTCTCAAAGCTGAGGCGCCGTTCCCCTTTAATCACTCAAAATGTATGTTTTGATTAAATCATTAAAACATTAACTGTGGCACTGAAACAGAAGATGGCGGTTTATTGAAAACAGGCAAAAACAATCCTGTTGGATATATTAAGTTCCTTCTGCATTTTTGCCCAGATGATAGAATAATATGAGCCCTTCTGTTCTTTCTGTTATTAGTCTCAAGTTCTGCTCTTTTCATGTCGCTCATTTCCCAAACGCTGATGCATGGAAAAGGAATTACAGATATTGTGTATCAGATAATCAATCACTTATCGAGTTTCTCTTTATCTGAACAGTTTTTCTAACAAACACCCAAAACGCAGCTCTAAATATTAATGTTGCTCTAAGGAAAAGGGAAAAGCATCACATTTATTGTCAATCTCCTCTTGTCCCTTCTTCCCCAACTTTTGCTCATTTTCATTGCTCTATCTTTATCTGTGAGGGTGACCACTAGAGGGGGCAATGGACACAGTTGATCTTTGGCCCCCTGGCTGACTTGGAACCTGGACATGACGCACCGCCTTCTCTAACAATGTCATTAACTAAACACCTCTTTAACAGTGAAAGAGATTTACTTAAGCCCGCTGTAATGCAGGTGTCATGCCTTTAGCATGTGTTTTTGCATGTATTTTTAATCAGAAAACACACTGCACTGTACGTAAACAGTGCTAACGCTCATGTACCAGCATAAAATGATGAGGAAGCGAGTGCTGCTGATGGAGCTTTGGATGACGGTTTGAAGCGCTGGCCCTCAGGACTCTCGCACCATCTGCTCTGCCATCTGAAGGCAGGAAACTGGCTAGCTTCATCTTACCTTCTACTACACACTCCACCAGCCTGTTCTGTACTTCAGCCACGGTGAGAAATAAGCTTCCCAACTGACCGAAATTCTGCTCTCACTGTGGGCTACAACAAGGCACACTTGGCGTCCGGCCAGAACCCTCACTTTCATTTATGATTACAATCATTTTCATACGGCCAGAGTGAGAGCGGTGTTACTGTCCGATTTAATGCGGGAGACCCGCATTATTCTATTTCTCTGGAACCTGATTACTCGCCATTGTGAGGCTCATTTTTGTGAAAGGAACATTGCCGTGACAGTGATAATAAAAATGTCTTCAGGTCCAGCAGCTGTACACTTGTGGTGTTTCGTGTTGCACGTAGCTCCTCGTCAGCGGAGCGGCGCGGACCTGCTCTCAGTCCTCATTCAGAAAGAACTGGATCCTTCCACCCTGTAAACAAACAGCAGCCAGATATCTGGCAGACTGCTTCGCTGGATGTTTGATGGAATAAGTGCATTTTAATCTGCACAGAGACTTGGCTGTGAAAAGCAGATCTACAGCCAAACAGCACATCAGAACTTTGAGGGGGGATTTTTTTTTCTTCTTCTTCTTCTTGTCTTTTTCTTTTCTTTCCCCTGACAGGCTCATTTTTCTTTTCTCAGTAGGACAGCTGCTGGTGGTGGTATCATTACACTCCACTACATTACAGAGCACTCTATCATGGGGCTCAATCCAACAGCTTTCATGCTCGTTGCTGTCAGTATCACTGACAGGGCTTTGAGGTGCAAAGTCCTGAAAGCTCATAAATTCTGTATGTTTAACAAGTCAACCTTTTGTGTCTGCTGTCTTGCTGTGTGTGCTGCCAATATTTTCAGAGCACCATACCAGGACAGGAGCTCTGTGTACACAAAATACTTAAGAGCCACGACTGTCATCAAGTGAGAAGTCTTTTATTTCAGTTTTGGTGTCCTCTGCTCACCCCAGCATTCATTCAAGATGGTGTGGACACGGGAGTCTCAGGCCTCTCACCTATTATGTAAGAAGAACAAAGTCTTCTCTCTTTTTCTCCCTCCCCCTCTCTCCACCATCTCTGCTTCCTGGCAGTGAAGACTAATGCAGCGTCATCTGCCTCCTGGCAGGACCCTCTCTCTTCATTATAGGAATAAGGCCCTATTTCCCTGTCATGTTTTCACATCACCGTGTGTGTCTGCATTATTTACTCACTTCCTCTCATCACAATCAATACTGCTGAGCGTAATCTGGATTAATACCAGCAGGTAGGAAAGTGGAGATGTGATATTCATTGAAATCCAGTTTTGGTTCTATTGAAGTTAGTCATGTTATTCAGTCATTGTAAAAATAAACCATCCAAAGTAACACAGCAACAGTGTGAAAAGCTGCATTTTGTTGGGATAGGTTTCTCTCCATATACTCATATTATTTCTTTTGTTTCTTAAAACTAACCAATGTTTGTTCTCCAATCCAGCATAGAAATTCACAGAAAAAGATCCAACCTGACTAATTTGAATGCAACAGCCTCTTTGGATTGCACAGCTTTGTAAATAGGAAGCAGATTTAGCATCATCCGTGTAGAAAGCTATGAAAGAAACTGTAGCTGAAGCCTCAATTAGCACAGAGAAACCTACGGATCCCCAAACCAAAGCATGAAATCACATCATTGCATTACAGCCATTAATGTGGCTTTTTGTGAGCCCATGGCTGCTGTTTAATAATCACACACGGCAGCTTTGATGCTTGGCTCTGAGGGACGTTGGTGTTGCTTTTGATCAAGCAGCACAGCGCATGCAAAGATGGCGATATCTGAAAATAGTGCAACTTAACAAGCAGTAAGACAGAACCACTGAGTACTGTAAAGCCACAGAGCATGAATGTGTTTCTGAAAAGTTAACTCATTGATTATTCATAAATATATTTCCACTGCACTAGGAACTATTTTTAAAAGGAAAAGTCCCCTCATGCCATAGTAATAAGTTTTATTTTAAGGATTTTTTTTTTTAACGAGACACAGTAGCAGGCACTAAGGTGAGCGAAACCATGGCAACCAACCAGACACATACGTAGGTTAGCGCGCTGTGAGTTCCACTCGCTCAGAGGGAAGCTATGTGTGTCTCAGTGCACCAGCAGACCGGGTTGTTTCCTCAGCTATAAAAGTCTTTCCACATGTGTCCATCTCAAACCTGCAGGAGCCAAGTCACCTGAAAAAGTCTTATCATCTCTGCAGTCACAGTGAGGTCACCATTTAATTGGAGCCTAAAGTGAGAAAATAAGCCCTATGGATTCTCTGTGCTGCGTGCTTGTTTACAAATGGAGATTCATCATTTCACAAAGCTCAAAGATTAAAGCTGGATAAACATAGGCACTGAACGCCGGCAAGCCAAGACTTGCATTTTGATATTGTAGCTGTGTGTTTCAGCGTGGAGGGACAGCCATCCTCTTTGTGTGCCTCTTTAAACAAAGCTGGATGTGTCTTTATATGGCAACGCAGCAGTGGTGCATATGAACCATCCAGGCAGGAATCTGTTGGCTCATCTCATTTCTCTCTTGCTCTTCCCTCTGGCAGAGAGTATACTGAAGGACCACGGTTGTCACCGCAGCGCACAGTCAGAATATTATTATTCGGCAAGACAGTGAAAAGCCTGCAAACCATCTTTTTTTTGCCAGAATACAAAGGGTGGCATTTTAGAATGGGAACAAGATGAAGTGTTGGTGTCAGTCTCTATCAAGATATAGAGTCATAACCGTTGCTTGTCATTTGTCATTATTAAACCAAGAATGCCAAGTGTATAAATCAAGTCTTCACGGTGTAGCCCACCTCAGACGCTGCAGTAATATTTCTACGCTTATCACTGAGGTCAATTCCTGACAGAAATACTAACATCGGAGCAATTTTTGCTACTAATCTACTCTATTTTTTCCCACTTAATGTGCACAACATCAGTCCCTCCTGGAGCTGCAAACTGCCTCTAACTGGCAGAGGAATTTCATTTGTTGCATGTTATTATCTTCCTCCCTACTAAATTAGCAGTCCTGTCGCTCACAAGGGGATTACATGCAGAGGAATCGCATCCCTTCAGTCTTTCTATATTTCGCTTTTTATCTCGGTTTCTTCCTCCCTCCCCCCCTTTTTTTTCTCCCTTTGCAACCCCCTGTGATCGCTCAGAGGAACTAAATCCTGCTGATGACTCTTCCTTGATCTGAAATTATTAGAGGAAGATCTGTTTTGCCTCCGGCATGTCACTCTGCCTTTCCAGCTGTCCCATTCAGTTGCATTGTAACATTCTTAGCCTGGCTTGGAATGAATACATATCTCTATAATATCTGTATTAATACACAGCTCAGTTGGCATTGTCCCTTTCGTGCCTGCGAGTGGCTTTTCTTTCACTTTTCAGCCATTACTGGAGTCATGGAATCATATGTGGATCATTACAAAGAGGAAGTTTTTCATTACTTCTGATTGTGTTTTGGCCCGTGTGAGACATAATAGGGAACATGCAGAGATGGCGGCATCTTCGCTTTATCTGTCTTCTTTGGCCACAGCCAGTTCTTCCCTGTTAGTCCTCAGTAAGAACAAAAAAAGCACTCAGATGCTCACTGTTTTGGTTTTATGTAAGTCTTAAACACAGGTCCTCCCCCTCTCTGCGGGCATCCTACATCCTTTTCTTTGTCAAATATCCTATAATAAGCCTCTTTATTTCTTGCCATTTATTCATGCTTTCCATCAGCTCCATTTTTTAAATCTTTGCAGCTGTGAATGTGCAATGTGCATGTGTCTCTTCAGTCAGCATGAGCACATTATCTTCCTCCAAATGACTTCCCCTCGTCTCTTCTCAGAGGTCTGTTCCTGTAATGACGTGTGAATCGAGATGGTAAAAGCTGCTCTGACAGTGTCCTGCGCGAACCGAACCAATATCCCCAGCCGGTATGCGGCGCTTAACTCGCCAGCGTTGATATCAGATACAAGAACATCCGCTGGCTCTGAAATGAAAAGTGTTCAACTCCGGGTTTGATCGCCAGCGAGAGGGACAGATCAGCATTCCTGCAGGACCAGGCCAACGGCTGACAGGCCACACTGACACACAAACACACACACCAAATAATCCAGCCAGGGCTTATGACAGGATGGAGGATGTGTGGCAGACCAAACGCAGACATGCTGAAAAATATGACTTGTGGAGTTTTATTTAGCCCGACTTGGGTATCCAAAATGTTAGAAGGCATTCGAGGAGATGTTTATTTGCTTTTAAAGACTCCAAGTTAATATATTTTTTTGGTTTAAGAGTTCTCATTTCCTGTCATGTTGGAGGAGAACAAGATCTCTTTCAATGCGCTCCTCAGACAGTATCTGCGTATTTGTGTGTGTGAGAGATTCTCAACTTGTGGTTAAGTCAATAGAGGAAGGGTGTTTGCTATGGCGCAGTGCCCAGACGACTTGAGATACAAAACACGGTGCGCATGAAGACAAATCTCATGCATCACTCTCCGGTACAGGTAACGCGTGAATGCTAAATTCGAGGCTGATGACACTGTATGACACATATAAGCTGCGCTACGTAAACAAATCTGCTCCAGTGCTCAGATCTCACCAGCAGAGGATAATTTAGACTGTCTGCTTTAGGAATTCAAACCACCCAGGAAATATAATCTGCTCTCTCTCTCTATCTTTTTTTTTTTTTAGTTTTGATTTGATTGCCAAGAAGGGGTACAGGTCAACATACCAGGACGGCACTGTCACACACAAACGCAAAACCACAAATAAAGACAAGATTTTTCATGACGGCAGCCAAACACACAAACAAACAGATTTGCGTCGTTGTGGGAAAATTTGGATCATGTTGCACGCAATTTCCAGAGTATCTAATCTTAAAATGTAACTCTTGTGCACATGTGACCAAATACACACAGACACGTTTGCACAGACATACCATAGGTGCAGGGTCATTCGAACTGCGAGTGACCGCCAGCCGTCCCAATGTCTCCGCTCTGTTCTTTGCAAAGGGCCAGAATATCTGGGATCTGTTGTTCGGCACAGTCATAAACAACTAGAGCAAAACTGATACTGACAGTGAACAGACATATAATAGCCCCATATGTTTATGAGCTCATGTGGATTTATTTGCTAGTTTTGCACAGCTACAGTATTTGCAAATTTCCTGCACATAAAAAAAAAACACAAAGTCTTCAAGTCTGGAAAAAAATAGCTAATTTATGGCAGCACTTGTTAACCATTTGTTTATTTTTTGAGTATCGGACTTTAATGAAAAGACAAGAAAAATGCAAATAGTTATCAGCAGTGCTGTCCAAGTTGTCATTTTTTATTGTTGCCCGTGCTGACAAAAGATGGCAGCAAGACTAAACTCTGAAATAAAGTATGAAATGCGAGGACTGGTCAGGTGAACTCTTCCACAGCACAGGTGATGATTTGATTAACCTGACAAGTCGAAACCACATTAACCAAGAAACCCTGACAAAGTGCTTAATTCTACCTTAACAGTGCAAGTCTGAGGACATGAGAGCAGAGAAACCGCAGTAATAGTTAGTGTTTTCTTTAGGTCTCTTTTCCTTTTCATTGTGGGGTCAGTATCACCATCTTCAACATTTCACGGCGCAAGCTTCAAATAGAAACTGGCAGTTTTGGAGTGAAGCGGAAACCAAGAATGTTTTGCTGAAATAAATATTTCATGAAGTATGAAATGTGAAAAAGGCAATATTTTTGTGCGGTGTGTGTGTGTGTGTGTGTGTGTGTGGGTCATTATGATAATTTAAGGCTGCGGCAAAGTTATTATTTTCTGCTGAAGTGCAGATTCAGACACACTGGAAGACCAGAACGAGACGTAATACGAAGGCTTCATCTTTCATTACATTCTCAATAGGAATAGGAATGCATATGTTGAGCCATGATGGAAGTTTGAATGTAACAACCCAGTAATTTTCTTCAGTCTTTTTACATCAGATGGTAACCCAAGAGACAACCAACTGAAAACCAAGACCCAGGGTCTTTATCTTGCAAAAGCTTCATAAAATACTGCAAAGTGAAAATAAAGGTAAAAGTTATGAAAGTTTTACAGACTTAGAGCTGGGTTTGATAAAAACCTTCTGATTTAGGTAACATCATGGTTTCCTTTGCCCCATCCTAACATTTTTCAGTTTTTCCTAAGACTGCCTCCCAAGAAAAATTAGTATTTTATATTTTGTGCAAATGCCCAACATGATTCACCGTATGTTTCCATTTAGTGGATATGATCCGTAGTGGCAGTCTGAATTATTAGTCTATTAGTGCAAAGGTAGATGTGCACAATGTCATACCGTGGAAAAACCTTGTATGGTTGTGACTTTTACACTCATCCAGAGTCAAAGTGGGTTTCTTTTAACTTCGATTACGGTCTTTCCCAAACTTAGACCAAGTAGATGTACTTTTAAGCATGACGACCAAGTGTTGCTTTTATTTACCTGAAACTATGATGTTTTCCTCTGTTTTCCCCTACCCATGTTGCTTTTGTGCCTAAACATAACCAAAACCTAACCCACTATAGTGGAAACAAAAAAGAAAACGCTAATATTACACATTTTTGTGACAGTCTTTTGTGACATTTTTGGATTTTCCCGAGCCAAGATATCCTGCCGACAGGAGCATCACATCGGAAAATATTAATGTTGGGAAGGAAATGACATATAACATGTTTTGTTGTTTTGTTTTTCATTTTTCATTGCATTTCATTGTATTGTGTTCCACATTCCACTCATTATGCACACATAACAAGCACTGATACTGATTTCTATCCTCTTAATAGGTTGCTCAGGCTTATGTTTATGTTCTGTGTACTGTGTGTGCGTGAGTGTGTGTGTGTGTGTGTGTGTGTGAGAGAGAGAGAGAGAGAGAGAGAGAGAGACTGAGAAGCCTGAGGAGAAAATACACTGGAGAATGCTAAATAGGAGACACACACTCACATGGACAAAGGGGCACAAATTCATATGCATTCAAAGACACGTAAATGTGAATATAAGCGCACACACCCCCAAGGAATCTTTGCCAGCGTGTGATTAGATACGCATCTTTTCAAGCAATCTGGAGCACCCAGCGGGATTCTGGCAAATAATATTAGTTCTGCATAATTCTCATTTTGCTAAAGATCCTCTGCCTTATTTTTGGATTCTGCTTCCATTCACAAGAGTTGGATGGTGTCTTCTGCGGATGTATTTGTGTGCGTTTACATGCCTGTATGTGCATGTGAGCGTCTCCGCCAGAAATCTGATCTGAACATACCTCGGGGAATGTGCATTGTAGTGAAAGAGAAAGGGCCTAATTTCAGCATGCCGTGGCTCCTGTCGAAAGAAAATACAATTATCACCTAAAAATAGCTCATCAAAGTGATTTCACTCGCTATCTTTCTTCCGGGTCCTTTTCATCTATCATTTCTGTGTCCTTGGGAGCATCAAGAGCACAAAAAAACATGAGCTTTTATCCGGCTGCCACATTCTTGATGCCATATTTGTGAACTTTAAGTCGCCCTCGTGAAAAATTTAAACCAAAAAAGCACCTTGATCCCTTCATGAACTGGAAGAATTTGCTATTATTTTTTAAAATGGAAAAAAAAGGGGGGAGCTCTGATAAATGATTAATATGAGGACTTTCTAATGGTGCATTAAACATATGGGCTACAGTATGAGTCACAGCAACATGACCACTTTGCACCAGAACCAACCTGCTCTGAAAGGAAAGCAGTGTTGGCTCCAGCAAACACCTACTGGATGACTGTACAGCATCGCCTAAATCTGAGGCTTCAGTTGGAATAAATTGGAGCCTGATTCATGCTTAACAACTGTAATATTTTCCGCAGGGACACAGTCTCACTGTCACTCACCGGTGACTTAATGATCTAATATATTTTTATCTCATGGCTGGAAGTACAGCACCTCTGTACTCTTCCACTCTGTAAAGACAATATAAAGTTTTCCTTTAGTGCTACTTTTACAGAAGTTGTTACAGGACTAATAAAGCTTATTTTCCTAACATTCATTTACACAGTACAGACATCTGTGTGTGTGTGATCAGAATATTTGACTGTTTCTGTGCCTGAGCAGAAAGCAGCTGCTTGGAGGACATGCGAGTTGTGCTTGGACTGGGTATATGTTTTTTTCGCGTGTACAAACGGAAAACCAAGACACTTTACCTGAATTATTGATAATCAATGGAATTATTGATAAGAAACGAACCACTGACCTAAAAAAAAGACACGTGTGCGTTGTGTCTGACCTTGAGATGGATCTGAGAGTGAATTCTCCTCCACCACCACCACCTCCTTCTCCTCCTCCTCCTCCTCCTCTTCACTCCTTCTCAGCGATAACGCTCGCGGGGGCGCGCGCAGTCACGCACCGGCACGTGCACGCGCGCTCGCGGCTCCGTCCTGCCCCGCAGATCAGCGTGTCCGCGTTGTCCCGCACAGCACGAGCGGATTTCAGCACGGGACAGATCCTGCACCCTCCGACTGCAACATGGCGACAGAGGTAAGACACCCGGCTCTTCTCACTGCCTTTGCACCCCAAGGAGGTGACTGCGCATCCGTTTGTGTGTGTGTGTGTGTGTGTTTTTTATTTATTTGTTTGTTTTGAAAAAGAAAATGCAGGCTGACAAATGCAGCTTTGCAGCACGAATGGCTCGCTCGCCGCGCCTCGCTCGGATCATCGTGGTCCGGCTCACTGTTGCGCTGATTGAATGGAGATCCCGCGGCTGTGGACGCGGATCGTAACCAATTTGAAGTCCAGTCATGTCACGCGCTCTGAAAGGAAGAAAACATTTACCATGCAGGCGCTTCACTTTCACTTTCATCACTGCAAATGAGCTCTGTAATTAAAATCTCCTCACATAGTTTTTTTCTTCTTCTCCATTTCTTTTTTTTTTTTTTTTTGCATACAGATTCTATGTTGTGTTTTAAGAAACTGACACCAACATCACTCAGGTAGAGCACACCCAGTGGGCTCAGAGCTCAGGAGGGTGATGAGGGTGATGATGATCGGGCAGTCAGCACCATGGACAGGGACAGTCTCTCTTTGTGTCCGTCCCTCCCTCTGTCACACTTTGAAATGATACTGACAAGTCTTTATCCTTTTTTTGCCAATTTGAACAAACCACATGATGAAACAGCCTTCCACCACCATCAGCTCGTATGCCTGTAAAAAAAGAAAGTACTTCACAGAACTGAACTCTACACCAGGCTAAGGAGAAGATGCAGAGTGGTTTTCAGGCCATGTCGCAGAGTACCACTAGTTACTCAGTTACTTCAATATACAGCATCAACAGTGTTTGCTGCTGTATTCTTAGCCTCTGAAATGCCTGGAAGCTCTCAGGCCAGCAGCATGTCCCACCCTCCCCCCCTTTGTGTCCTTGGTGATGTCACCATAATGCTGAAGACATAGCTGCCTTAGTTATCATAATAATGATCTCACTCGAGGAGATGGCCATCACATCTGTACAAATTATGGATAGTGTATTCTAATACATGGATATAAGCTTGTATATGTGTGTGTTTAGACATGTTTTTGGGTGTCAGATATAACTGGATGCATCAAATTTACGAGTGAATGAAGTTGTAATTCAAGCATAATGGTGCTGCGTTTAAAGATGCAGTGGACAGTAAGGTGGGCAGATTCATGATTGTGTTTTTTTTTCCGTTCTGAGCCTGCAAGACCTTGGCAGAGTGGCCCTGATTTCCTCTGGTGGTCTGCCAGTATCCCTGTCCAAGCCCCATCAATTACACACACACACACACACACACACACACACACACACACACACACACACAAGCACAACACGCACAACACGCACATGCACACAAACACACAGTGTGTGGAACCAGGATGGATTTTATGTCCAAGGCCCATCAATTATCCATGGCATATTTAATGTGAACAGGCTGCTGCAGTTTGTTACCATCAGTGATTGGAGTTTGAGATGAGCAGCGCAGTTGACTTCCCATCCACGCTTTTATCTATCCTCTCTCTCTTCCCACTTCCTCATTTTTATCTTAGTACTCATTCTGTGACATGTACTGTATGCCCAGTCAGCAAAAAGGCCACGTTAAGTGACTGAGTAACAATCAGCTCACACTGCAGACTCTTTGTGCTGCCTGGACGCTCTCTGGATTCATTAAGTCCACTCCTGCCAGGTCCTCTCCTCAGTCTGTGGGCTAGCCCCGGTTCCAGTCTTCCACTGTTGATGAATACTGTGTCGAAGCACGGTAATCATCTCCGAGGTTGGCAGAGGCTCTGCTCTCTGTTGAAACAATGCTCCACCTTTATCCAATAAAAGATTTCCTCCTCCAGCTTTGGTCCAGCAGTCTCTGATCTTCCACCTAGATGTCATGCAAATGTGCCTGTTTTGTCAACACTGTCTGAGCTTTAATGATTTATAGACCTTTGGCTTGCCCAGTTTGGCAGTAAACATGAAAAATGCTGCTACAAATGGCAGAAAACCAGTTACATTACGGAGAGCTGAAAAGAAGGAGCTGACAGTAAGAAAAACGCTGGGAGAGTGAAACGTCTAACTCTGAGTGCATTTACTGTTTGTGCTGTAATTGTGTGTGTGTGTGTGTGTGTGTGTGTGTGTGTGTGTGTGTGTGTGTGTGTGTGTGTGTGCCCTTTGCAGTGTCTGCCCACTGGCAGCACTCGCCCATGCTGTCGCTATGTGTTCCTTGAGTCGGAGTGACTAAACTAGGAAACATGTCAAGGCAATGAGAGTCACACAGACCCACAGATCCAAGCTGGAGGACATACAGTAAATAGGAGGGGTTGTTTCAGAGTGGAAGTAAAAGGAAATGACAAGGCAAATGTGTTTCCAATTGTTTTCATTCTAGCAACATCCTCGGTCATGAGAAGTCATTGATGCATTAAGTGTCTTTTTTTTTTTTTTTTAAATTGACATATAGTAGATTGGTTCTTCAGTCTTTGAAATTACTAATTCATTCACCAGGGGCTTTCCCTAAGGTATTTTAATGAATTGTGAAGAGGTTGACTGTATTATTGTTAGAAATTTCTGCATCATAGCCCTGTTTTATGTTCAGTGACTTTGCACTTGTTGCTGTTCTGTCCATGTGTCTCTTTTGTTTGTTTACTTGATGCAGCATGTTTTATGAGCCTCTTAACTGGCGATAAGTCCTCCTCCCGTAACTTATTCTAACTGTTTATTTCACCTCTGTGCAGGAAAGTATAAACTTAACTAAAAGTGATAGATGTGTGGGTGGAGGGAGAAGTCAAATAGTACAGCATTATGTCGAGCTTCTTAAGTCATGTGTGATCAGCATGACACTTTAACATTGCTGTTTGCTTGTGTGCTATATTTAGGCGCAGTAATAGACTGGATTTGAACTCTGATCTCCCACGCAGGAAAGTAAACATCAGCGCTCTGCCAACAGAAAACATTTATCTTAAAGGCTTAAATGAACAGAGACAAGGCCAGTCTGCCAGTAACATCAACACATGACTACAGAGATATTTTATGATGCCGTTCAGCATCAAAGCAGAATAGCCGCTGGAGGAGTTTGGTTTAAAGTAACTTGTAAGGGGTATAGACTTTGAGAGAGGGGTTTACTGTGGAGAAATTGATTGTATGTATTCACACTCAGATTTACATATAATGTATGTAAATGTAATGTTTTGCTTGTAGTGTGCATGTGCATGTGTTGTAAGTGTGATTGTGCTTAGAGCTGCAATGATTAGTCTATTAATCAAGTAGTTGTCAGCTATTAGATTGACAGCCTATCTTTTTGATAATCAATTCATTCTTTTGAGTCATTCTTTTAAGAAAAAGTGTCCAAATTAATGTGCGTATTTTCTGATATCTTCTGTCCTCTGTGACAATAAACTGAATATTTTTGAGTTGTGGACTAAACAAGACATTTTCACTTTTTTTACATTATATCAACTAAAAACAAAATGATTAATTGAGAAATGTGTTTACAGATAAATCAAATGCACATATCGCATATCAAAAATTGTTAGTTGCAGCCCTAATACCATAAATAAAAGGAGCCATTTACACTGTGATATTTTTGGTCCTGTCTGAGGAAAAAGTTGACAAATAGTGAGAGAAAAATGGGGAAATCTTTGGTAGATTGTAACTACAGATGATTTGAAGCTGAAAAAACTAAAAATGGCCTGTGGCAAAATACTGAAAATGTCAGAAAGTTAGGACCAAACTCTCACTGTAACTGCTGCCCATATGCTCCACATATACCATACATTTTAATCAGAATATGACATTTAAGTTTATTTTAGATCATTTTTCAAACGTGGCACGATACATCAGTACTCTGTTAAAAAAAATTGGACCTCTGGCATCGGATTTGTCAGTTTTGACCTCTTAACCACAACCTCTCCATCAGTCCAGTCAGTCTTAAACTCTAAAACACAAGTGGGATCCTGTGTTTGGACAGATACATGGACTCGGTGTGCTTTGCTCAGCTGCGAGCTACATGTAGCACAGAGATGTAAGGCAGAGGTCAGTAGGTCAACGATGGGCAAAAACACACCGTGGCGTCCCACTGGCCTGAGCGCAGCGCATGTGACAGAACAAGATGAGCTGGCGAGTTTCACTCACATGCTTCTGGACCAAAGACATGTCAACTAAAATATCACTAGCCTTTGGTGTCTTTTCCTCTTCTTCCTCCTTTCATTTTTGTTTTTCCCTCATCTTCATCTCAGTTGACTTTTTTCAGGATTTATTTCGTTTGCTCCTCTTCCAAACCCTCCATCTAATTTATTTCCCTCTTTACTTCCACGTCTTACTTCCATGAAAGCCATGAAAATTCACAAGATGAGTACTTTGTACTTCTGATATGTTTGAAGTAAACGAGTTTAACAAACTCAAGTTAAAATTCATAGGATCGTATAGATGCATTTTCCCTATTGGTATTTCAACTTACATAAAGGAGAGGGAAAGTACTTTTTCCATCACTGCGTCACATACTGGCACTTACAGAAACACACTCACATACACACACATCTTACAGGCAGAGGACCTGTGTAATCTTAATGAACCTGACTTTCGGCCAAGTGATTCTAACTTGGATAAATGATGCTCAATCGTGTACTGATAATTGCTTCTATTAATAGTGACTTGTTGTTCATCATGATGGCCTGAAGATAGCGCGAGGAGAAGGAGGAGGAGGGGGGCAGTGTTAGAAAGACAGAGGAGGCAAAAAGAGGGATATTAAAAGCTCTGGCAGACAGAAAGATCTAGTGACTGCAAGATGATTTTGGCTGTTAGCAGACGAAAATAGCAGCTTGGATGCTATTCCTGGTTGTGAGTGATATACCCTATATAGAGATGAAAGGCTGGCAGTGTACCTTGTCTGCTTACATGGAAATGACTCTCTTAGGCTGATACGCGAAGGTAACCTCATACACAGAGACTCTGCTGAGCTTGCTTGCAATAATAACAACACTGTAGCAGCAAGCCAAACTTTGGCTGTGACATCCAAAGAATTAAGTTGAGTCAATATTGCATGTGAAAGGCAAGAACGGCACATATTCTGTGAAATATGAAGTTTTTACAAAATTATTTGAGGCTCTGAAATGAATACAAACATCATGCTCTTCCCACTATTTATCACTCTCATGTTCTCACCCCCTTTTTGTTCATCTCTCCCTCCATCCACACTCCCACTGTATCTCTAATTACCGTCCTCTTGAGAGGAGTAATTTAGATCAGCAGGGGACAAGTTACACTGGCCCACTTGCTCGCTGCTGTATGCTTCTCGTGGGATTGACTGTTTGGGTGTAAAACACACCACTCAGCGCCAAAGTGCTGTAAAGGGGAGTCTTTTAAAGTGTCCGTTATTACTGCAATTGGTCCTATTGATTCAGGAGCAATGCAGTGAGAGCGCTAACTAAGCCTGCACTGTTGCTGATGTACTGACACAGTACCTTTTCCCGCACTGTGTAGCCCTGTTGCTCCTGTGTTGCCAGGCAAAAATCAACTCAACACTGGCAGCATAACTTGGAAAAATTCACTATATTATTGGGGCCTTGATATTTCGAACCGCTGTTGACAAGCAGATTTTAGACTGTAACTTTTTGATCATTTGAAAGAAATTTTGGATACTGCCAGTAAATCACCACCATCTGTTGAGAAAGTGAAACAAAAGTTCAGGCGCAGTCAGTGAGAGAGATTCTGGTGTGTATTTTGGGCCACAGCAAACATAACAACTGAGCTTTTTCCCCTCTTGTGTGCTTAGTTCCATAACCTTCAGGAGCTGAGGCACAACGCGTCGCTGGTAACAAAGGTGTTTGTACAGCGAGACTACAGCGAAGGAACCGTCTGCCGCTTCCAGACAAAGTTCCCCTCGGAGCTTGACAACAGGGTGAGCACAAATACAAACACAAGCTCGCACACTCTATATACGCTTCCAGGCAAATTTAATACGTTGGCAAAATCCCAACTCACCTGCAACAACACCCACACTCTCAAACACAGGAAGAGTGATGGTTCAATTTGGCTCACTAAGATCACAGCAACGGTCCTTCCTGGGTGACAGAGCACATGTGACACAACTTTAACTTATACTTAGAAGGTTATATTTCTAGCATCTAACTTGCCATGTTAATCCTTAAAATCACAAAAGGATCAAGATAAATGAAAAATAATAAAATAAAACAAAAATATGATGACAGTGCAAGATGCCTCGTCAGCCCCATTCACAGATAGATATGGACTTTTGCAGCGTGAACTCTATTACCCTGCAGCTCTAACTCAGCGGACAGACAGAATAAAAGTTTGACAGCTGTATTAAACCAGTTCCGTGTGTGCTCAGAGGCCCTAATGCTTTCACACTTTACACTTACTTTGGGCTCTAGGAGAGAGTGTGTGTGTGTGAGAGAGAGAGAGGGTGTTTACCTCGCTGCATCAGCATCTGTGCATGGTGTCTTGCGAGGGCATTATTGTCGATTTGTCTTGCAATTAGCATTTGAAGCAGACAGTCAGCGCTCACAAAGCAAAAAGGAAAGACAAAGGGGAGTAAAAGGACCAAATCTTTTTACAATCATTTTACTGTTAATGTTCTCCGTCAGATGCTCAGATCACTACACACTGAGTTATTTTTTTCATCTTAGCCTCATGTTACTTCATATTCCGTAGGTGAGGTGTGTTTATAAAGTGTTTGACAAAGTAGTCAGGGTATTTTGGGTTGAGCAGAATGCAGCTAGTATGTTTGGCAGGCTGTTTTATAGCTGAACAGCTTGCTCGTACAGTTTTGCCGGAACACTTTTCACGTTCACAGTCCTTATGGTGCGTATGTGCATGACTCCATGTCTGTACCTGGATGTTTGCTTGTGTCTGTAAGTAGATTGAGCGAACCTTGCTCGAGGAGACGGTGAAGACCCTGAACTCTTACTATGTGGAGGCCGAAAAACTTGGAGGTCAGTCGTACCTGGAGGGATGTCTGGCTTGTGCGACGGCATACATCATCTTCCTCTGCATGGAGACACGCTATGAGAAGGTAATAAACCTGTGCACACGTAAATGCTAGCACACAATGTTCATACGAGAAAGAGCATGCACCTATGTAGAGAGGCTATTTCTGTGCAAAGATGGCTGCACTTTTTATTGTTTGATGATTATTATATGTGTTAACATAGCTTTAGTCTTGTTAGCTTTAGTCTTTGTAAGATAGGCCTTATGAAAGATCTAATAGGTCTTAAAATAATACAATTAGTGATGGCTAAATTCCATTTCACAGTCCTTAAAGCAGCCTTAACATTTCTGTAGAGCACACCTAGCTTTACTTTGTGTAGCATGGTGGCTCCACTTTGTTTTTTTCACAGGTAAATTCATGTGTTTTTTTTTTTGGAAAACCTATTATGTTCGTTATGTCATCTTTCGTGTACTATGCAGAGCAAACCTTCTGAAGCCTTGAGAGGAAAAACATTCAGTGGATTTATGTTGTAAATATAGGAAAAAGTAATAAATGTTCTTTCAGGCTTTTTATAACCTGTGTGTCCTGTTGAGTGTCACCAGTGGTCTAGCATGAAGTCTGTCTAGTTTATATTTGGCATGTGGCAAGAGTACACCTTGGACAGATCACCAGTTTGACAGACAAACAACTGTTCACAGCCACAGGCTTTTACCAGTCCCACAATTTCAGATATCCTGCATGGAAACTGTAGCCTCCAGAGGAAACCCACTCAGGAACATGCAAATTCCACATAGAAAGCAGGATGCCCCAGCAGACAGCAGGTTCAAATTCAAGGCCTTCTTATGAGTAGTCAAACATTAAATCATGTAATATATATACAATTTTAAAGATATGAAGGTATTTCAAAGGATCTGGATCCTGTTAGTGTGCAGCAGAATGTCATATGAATACTTTCCTATTTACAGCTGGTTATTATAAACTCCACTGCCCATCCACAAGACTTATGTAATTGCCATATTTGTACATATTTCTGGACACACAAAAGCCTTCGGTTGTGTGTTACAATGCACTGTGACCCTCTGAGGTCAGAACAGGCAGGGCAGTCAAGCCAAAAAGAAAAAAGATATAATCTAATTCTCTGTCTTGTCCAATGTTCCTCTCAGCTGTCCAGCCATTAGCGTTTAAAAAACACTCTAAAGCCTGCACCTGTATGCCGGTGGGCAAGGTACAGCATGCCAACTGCAACATGCCATTTACCTTCAGTGCAGCCAAAATGTCCATCTGAAGAAAGGGCAGGCGATTGAACCTCTGCACCGCTCTGTTGCCGTTTGTCGCTCTGTGATATGGAGCAAGAACATACATAACACAATCACATGGACACACACACAGGGAGTTTGATTAATCCTCTTGTGTCTGCGTGGGTACCTGTTGGCGTTTTAGATTAAAGCAGAGTTGCATGAAGTCCCAGCATGCCTCTCTGTTCTGATGTCAGCCACCCATAACTTTCATTCCCCGTGTTTTGTTGCATTTTGTAAACATTTCTCTATCAAAGCAACACAGAGATACTGGGAGCTTGACCAAGAAGCACCAAAAGACTTATTGCTGAATTGAAGCCAGGCAGAAATGGCCCTGGTCTTAGACTCCTTTCATCTCCCTGTCAGCTGGATACCGCTCCATTTAGATGCTGAGATGCTATCAGCCCCACAGGGGAGCTGTTTATTTACTTGTTTAACTTAATCATCTTGGATGAATGACGATATGACTGACGATAATCAAATATACCCACCCAAGTTGAGGCCGTGCGTGCGCGTACGCATGCTGATAAAGAGGCCACACACCAGAGAGCGTACATCAGTGTTCAGATTCACTGGAGCACCCAGAGCCCTTGATGCTTATATCTCACCCTGTCAAAGGACACTGATTGCTTCCAGCATGTCAGAACAGATACATGTGCGTACAAGCATTCATAAAGCTTCCCTCACGCATCGTGTATGCCCTCCATCTCTTATTTTTCTTCCACTATTATTCACAAGAATGTGGCTGCACATATGGGACTCGCTTAGACACACTTTCACTTCGGTAGAAGAATACACACGCTCGTGACATGCATGTGAAACGGACTCTGACACCTTTGCTTCTTAGGCGATACACACACACAGTGTTCCCAAAGCTTTTCCCAGAAGGGTTGTCACACACATGCCGGTACAACAGAGGCACAGCTTGTATACTTGACTGTCATATTGTTACGCTGAAGAGGATTGAGCTGCCCTGAGAGCTTGCTAGCAGTGAAAGGATTGGCCTTTTCCCTGCACCACAATAAACCTATTAGCCGGGGCTCTTCTCTGCGTGTCTCTGCTTCCTCTCTGTGATATTTGATTCTCTTTGATGGCGTTTTTAACAAAAGACACAGTTTGCATTGTGTTAAGAAATTTGTGGATACACTGTCATCGTTCCAAGCCAAATATTGATTGCTTTCTGCTTAGGAATACTTGACACAGATCTGACTGATTTTAAAGCAGCGCAACGGAGCAAACCACTGCCTTTTGATGGCTTCTTAAATGGCTTTCCACTGAGGAATTTTCACGTCTCGCTTGCTCCCCGATTGTAACATTATCCAGACATTTCATTGCAAAAGTCTCTTCTTCCTCTTCCAGTGGGGAGACAGAAAGAAGTATTCTTTCATGGTTTAGTCTCCGCTAGCAGGGGTCACTATATTAGCAGCTGTGCCTGCAGCTGTAACAGGCCTTTGACATCCCAGAGGAGCGCTGCTCAGTGTGTTGCTCAGTCTCTATTGTTTTAATCTCTCAAGGCTGAGAGTGCCGCACTGACCTTTAGTTAACTTACAAAAGAGGATGCGAATCTGTCATGTTGAATCAGTCAGTTCAGGAATACATACAAAAAGTTGTTACATCCCAAGCAATGAAACATGCTTCAAAGGACAGTTGTAGCTTCTATCTTGAATCCTATTTACATACATTATCAACTTCAATGAGTAAACACTGTTAAAAGATGTCTCAAAGGGAAAGACACGCATCATACAGGTTTTAGACAAAATCCTATGTTAACCAGACTAATGTGGCTAAACTCTTGTTTCAAATTTTACACCCTGTTGGACTTTATCTTTACTATTTCAACCCATTTCCAAATCTAATGATTATTAAAGCCACAAGTCATACATGAAATATACAGTCTGCTAAAGTGCTGTAAAGTCTTTAAGTGATGCATATGTGTGTTGTTTTAAACACACAGATGTGCTGAAGATTATGCCTCCTGTGGTGACAGCTTTATCAGCGTACACGAGTGCCAGTGGAGCGTACTTCAGCTGATTGATATGGCTAGGCAGAGTTTAGGAGAAGCATGGCACATCAGTATTGTTGGTGTCCACAGAGGCATAACTAAGGCTGTATAAGCTGCTCTAATGATGCCACTTAAGCTAATGTCTGTCCATTTAGCATCACTCGTTATCCGTCAGCAGTCATTTGGTTGCTATCGGCGGCAACCTGGGACTACATCAAACGTACTTAGCTTTTTCTAGTCTCCAGGGCAAGCTGTGTGTGCAGTCATAATGCATAGGAGAATGTATACAGGCATGCGTCTTTGAATCTGTGTGCCAAGGCATGGTCTGAACTTAGTGCTCAACTTCACTCCACTGCTGCTCTGTGGTTTTTGCACAGTTGATGCAATACTCACTTGCAAAACTGAGAAATAGGATTTGGTGCCACTGCAATCTAAATAAACTGCCCACCTTTAGAGTGTTCCCAAATTGCCCCGACAGTTAACCAAGGCATGACATTTAGCCTGAGAGAGCCATCTTTGGAATCAGGAACTAAAGCTTCCAAATGGAAAACTTCAAGAAGAGAAAAGCTCAGGCTCGTCAGTTCTAGTAATTCAATTCATACAGCCTTGCTTGACTTGAGTGGCTTGGAAATATGTATAAAAATAACTGCTGTACTTAGAGCATAATGGAATTACTTTGAGTTTAGATTATAATGTTCAGGAAAAATAAAGACAGGCAATGACTCAAGAAAGTCAGTATCATATGCCGTATGCTAACTATGCGCAGAAGGACTGCAAACTAATTTCTTCCATTTTTCATTTTTTCCACCCAAGGTGGCATAGGGCAAGGTTAGTTGCTGTGGTTCTGCCCAAGTTTAGCCTGTTTCAGGTACATGATAACTACATGTAACACAAAAATAATATGCTGGTAATGGATCCCCAGTGGGAATGTCTGTTCACATTATTTCCTTTTTAGGTTTTCATAATGCCTTCAATGGTGCTCATCAAATGTGGATTACATGTCTTTTTCTAACCCCTCTCCAACTTCTTTTTTTTATTCCAGGTGCTGAAGAAGATATCATGCTACATCCAGGAGCAGAACGAGAAGATCTACGCTCCTAGAGGTCTGCTGCTCACAGACCCCATAGAGAGAGGAATGAGGGTTGTATCCTTCGCTCATCTGCTGCTGTTCTCTATAAAATAAAGTATGATAAAGGCCCAGACAGAACAGTCAGGCATAAAAGAGACTGATAGGAGATGGCAGCAAAAGCCAGTTAGAATCACAGGAACTGCTAGAAACATCTGGGCTGGATAAATCAATAAGAAATAGCCTTCTTCTTCTTCTTCTTCATAAATTACCATCAGGCCGTCCTTGAACAAGGCACTCAAACTCCAGCTGCTGCAGAGGAGCTGTTAAACGGCCAACTATCATTCCCAGGAGCAAATTTGAAGCAGGGCAGGGCTGAAAAAAGCATGCACGCTCTGTCAAATGTCCTTTGAAAACAAAAGGTGAAAAAAAAAAAGGCGACGTGATGAATCAGCAGCCGGAGGTATGTGGGCACTTTGTGTGCCCAAAATAAGACATTTTATCATCATTACAGATGTTTCTAACTCTTGACATCTCTCACTGAATGTTCTTTCATAGCTGAGTTGCTACGTTTTCAGAGGTGGCCAGAAGTGTGTCTCTTTTTGTCAGTCGGCCCAATCCCAGCATAGTTCCTCATGTAGTCAAAAGGCAGGAAGAGAGAGAGAGAATGTATCCAGTAGACCATCACAGCGGCCTGGCCCAGGCAGGCTCACAGAACAGGCTCCAAGTCACAGAGCCAACCTATTACCACCACTTATTAGTCAATACACTCCTATACAATATGGTCTCTGTTTGTGAAGGCCAGTTAGAGACCTCATTCTCCCAAAGAACAGCATAGTAAGTGTATCACTTATATCACTCTTTTCCTGTCTGCATGTCCTAGCCTGAACCAACTTAATATGTTTTTTTTATTATTAAAGACCAATTTAAGTAAATGAAATCTTGCTGTGAAACTGGTTTGTAGGGACCCATCAGACTAGGGCCGATGGTCCACCTTGGTTGCACACCAAATTACTTTTGCATTGATTTGCCGGTCCCAGACTACACCCTTGAGCAAGCTAATTCGCACATGTAGTTTGAGAGGGATATTGAGACATTTCGCGACCTTGTCATGAGCCGTTCCAGATGCTACAGTCCTTTTTTCAAATATGCTTGATTTTATCAAAGCCAAAAACAAGATGCGATTGTATTCGGAGCACCTTGGAGACGAGTCTGAGATGGGAAATGAGCAGTATCCAATGAGAAAGCAACAGGAAACTGGGGAGGGGAAGGAGGAAATCACGCCAGTCGCTGATCTCTCCAAACAGAAAAACCTCATGAGTACTCTTCATCTGAGATCAGCTGTTTAGATTATGCACCCCGACTTTAACATGACAACACTCTGGGATGAAAAATGCAGTGTGAGCAGTGCACAAGCTTGCAGATCTTTGAAAGGCTTTCAGGCTTTTAGCTTCCAGCACTTTTTTTTTTCAGTCCAGTATTTTAATACTCCTCCCAATCATGGTGAGCCTTGACATTCTTCACGTCCTCAGCTGGAGATCAGCGTGTTTGAAGACCGGGGCTCGGGCAGCTCCAGTCCCAGCAGCAGCATGTCTTCGGCGGGCAGCAGTGCCCGGTGACTGGAGGGCCAGCGCCAGGCTTACGGGTACCACCACAGGGGCAGCGGCACACTTACCAACATCCGCATGCTGAAACATGAGAGCACCAGGTTCTAAGACGAGCAGAGAGAAAAAAAAAAGGCGAGGAGGTGATCTACAGCATTCACACTTTCCCCTGCCACCCCGAGAACAGGAGCTGGCTTACACAAACACACTGGATACGCAACAGAATAAACACAAGCGCAACAGAACCCACACATAGACGGCAGACACGTGTACGAGCCAACATCCAGAGTGTCTGGGAGGGAATATCCTTCACTCTCCAGCAGCTATCCAAACCAAAATAATCATAATTTCTTTTGTTCCGATTTTTCCATTTATATTTTCTCTCATTCTATCACGTCTGTTTCCATGAGTCACACCATCTCTGTCATCTAGCTGATTCAGCAGGCTTACCCTTGATTAGACCGGACGTAAATGCTTGATTGTTTTCAGGGTGGGAGGTCACTGTCACTGCGTCTATCTGCCGACGCATTGGCAGCTTAGTTTTCCTCCTTTCAGATTTCAGAGCTGTTGCACAGACCAAAGACTACCAGCCGTCTGGGAGATCCAATGTTCCCTGGTTTCGCTGAATGACTGCATTCATGTCAGGTGGTTGGGGTCAGGCTGCTTTGAATGCTGGCAAATTGGGCCTGCTGTGGGACCGCTTGGTTCTATGCTCTGTTCACATGCATTTGGCTTCAATATCAAACAGCTAACAGAGAGCACCTTGGATTATTTATCCTTCCCATTCACAGCAGTGGATGCTGGTGATCCACATCACAGCTGTAGGTCACCACACTCCTACACGCTCACTCTCTCCCTCTCTTCTACACACACACACACACTCACTCACTCACTCATGCATACAGCAGATCCCAAATGCTCACACAGACACATACTAGCGAGAGACATGCACGCACATACGTGTGCACATACGCACACTTATGGCTGGTGGCCATGCATTCCTGCTCAAAAACACACACATTCACACTCACACAGATCTTGGCAGACGTGGAGTTGGAGTCGACCTAGCCAGACAATATTCTCTGTGGTCTCAGCTTATTGGGAACGCAAGCAAACCCTGGTCCTGTAAGACCGTGCTGGTTTCCCTGGAGCGTACATGTATCTGGTGCGTTGTGTATCTCTGCGTGTGTGCCGTCAGTCGTACCCAGTGCGAGATGAAAGCTCGCTGATCATTAAGGAGACGTCAAAGAGCAAGGATCAGAGCCCTAAATGAGAACTGAACACACCCTGACGCATTTGGATCTTGTTATCTCCGCAGCTGTTTGATGTATGTTCACCAAGCGGGGGTTTGTGACAGGTGTGTGTTTGTGTGTGATTAAAGGTGTGTGGAGGAGAATGAGCACATACAGAGTTCAATACCTGCACCTCTGTTATTCAACCCCCATGGCTCCCACATAGATGCAGATTAATTTTTATTAAAACCAACGCATGAAAATATATCCAGATTGCACTGTATTTGAAAATTCCCCAGCATCAAAGTCTTTCAGTTCTTTAGTGCCGTTTTGTCATTTGTCAGATTTGTATTATTAGAAATACAGGGATCAGTTTATATGTGCTTTTAACAGTAAGACACAGTTGTAGCTCCCTCTAGGGTGAGACAGAGGAACTTCAGAGAGAAAAAAAAACACTAAAAAGATTAAGTGTGAAGACAAACACAGTGTAACACCAAACCTTTTTAGCTCCTTAATGAAACCTAATATTCACCTAATGCTCCTTATTCGAATGCTCTGCTCTACAGGCACCTTTGTAATACAGTGTCTTATTATAACACAAAACAGTGCAGCTGGAGGAGCATAAATTCTGTCTGTCTTGCTAGGAAATAGTGTGCCCTGTCTGACTAGCGTGAATGTGTGTGTGGAGGCTGATGAGACAAAAGATGATCATTATGTCGGAAAAATGTTGATGCCAGTAGACAGGACACCCACACAATGTCTAACAAAAGACAAGCCCCCCTGAAAAAAAGAAGAAGCCCTGTTTCAGTGTCTGCATATTTTATTTCTGTTGCCACACTTTGTCCTCATCTTTCTTTTGCCATTTTAATTTTTTCACTCTCTCTCCCTCTCCTCATAACACGATCTCTTAATTAACTCCGGGAGTGGAGCCCTTTGCCTTTTCTTTAGGCACGCGCTCAGCTGTGAGCGAAACCCTCAGCAGAGCCCCTGCTTCGCAACCACCCTTGTGTACTTATACCAGAGCGGTGTCAGGTTCAAGTTACACTACTCACTGGAAAGTCTTTATGGAAATTTAAGGCGTTTTTGAGTTCAGTGGATGGTTTAATTTCAGCTTGACATTTCACCACCTGGACGAATGAGATGAACCTACAGAGACAATCTACCACAGCAGTTCAGTTGTGCTTGTGTTCAACCTCCTGTGCTTTTTTGATGCCTTCATGTTTCATCCCAGTGGAATGGATACCCAACCTGGGGCTGATGGACTGACCAATTTCAAAATGACTCAACACTGCCAATAAGCGAATAAAAGAGCTAATTGGACAATGTACAAAGAAAAAAAACTGTGAGTGCACATGCTTGGCAATAATTACCCATGCTGAGTTGTGAAGTGTAAAGAGGTGGATGGACATGCCATAATGCTATTTAATTCCAAAACATCACTGTTGCCCAGTATTAGTCCCTGAATTCATTTTTAATGTTTTGATATCTTCTCTAATTTGGGCATCAAGTGACAGAGCAGCTACGAAAGCATATTGTCTGTACAGCTATGTGCTGCTTTGTCTTCTGTAAAATTGATAATATGTTTTGTCCAAACTTGTGTTTAAAGTGTTGACAATGTAGCTTATGACATTGTTAGTAATAATAACAATGTCAGATGTTAGGATGGATGATTATGTGGAAGTAAACAGAGGGAAGATGATGATGATTATGATGATGATGATGATGATCCTCAGGGGAAAGTAATGTAAAATGTGCCAAATTCAAAGTTTTGAAAGGACAGTTTCACATTCATGTTCAGGCCTGCTAGCAGCTTAAGGGTCGGTTGGCTTTTCCGACTGAAAATATCTCAACAACTGCAGGATGGATCACATAAAAATTTGGTGACGACATTCATGTAACTCACACCGCCATCAGGCCAACATTTTAACATATCCAATACTTTAGTTTATGTCCAAACATCTGCAAATCTAAGCTCAGCCTCAGCTGTGCTATAGGTTTACTGCTGGCTATGTTTACATGCAAAACCAAGATGCAGGAACATTTTATCTGCTCTAACATTAGGTAAAAAAAAAAAAAACACTGTGTAAGCGCGGCCTCACAGAGCTGCTAGCGTGACTGCTGAAAATGAGCGTCTTTAAACAATACCCCCTTGAAATATGTGCGCTGACGGAGAAGGAAGAATTACGTGAGGAGTGTTCACAGCAATCAGTCACTCTTTCAGTGAACATACGAGCATGCAAGTGGTGTATTAAGATAAACATCTGAACCTATCCTTTAAGACTGAGGTGAGAAAGAAGTAGTGTGCCGTATTATAAGGCGTTATGTAGCTAGTTCTTTCAGGAATGACTTCTTGTGATGCACAAAGACAAGATTATGATATGATATTTAATGTATTCTTGTAAAAAAAGATGTGGATTGAGATATATGTACGTTATCACGCTGTAGATTCAACTGTGGGTCCTTCTATTCTGTGGACTATCAAGATATAACCTCTGTGCCAACACGTCTTTGGAGGAGAAGCAAACTTGTGGACCAATTGCTGATGTATAGTCCATTTCTGTATGTAAATTTCCACGTCATATATATTTCTTGTACTGTATTTGAGAGTGCAGCAAGTTCGCTCAGACGCTTGGAGTCGTCAAGCGCCCAGATACTGTATGTATGTTATGCTGTTAAAAGTGAGAGGTTATTCATAGTGCAATATGATGTCTTCCTACAAAGGTAAAAGATGATGTGACTCTTGGTACCAGCTTCTTTCAGTTGCTTTGACTTCTGAGCCAGGGAGACTAAACCTGCATTGATGTTTAATGCTGCATGATGTGTGTGTAAACAAAGCAAGTACCAGATGACAAGAACTGAAATCCCTGATCGACAAAGTCTCTCGGCTGTGCTGCTAAGCGAGAGGAATTTATATCTTATCTTGATGTTATTTATGTGTTTACATCAGATTATTTACATATTTATTGAAATGAAGTCATGTCATTTTTCTCTCAGAGCTGATTATTATTCAAAGCCTGGGGAGAATGGTTTCAACTTTCTCCAAGAGATGAATAAAGTATGTGAAGAAGTTGATGGAAAGAGAATTATTGTGACTGCAGGTGCCGTCGGTGTCCGACGAGGCTGAACTTGTGTTGTTGTGTAGAAACTCGATCCACGCTGTCTTGGCTTTGAGTTCATTTGAGGTAAATGTTGGGATCTGTCTTTCTTTTACTCTCTCAGGATATCCACAGAAAAAACTTCACAGTGAGAAAAACTTCTGGATCGTATGCCTGAGACTTTGTTTTTTTTTTGTTCTGTATATAAATGTATCACTCTGATAATAACAAAAGGCTTTTCTGGGATGTAGAGGGATTTTTCTCACAAAAATATACAGGTTAAGCCATTTAATCTTGTGATTTAGTCAAATATTATATATTATTTCAAGTGAAGAAAGTCTGCTTGTGAGGGTAAAATAATGAGGTAATCACGTGGGGTCAACGAAATAGGCTTAAACACAATATATCAAACATACACATATTATCTTTTATGTTGGTACGGCGAACATGGTGGCAAATACATACTTATTTACAAAGACATGGAGCCAACATTAACATTCATTTGGAGTTATGTTTCTGGCCATGCAACAGTTTTTAGGCCAACACTCCTTTCAGGTCTGTTTTGGTCTCCATTAACTACTGAGGAGAGATGTTTGTCTCCATAGTCAGTAAATGCTCCACTTTGTTCATAAGCTAGTTGTTTGCTTTGTCTGTCTGATGTTTAGTTGTGAGCAGAAAGTAAACAGAGAGTTTTTTTGGTTTTCTTTGCTGCCTGCTGCTGAAAATGAGACTGGTGGGAATGATGGGAAGGAAATAAAAGGGTAAAGTTGCTGCTCAAAGGCTGTTAAGCCTTTAACATACACGCGATGAAAATAAAAATGTCAGTAATGGTAGTAGGTTTAAATGCATTTCTTCATGTGTTTAGATACTTTCTGAAATCAGCTTAGGAAGTGTTTTCTGTGCACAGAAGCTACAATATTGCTTCAAGTGCCCTAAAGGAGGCTGTATGACTAAACTCTGTTTTCCACTGACATGTAAGTTGTTCCACTTTAGATGCTCCTCAGATCTCAGTGATCACCAAAGTGAGTTTGGTGTTTGGTTTTCAGTTTTGTATCAAGTACCACCAAAAGCAGAACCTAACTACACAAATGGATCAATTTCAATAAACAACATGACTCCCACCAACCAAAGAATTGTGCAAAGGGTGTGTGACTAATGCATAATTGCCCAGAACTAATCAAGCCCTCTTCCTCACAGCAATTGTTTTGTAAGTTCAGCATGGGGACAATACAATGTCTGCAGAGGTATTAATGAACCCAAAACAAAGCACAGAAATGTGCATAATGATAATTTCTCCTTGTGACAGAAGGTTTCAATGAACCTTTAGAGGGCTAGAGGTCTGAATCATTGGTAAACACTTGATGGGGTACCAACATTGTTCTATTGCTAATAACATTTTTTAGATGCAGCATTTATCCTTATTTTTTGTTTTATAACCTAAGTTTTTGAACAACTTGTACGTTCAAATAAGCTGTCCCTGACTGTTTCACTTTATTGCAACCATGATGTCAGTTATTAGGAAAACGGTTAAGTGGTATCTGAAATGGATAAAATGTTCTCAACCTTTTGGAAAATTGGCCCATATAAAGCCACTTCATTGAATATTTTAATATTAGCAATGGATGAAATGACTCTGTGAAATGTGAAATAGGTCACTTATAGCTGTAGTGTTTATATCTTTTAACTCATGGTTTGATGTTGATGTTTTGACCTCTTTGGTTCTATTTAACGGATACATGTAGACGCTGTATGCCAGGGGTTTTCAAAGTCAGTGGACGTAACGGGTAACTATCACTGGATTACTTTGATACCAAAGAAAATGTCAAAACATGATGATTTTCAGGCAAGTCTTAGAGGTAAACTGTTAAACTGTCTTTATTTTATCCATTTTTAATAATATGTTATTGTGAATCTGGCATGTCTGTATGTTCAGATTTAACAGAATTATCATGACTTATGACTCATGACTCTCCTAAACCTTCTGGGGAGGCACACCTCACCTCTCCTACATGAATATGTCACATTTCTGTACCAAACATCAGACAGACACACTTGGCAACAAGCTGATGGAGCATAGTGGAGCTGAATATTCAGATATTTCCCTTTTAAGCAATTGTTGGAGACATAAATAGAACAGAATAAATGATGGATATAGATTCATCAGATGGATAGAAACACAACTCCAGATGACTTACAATGTTCCTTGTCTGCAAACATCGTCACCACGTCAACTGTTTTGTTTGCAGTTTGTTGCACTGCCCCCAAGAGGCCAAAAAAGTTATTCAATATAGGCTTAAAGAAGTACATTTTAGAGACTGCTCTAGACTGACTTCTTTCATTTATTTTTTTTTTCAGTGCTGACAGTCCATACTTCTTTTTGTATCTGTGTGCATGTGCGTATAAGAGGCGTGCAGTAGATCCATCAGAGCCTGCTCATAAGGTCGAACAATAGCGATAACGTTCTGGCAGATATTGAGGCTTAGTGAAGATCACAGGAGGAGAGACGGAGAACGAGCGGTGAGAGTGAACTGATATTTTCTCAAAGGCAGCAGAGGAGTGAAGAAACATCTCAACACCTGTGGGGAAAGGTCACTCTCGCGCTAACAAGCCGCGCTCACCCTACACACAGACCTCCTTTGTTGCTTGAAAGTTTTTTTTTTTCTTTCCCTACCTTCTGTTACAGGTTGCTGCTGCAATTGTTTTGAATTTCCAAGTTTTAAAAAACTTCTCATTTCTTGGCCGCACAAGCCTTTTCTCTGTCTGTTCTACTTCCTCCACGCCCTTCCTGCTCTTTCATACCTTGTTCTCTAAACAGGAAAAAAGTGGCCTGCTTTACCTTTTCCACAGTTTCTTTTCTGTCTGAGTCACAGATGGGCCAGAGGGGGGAAAAAGTCACTTTCTGGTATTGATTGGTTAAAATGTTTATTCCTGCAAATGACAGAAAATCAGTATCCCACCATTGCCTCTGTGCTCCAAAAATATTTTGACTGGCAACGGTGCCTGGCGAGCGCAGAGCAGTCATTATAGAGAAGTTTACAATTGTGTGCTTGCATGTAATGCATCAAACATGGAGGTCCTCAAGAGAAGCTGTTGGCATGATAGAGAAGTCCGGCCTCTGGCGACATTAAACGAGGATGCTC
>JBAJHX010000033.1:11803545-11825164 GCA_037176925.1 Amniataba percoides | reverse complement strand
CACACACACACACACACACACACACACACACACACACACACACAAACACACAGTGCTACTCTGGAGGGCTGTACAGGCCGACGCTTAATGACGAATATATCCCCTGCTGTGACAGTGATCGTGGTCTAAAACTGGACAAGAGCGTGTTGCGTAGTTTCTGCATCGGGATTGTCAAGAGGAGAACTGATGTTCCCCTGCAGAATAATGTAGAAGCAAATATCTGTCAAGTCAACGTGCTGTCAGCAACCTGTGGAGGACAGTGTGTTCGCTTTTTGCTCAACTTGTCTGCCAAAACATTTATTAATTTCCTAAAAAAGTTTAAAGAAACATGTGGCAGTGGGTGTTAAATGATAAATGATGGGTTCCATGTGCTTTGTGCATTTTGACGCACTATACTGAGGGCTTCGCTGTGAAGTTTGTGTGAAACAAAGTAAAGGAAGGAAAGAGGCAAGGTTTGTTTTAGTTATCCAAACCTTCCTTTTGTCTTTTTTTCCTTGATATTTCATTTAAATGGAAAAAATATATATTATATTGTGAGTTTATGTTCATAAAATATTTACATCTTAAAGACTAGGTTGGGATATTTAACATTTTTCTTACACACAACAAGTGCCCTAAATCGACCCTACTAACAAATATGGCCTGTGTATACAACAGTGATGCATTATTTGCAAAACTGAGTCAATTCTCAAATCTCTCTTGATTGTAATGAGTGTTCTGTCATGCATTGATTTCAAATCACTGTATAATGCTATTATAATCCCTCCTTTATCTATAAGCTTTCACTGTCAGCACTGATTAATTGCTTGGTAGTCTATGATCACTTTAAACGGGATATTACAGTGCAATGTGAAAAAAAGCCAAATTCAAAAACACTCCATGAAAGCTTTCCTACAGTAATGACTGTATTTTGTAGTACAGACATATTGTATAATTATATGGGGTCTCCACCTAATGATATTTTATAATCTTCTATAAATTAACATGTCACTTCAGCCTCTTAAAGCCAGTGTAATGGGAACCTAATAAGCCTGTAAAGTTGAGTGGTTGACAATAAACCTGTAACCTGCTTGTAGCCGACATTAATAATTAATATGATTAATGTAACCTTTCAAAGTACCAAATGACTGACCTATCAGATGCATTGTCATATGCCGGATAAAGTGTGACATGGTCAATGCAGAATCCTTTACTTTGATACCAATAATGTAGCATTTAGCAATTCTTCTGTTTGGGACTTTTGCGGAGGTATTATAGCCAAATGTTATGACAAATGGAACAGCAGGAGCAGCAGCTGCAGGTATGCTCATGGTGGTGTCGTTGCTGCGATCTGGCTGCGTGGACCAGATGTGTAAGATAACACATGAAGATAAATGGGGGAAAGACATTCTCTTTAGACAGGTAAACTAAAAGATTGTTCATGAGTCCCCAGATCTAAATTCCAAGTTGGGCCTCAAGTCTTTTTGGGATAAGTCTCAAGCTGTTTTAGGAAACGAAAGTAATTTTTAAAATCAGATACATATATGTATTTGTAATACATTCAGTAGAGAAGTGTAATCAAGGAAGTGTTTAATGTGATTTGTTGACAATTACAAAAATATCAGCAAACTTCTAATTTAAAGTTTTACATTATTTGGATTTAAGTACACTTTCCAGCTCCTGGACTCTTTGAGAGAAGTGGATGGAAGATTTAACTGCACCATACCAAGGCCTTGATCATAAGCACATAATGAACCATCACCTGTGCCACATTAAATTTGGTGTTTGGTGTTTAAGAACATTTAATTAAAAAAAAACAAAAAAAAACAAAATCATGATCCATGAACATCTACATATCAGTCTTTTTATGTTCATGTTCTCCTCACATGCCCATTATTTTATTTAAATGGCAAAATAAGAAATAAATTCTATGATGCAAATTAATATTATTAAATATTACAAGATGATGCTGATTTAAAATGTACAACTATCCTACAAAATGTGGCCAATTATTCAAAAAAATGCTGAGTCAATTAACACAGATTCAAGTGCACCTTCTGGCTACTGTGCTATTTTGCTCTCTCCTATTCTCGTGCTCAGACGTGTGTGTTTATCCTCCTCGCTGTGTTGTTGTATTATTCATAGGTAACAAAATGTAACCTACCATCGCAGACAGATGGTCTGGCATATGTTCCTCCCCTCTTTGGACCTAGTACATTCTTGCACACACGCGCACACACACACACACCTACACACACACACACACACAATGAATCTAAAGCTTGGAGACCTGGTGTTCCTCAGCATCCCAGCAAGCCCATAGTAAGAATGAGAATGACATTGTAAGGATTAACATAGTGGCATTGTGGAGATACAGATGGGGCCTCAGCGTGTCTCTAATGAATGTGCTCTGCCGAGCCAGAGGATCTGTCTGCTGTATGTGCAGTGGTTTATATGCTGCAGGTCCACTTATTAACTTGGCCTCAGTTCAGGTCCCACTAAGATAAGTGCCAGGTGATGACGTGAGGGCTCTGCGGGTGTGACACAGTTAGTTCTGAACCCCGTAGCTCCCAGCGAGCATGCTCCCTGCGTGTTTCTTTATAGTCCAGAGGGGGCCGGGAGCCAAGAGGTGACACGTAGCAGCAGTGAGGAGGGGGCGAGACTGTGAATAACTGGTGGAGAAAAGATAACAGAGATCCACAGAGGAGAGGGAGGGACTGGACGTTTCAGTGAAAAGTTCTCCGAGAGTTTCTGTACATCCCCGTATGGTGGTGGCGAGACTGAGGAAGGGGAGAGGACAGCTACAGTAGTCCTGTCTGGGGATGGCCCGAGATGAGTAGTAGCACGGAGACGGAGAGCAGCCAAAAAGAAAGGCCCGGCCACTTGCGTTCCCCGGAGGACCGCGTCCCCCCAAAGTAAGCCACCTGGGCTGCAGAGAAAAAGAGGCGAAATAGAGGGCAGGGAAAAGTTAGCCAACATCTGCGCCTTTATAGCTGAAAGAGAGCTCATTCACATGGGGTAGTTAGTCATGCAAGACAGCGGGGTGCAGAGAGGGGACATAGCCAGAGGAATGTTAGCACCTCTAAGCCTTTACTCAAAACCAGAGTAATTAAGGCAGCTTAAGGCATCTCGTTCTCTGGCAGTGCTTCCTTTGTTCTCCTGATCTTGGTAATCCAGCTAAGTCTACCCTGACTCTGGCAGGGCCACTCACCCACACAGGCTGACCCATCATCGTTGGGCTCAAAGCCCTGGTTGCATCTCCTCTTGGCGCGGCACTTATAGCTGCCATAGGTGTTGGTGCACACAGGGCGGTCAGAGGGGCACACGGAGGGAAACTGGGTACACTCATCTTCGTCTGAGGGAGGGGGGAGGCGAGGGGAGGAAAGGCACATTTTGTCTTGATTTTAAACGATGACGCAAGCACAGAGAGTTCAGCAGATCTCACAGCTTTGCAACTTACCTGTGCAACGGCCGTTCTCATTCAGAGCAAACCCGTGACCACACTGTAAGACACAGTCAGTCTAATTAGGGACAAGATCCACTGTGTAGATTGTTAAATGTAATTATTCAGACAGGTGACATATCAAGGACCCGATTAACTGAGAGGAGAAACATAACTAATGCATATGCTTTAGATGAGGGACGTTTCTCTGTACACATTTCCATTCTAATGGGGGTGCACCCTTCCACAGGGCGCTACGGGTCACTGAATGGTTTGATGAGTTTGGAAATTATGTGAATTTTATGCTGTGGCCTCACCCAATCTCAGCACCAATGAACACCTGCAGGAGATTTTGGATTAAACAGCGCCCATCATCATTAAAATGCCAAATGAGGAAATATTATTTGAGGCTTTTTTGGGGGCTTTGAGAGGTACTTAACTAAGATACTTAATGTTGGTTTTTATTTTAATATTTCACTCATCTTAAGCATCTTCAAACTGTTGTGATGCCATTTGTCTGTAGAATAATTAGACAAATTTGGCAGATATCTGCATGAATAGATTAACCTGGTAGAGAGCAAAAATTACCTGCTGAGCCCTTTAAAAACTTTGTGTGTTCTTCCCGTTTTCTGTGCTGCAACATTACCTGACGTCTTTGCAAATGTGTGTTGTAATTTGATGATGTGTTGATGTGAATTGTGCATGCAAGCCTAACAGTCCTTAACATGATGAGTATTTCAAATTACACTGAAGCACTGCTGTACCTCTATTTCCACAGTGGGAGTGACCTCCTCCTCGTCTCTTGGATAGTGGATCTCCAGCACTGAGTTGATGTCTGAGGGCTCCAGGGGCCGGGCCACCGAACGACCATCTGGCCAGAACACCTCGACATTCGTGGCCATGTCCTTTCCTGGTCAGACACACAGCACACACACACACACAAACACACAGGAACATCATGAGCCCTTTAGAGGTCTTCGACAGCTCATGTGATTTGGTCCACACTGGAGGTTATAATCGGTTGTCTCGTGAAGCTTTCTCCTTCCTCTTATTTTTGTTAAGACAAACACAGCAAAAGACAGAGTGGCACTTTCTTCTCTCTCCAATAACTATTTTAATCAAGCACACAGAAAGCCCGTCTCCAGAGGGCCTCTGCAGCCCTTAATTAAAGTGGCATTTCTAATGTAAACAGATCTTGAGTTACCTTGCCAGGCAGTGATCTACTCAGCAGGTGTGCTGTCGGAGAGCCAAAGAATATTTCACCTGTTCTGCAGCCGCATCACACCCTCTCATTTAGCGAGTGCGCAGCGTGTTTCGCATCGCTAGCAGTAGTGACGCTTTTTTCCAGTCTGCTCTGAAGCTACGATGGTGTGGAAAGTTTTATCTCAGAACGCGTTATGCGTAATCAAAATTGAGTTGAGTCTGTGACTGGGCAGTGCTCGAGGCAGCAGCGGTAGGTGGGTGACGAGGCCTGGATGACCATCAGCTGACAGTCCTACGGGAGCGGAAAGAGACGGGGAGCTGGTTCCAGCTGCCACACCTGTCCCCCATCTCTCCCCACTTTGTCCACCCAGCTCCCTCACATGGATACATTTGTCTCCCCTGGGTGTCTAATCAGGCCGGAGGCATTAAAACAATGCTTTCCACATGGAGTTTTAATTTTCCTCCTCACTGCTACTCTCTGTAATGCTCATTCTGTCCTTTTCCCTTTTTCTATCCACCCCTTACCCAGCTGTAGTTAAAGAGTAGAGCTGAATCAACAGACACTAAATCAGGCCTATTTCCAAACAAAAATGCCAAACATTTGCTGGTTTAAGTGTTTGAAATCTGAGAATTTGTTGCTTTTTCCAGTTGTCTATTATTGTAAAGCAAATATCGCTGCATTTTAGGCTGCAAGCTAAACTAAACCTGTAATCTGAAGACGTCGCTTTGAGCTCTCAGTAATGTTGAGACGTCGTCTCATGTTAATGTTAATGTTGGACATTTTCTAAAAATAAAACAATCGACTAGTTAATCAGAAAAATAATTCCCAATTATATAATCGTTCTAGCAGAGGACATTTCCAATTAGTTTACAAGTTACAGGTTCAATCCCTGCGACAGCTTCGTGTTGAAATAACAATTTACCAAGGCCAAAGTGGGCGACAGGCTCCATCTCACAGAGGTACCCTGAGCCACCGTCGATGATCCGTGTGTGTGGTCCGCTCTTTTTAGTGTACACCACCACTTTAGCTCCCCTGGCGAAAGCACCAAACTTGGTCCGGGGAATCACTCGCAGCCAGGAGTTAGTGGTGCCCTGAGACAGAGGGAGCAAAAAGGGAGGGTTTCACCTCGTACCTCCTGGAGGATTGTGAGGATTTTAAGATGTCTCCCAAACACACTCACCTGGTTGACTTTGTAGACAGACAGAGGCTGTGCTGCACTTTCACCGTGAGACACCAGCAGCTCCAGACGCCCATCACCATCAAAATCTGTGGCCACGGCTCCTGATAGGACACCCACCACAGTAATGATGCAAATAAACACTTCAGGAAACAGCCCGCATGGCATTTATTATCCTCATGTAGGGACATAATGTTTCAACAGTCATAGAGCTAATTATGTGGAACAAGTCTTTTTCTTTAATAAACCGCACAAGGAAACTTGTTTCGTAGTGGAGCTCTGTTGCCACCCAATGGTAAGATGTTAGAATAGCAGACACTTGTCAGGCTGAGTTGTGAGACGGCCGTCTGTTGCGCTTCACTCACCGGTTCCTCGTCCTTCAGGCTCCGATGCCTCCCCAATATTCAGCTCCTCTATCTGAGGGTCTCCATGCTCTCTCCTGCTCACCCTATAAAATCAACACCACAGCAGTTACCCTTCAAATCACTGCAAAACATTAATACCATAACTCATTTAGATAGAGATGCAGTGGTAAAAAGTAGCTAAGTTCATTTACTCAAGTGCTGTACTCAAGTACAATTTTAAGGCACTTGTATTTCAGAATTACAATTTTAAGCAATTTTATACTTCTACACTACTATTCACTATAATTTAGAGAAAACTATAAAACTAAAATTATAGTTACAGTACGAGTGACTGTGCAAGATTGCACAAACACAACATATGATGATCTTGTGAAATATGATAATTTACAAGAAAAAAGTAAACTAATGTTATCTCCCCTCAACCAGAAGCAACATTAAAATGTTGCTTACAGGTTAATGCATAAGTGATAATATTTCAATAACATCACTAATAAAAGGGGCCATTCAGCTTTTACTTTGATACTGTACATAATACTTTTAATTGAATAATTATCTCAGTATTTATGAAACTAAATAATTATTGGTTTTCATTAATTAATCATTTCCTCGTTGCTTTTTCATCAGTACTTTTGTGGTTTTAGCTCATTGTAATTGTCATCTTCGTTCTTTGGTTTTTAAATGAGTCCTGTCCTATTCTGTCCTACTTGACTTGAATGTCTGCACAAAGATATCATTTGGCAGAAATCATGCACATTATCAGAGACTGCATACCTGTAGTAATAAAGCATTTCCATATCAGAGTTTCCTTAAGTTATAATTTCATTTCACAGCACTCTAATGTGCTGATCCTGGCTGTTAAACCCCTCAGCTCAGCTAAATATTGATTAGTTGTATTGAATTAATTAGCTTGGGCACAATAGTTTGAGCTTGGTTTTTTTTTCAGTGCCAGAGAGCAAAGTTAAATTAGCTGATTCATCTTCATACTAGACAATGGCAGAGCCACGGGCTGTGGAGCAGTGACCCCTGTCAGACCTTCACCGTGTCCAGAAAGACAAATTCTCCTCCAGTGACCTGGCGTGCGGAGATACTCTGATCCAGGAAGTCTCTGGGGCTTACACTGATTATTGATATTCAGTATGAATTGACCCACCAGCTCATGGCAACATTCATCATGACTTCTGCATCCTGTTCAGAAAAATATGCCAGATCAGATTTTTTATTCAGACAGGATGGGTTTATTCTACTATTAAGTCCTAACAATTGATATGTATCATGTATTGCGTTTTGAGAGCTGAGTTCATTAATATTATCTGGAGAGGAAGCCAAACTGTGAGCCAAAAAGAGACCTAAAACTGTCTTAATGAAAGATTCATTCATGTGTGGAGGAGGAGGCGGGATGCCAGACTAGATAAGTATCCTTGACTGGGAATTTTAAATTCTTCTCAGCTTCCAAGCCAAGTTTTAGAATATTAATTCAAGACACAAGAGCAGTCCATTAAGCTCATCAGCAAAGTGCCGTTAAAACTTACACAACGTAATTGTACAACATGGGTGTATGCATGTGTTTATTTCTGTGCACGTACCTAAAGAGCCTGTTGGCAGAGGGGCCCCTGTAGGCGATGTTATTGAAGAAGACCTCCAGCTCATTGTCATTGTCAAAGTCTGCAGCAATAACGGTGCGAACTGGGGACGGCATGGAAAACTTCTGGGATGCTATGTCCTGAGAAAAAAACACACACACACACACAGAAGCCAAACTTTTTTTTCTACGGGGAGAAATACTTGAAATGCCTTTTTAGAAGTTGAAAGCAAATTAGAAAGTTCAGCCACAGTGATCAGAGAGCACACAGAATCATATATATATATAATAATGTTTTGTTAGATTTTCTTCACCCTTTTGAATAAAGACTAAGTTTATAGTTATTTAGTAATGATCCAAAGCACAATGCCAACATATAAACCTAAAGTAAAAGTTCTTTTTTCATGCTGTTTCCTGCCTATTGTTTAAGAAAACCTACAGAAAAATACCCAGTTTGATTGCCAACTCGGTTCTGAGAATCGCAGTGTAAGAACTCCAAAGATTGTCATGTAGCAGATGATGTTGTCAAAATAACAAGAGACAGTTTGCTGTGTTTTCACTGGAGCCTGTTTGCGTCCTTTATGTTCAACATGTGGACAGGTAGCGCGAGCTGAGCCAGTGGTCAGAGAGGCCTGAAGGTCTCAAGTTCGATCTCCCCAACATGTCCATCAATAATCCAGTCCTTGATTTAGACACTGATCTGTCCTCCTACGGTGAGGCGCTGTGGCTGAGAGTTTCATCTATAGCCTAAAGTGAGGACAAAGGCCCGTTTTACATCCTCTGGCATCAACAAAGTAGACTGCGGCTCATACCCGAAAAAAAAAAGTCTCCTCAGCAAAGGAGTTTTTGCACGAGAAAGTAACGGATATCTCCCCGCTTCAGTGACACAGTGATAAGTCGGGGAAGAATTATAGAGCAGCCCTTCACTCCCTCCAGTATTTACTCCCTGTTTTAATTATAAGGCTCATAAAGCCGGTGGGGTGGTGGGGTGGAGGCTCACAGTGACCTTCTGCTTCTCAGGTGAAGGAGAGGGGGGATGGCCAACTGAGGCCATGAGGGAGGGAGGGACAGCTCTACATTAACTATATTACTAGGTGGATGAATAGACGTGCAATAAGGAAAAAGAAAGTGACTCTCACTAAAACAGATTATTATAAGGATTTTAAAATAGAAGGTTTGTATTCATAACTTTTGTATATTGCTTTTTTTTCCCTTGTTGGGACCTTTTCCATCTCTTTAAATACGTATTTGCTATGTGTGGGTGTGTTTCTGCATGCTAAACCTATTGCAAGGAAAAAACCTGAGCCATAGATTTTAATTAAAGCTCAAACAGGCCTAATCGGCACTTTCCACTACCCAGGCAAGCTGCTGTTTCAGCCCAATTTAATTAGCGGTTTACTGGAGTGATACAACGGCTTCATTATGCATGCCAAAGGTCAACACGGCTAGTAGGAGTGTCAGCTCATGTGGGGGGGGGAGGGGTCTTAAATGTGTTGTGGGCTCGTGATTTAACAATCTCGGTTAAAAAAAAAAAAAAAAAAAAAAACATCGGCCAGCTAATTCAATTTGTCTTCTGTGCTGTTTGTCTTGCTGCATGTGTGCGTGTGTGTGTGTGTGTGTGTCTGCTTGTGTGTGTGTGTGTCACTGATGGAATTGTCTTTGGGCTGAGCATCACACATTAACCCCTTATTTGACCCCTATAAAGATGTCTCCCATGACATTTATCTCTTTGGTAAAAGATGCAGCCGCAGGTGCTGACAGATAGATCACCGAGCATGAAATCTCTGCAGATTTACACACAGCGGAGCTCGCCCCCGTCTCTGCCGCTGCTTTTAACTGTACTACAAAAAAACACATGTACACTGTCGGCTGCCTTTCGGGAGTTGTTCGATTCAGTAAATCACAGCCCGCCCGTCTTTAAATCCTGCTCCGTCCCAAAGTGGGCCAGCACTGATGAGTGCTAATTCACTAGCCATCAGTTAGCATTGATAACTGTGATTCACAGAGTTAATGGGTAAGATTTGCTGTCTTTGTGCTGCTTGATCATTGGACATTGATTCTGGAAAGAGCAGAAGAAGAGGGAACCACCAGCTTGGCTCTTAAACTGTCTACATCATTTGTTGTGCCTGATAGTCTGATGGGGGAATCGTTTAACACACAGACTGTAGAATATCAATGAATGCTGGGTAATCTGGATGATCCACAGACCTACATGTGACCGCTTTTAATCGGAACATTTTTTTTTACCAAAGAGGTAGAACATCCTTGACATTTTTGACATATCAAACCATTGTGTTTTTTTTTAATGATTTCAGTGTGCATCAAGAGTTGTTAATTACCCAGGAAACACATCTGAACCCACCTTGAATTTCTGTTTGCGGTTATTCAACTGCATGTACAGGCGGTGAGGTCCGTTCCAGTTCCCGTAGACGATGTCCGTCTTGCCGTCACGGTTGAAATCTGCCAGAGCGACACCTCTGCCGTGCTGCATGGGGTCCTCCACACCTACAGAGTGCACAAGGAAATACTCTCTATTACATAGTAAAGCCTTGTGCATAATTTTTAAACCATTTTAGTGGCATAACTCATCTACAGAGCTTTGTTGTGTAAAACTCTCACCAGCCTGCTGCGCCACATCAGTAAAGGTCCCATCCCCGTTGTTCCTGAACAAGAAGTTGGGTCCGTACTCGTTGTCGCAAAACACATCGGACAGGGTTTGACTGACAATGGGCCCCACCACGACACCTCGCCCTCCTGCACAAATGGAGACAGAAAGACAGGGCTCAGTTTCGAAAAAAGACTTAGGCAGTTAAAAAAAGGGCAAACAGACAATTTTAGACAGAAAAAATGAAGCAGGACAGGTGAAACAAGAGAGAGAACAGAAGGATAGAAGTCAGCTCCATAACACAAGTGAACGGAGAGAGATCATTACTGTCTTTCCAGGCCATTTCCTCTAAGCAGGGCAGGTCTTTCTGCTGACACAGACACCGACTCCGATGCGCTACACTCATATAAACGCACAGATAAACACACCTTGGCACAAGCACAAATACGTTTAGGACGCACACTGGACGCACACTGAGAATCTTTTGCATTAACCAAAAACTACCAGTCATTTTCTTTCTTTTTGTTCATTAAACTGTCAGTATCATCCCAGGATTTTGCAGTGACATTGTATAAAGTGAAGTGTCTCGCTCAAGAGTCTCATCTGAGACCAGCGGCGTCTAATTATGGAGCTGAAAGGCCTTTGATTGCCCTTCTAGTATGCAGAGTCAGTGCGGTGAGTCAGGGCTCACTCCTGATTTACTGGGCCGCTCCATCAGCCCAGACAAATATCACTGGCCCCCTATGGCCATAAACCACTAATGCCTCTCCAGAGATATGTAACCATTAGATATACAACTACACCGACTGTCCCTCCGCATTGATTAACGGCAGTTAGATGACAAAGCCGTCTACCGTACATCATTCACGGCGATTCTGGGCCAGCTCAGCCTGCCCCCCCAGCGGCTTAGATGACATCCTGCATGCAAAAAGATCCACAGATGATGAAGATTGATTCTGCCTCACTCAAATACAAAGTCATTCCCCATCTCCAAAACTTACTTGGACATCAGCGTCAAGGACTTTTCAGTGGTTACAATAAAGTATCGTAGAGACAGCATTTTTTTTTGTGCTTGTGATGGTCTCTTTTATCAAAGAAACAGATCACTTTTGAATCGTTCACTTTGGCATTTATTGTCCTCGTCTTTTAAACCAATGCACGAATCCATCAAATGGTTAAGTGAAGTGTTGATGCAAGCGAGGGAAATGGGCGGAGGTGTGCTGGTGAATTTCAGTGCTACTTTTGAAAGAAAAAATATCTGTCAAGGTCATTCCTTCAGTTTTAGAAGCATTTAAATGGCAATTATTTTCAAAAAGAATTTCCTGACTCAGTCCAGTTCTTTTAAAAACAACATTACAACACATGGCCCAAAAGAATAAGTTATGAGCTTTTGTGGCGACTGAGAGGCAGTTTATGTTATGATTGTGAATTACTGTGCAGAGAATATATGAAAGTTTTATAATTTTCTTTATGGATGTGAAATTGCTAAAATGGATTTTGCTTTTTGGGTGATTCATCAAGTAAAGACATCTTATAAGGAGAGCTGCTTTTCACCAGTGATTTTACCTTATTGCTCCCGTATTTTTGCTCTTTAACAAACTTTGTCCAATCTAATGTCTGTTTCTGCTCCTGGTCAGACTCTGACTCTGAACTGGTTGCCCATAAAGTACTCTGGGCTGTAGTGGCATCCACGTACCTGTGTTTCGTGCCTTCAGAGGTCTTGGGGAAACCACACCCGGCTGTGATAGATGCCATCTTCGGGCCGTTGAGCTGGTCTGATGTATGTGTGTGTCGCCCTTCCCCTTCGCTTCCCTGTGACTTTGACTGGAGTAAACAGCTGACAGGGCCAAAAGAGCCCGCTAACACCTCTACCCCTCTCTCTCTTCAGTCCACTCTTTCGTCTCTCACACTTACACTCATCATGTTCTCCTTCTTTCTCTCACTTTTTTCTTTTTTTTTCTCTCTCACCTGGCAACTCTCCAACTCTCGCCTTCCCATCTAGCTCCCTCTCTGTACCACAGTCCTATATTTCAGCCTCTATGGGCACAACAAGCACATGCTCCTCTGCAGACGTCTGTATAAATCAGACAGCTGAAGGTCCACTTGTGCTGGATAATCTTATAGTGAGGGTAATTTCTTCAAACCTACCCGTGAACTTGCTGACCCCGGCCTGCTCTGCCACGTTGGAGAGGGCGACGACACCCTGTGAAAGGTCACTCGCGGCCTCATCCATTTCTATGAGAGCATGAGGACCAACGTTGCCACTGGCATAGTTAGCTATGTAGATGGCATATCGGCCTGTACCCTGGGAGAGACACAAATATGGTTTACATATATTTATTGATATACTGTACTTGTATCTGGGATATACGTAGCACAATGAGAAACCAGAGGCGGCATGTGTACCTAGACGAGAGTTCCTAACACATCTGATCATTCAACAAAACCAGTTAACAGTCTATTGATATCATTTACAAAAAAACTATTTTCTAATTCCCTTTTGTGGTGTTTTGCAGAGTTCTGAAAAAAAATATTTGTCTTTCTGAGAGATTTCAGGTACAAAGGAGGTGGATGAAATTTCATTTGTGGTGCTCACAATCATTTCAATAGTGTTTAAATATTTCAGCAGCACTGTCTGTTTTCAGACCTCCACAACTCTTTTTACCACAATAACAAAGACACTGTGTCTGTAATGACACATTGCTGCTGAACACCACTGACAAAATGTCATTCACCTCCTTTGTATTGGAGAGAATCCAGTGATACACATCTTTTTTTTATTTCATGCGAACTGACTCTTTTAAAATATAGAGCTTGTTGTATTTCAGATTTTTCTAATTGTCATACTGCACATGTCTTTCTCATTACTTTCCAAATTTCCAATCCTGCCTGTGGCTCTCAAATCCCCTCAAGCATAAAAATCTTTAAAAACATGTCACATATATATTCTTTCATTTAAACCTGTAATAAAATATTTTTTTTTTATTACCACTTGAGTGAAGACGAGTTATAAACACAACACTGACAGATCTGTTAAGCTTATATGACAACCTCGTCAGCAACAGTCGCTTATTTACACATCCTGCAGTTACAGAGCAACATTATCGTTCATTTGGAGTCGTGTTTGTGGTAATTTGCTGTAATTCTCGTCACTACTAGCAACCACATCATCATCATCTGATACATTGTTGTTCTAAAAACAAAAGATTATAGCTGCTCAAAATAAAAAGACACATAATTTCCTAAAAAGTGTGGCACAGTAATTTCCAGAGAACTAAAACCGCTTTAAGTAGATTGAATAAGTTATTTGTATCCTTGAGCTTTTTTTTGTCATTTGTTTCACCTTCTCCCATCACACCTTCTCTTTCTCCTTTATCTCCCTTTACTCTGTTTCCTCCCCTTTACCCCCTTTCCCTCAGCCTCTCTCCCTGCTCCTTCCTCTGCCTCCCTTTGGAGATTAATTTCACACTCCATTATCAGTCAGAGTCCCTGCAGACACAAACTCACAGACGGAACCACACTAATAGACTACACACTCGATTCCAATGAGCTTTCCCACCAGGCCTAACATATTTCAATCAATACAAACACATGCACATACGCAAACGCACGCACAGACACACACACGCGCGCCATTTCACCATTTGTGTTAACTGTACTGTATTTTCACAAGACAAGAAAATCAAATGAGTCTAGTTGATGTAAATGTCATGAAGCGTCGCATTATGGCCTGCTGAGGTGGGAGGAGTGGGTCGCGCTTGCACACACACATACACCCGCGACTTGATAAAATGAGAACGAGCTACAGTGAAAGACCTGAAGGCCACTGGCAGTTACTTAACAAACTTAAAAGTCAACGATTTTGCAATAAGTCTTCACCCAAGGCTAATTTCTGTCACCGGGGATTGGCACTGTGCGTGACATGCGTGCGTGTTAGTGCAGGGGTATGCGACTGCGTGCCCTTTACGCCAGCCTGTTACAGCTATCAGAGAGCAGCCTGAATACCCCATCATCTATAATGTAATTTTGTTATTTTTTTTGTTGTTTTTTTTTTCAAAGCAAATATGTATTATGCTTTTTATATGACATCTTTTTAATTATTCTGCCTTTTAAAATCCACTTATTTTCAGAAGCTCCATCCTGCCTGCCAGCGCAAAATGAACCGATCCATCAGTTCAACGTGAGACCCCCTCAATCTGTCACCTTCACCAGTTTGTATAAAACTAATGATGGCACGTCACTTTCAAGGAGACTGGGAGGGATGAAACAGTTGGATGACTAATTATCCCACTTTTTTTCCCCTTTCCCCCCCCCCCTGAGTAAAACTTTCCTTATGTGTAAACAAGACCAAAACACATCAGCTGCCTAACTGACTATACAACCTACTTTGAATTTGGCCTACGTAACCTTCTGCTTCTGTTCCAATTTTGTTTTAATAAAACCTGTTCAGCAACAGGAAAATGTATTCTCTCCCTCTCTGTCAGTCTGCTGGAACTAGCATGGAAGAATACACACCGGGGCTTTGGCTTCCTCTAAAAGCATTATGCCATTAAAAGCAGATATCTTTCCAATCGGTTTGGCAGCTGCACAACCTATCAGTGCTCAGCGAGATGGGACTGTGGTTTTAAAAACAATTGTAATCCCTACTGTCCTCTTCACACTATTACTTTCTTTATCCCGTCCCCTGATTGGAAGTGAGAACTGTATGCGTTTGTGTGAGATAAGAGACAAAGAGAGAGTGTGAGCGTGTCAGTCAGAGGGAGAAAAAAAGGGAGTAAAGGATGTGGAAAGAGGGAATAAAACAATGAGAAAGGGACGGAGAGGAAGGGAGAAAACGCTACGGGCAGAAAGCAGTAGTGTGCAGTCATCACTCCTCCCCTCGTACGATGTTCTATAAAACAAACGAGCCCTGGCTTCTGTAATTACACTGGTGCGATGGACAGAAGAGAGAAAATGGCACGCCATTCCCCCAAATGAACTGTCATAGCACATGCTGAGAAGGGCGGCGTAGGCAGGGCATGAGTTATCACTGGTAAACAAACAGAAGCACCCATGCATGTACGCAGAAGACACTCTGGGGAGTTTGTGTGTGTGTGGGTATGTGCGTGGATCTGCATATACTCGGCTCTCTGTGTATGTGTGTGTGTGTGTGTGTATGTGTGTGTGTGCGGTACCTTTCTGTCCACACAGGCCACTGAGCGCCCAGCCATACGGTTGGCCACGTCTCTGTGTTCGTTAATGTCGTCGTTCAGCAGATCTTCAAAGCGTCCATTACGGAACTTAAACAGCTTGTCAGAATATGTTGCCCGACCTTGATGCAGAGAGACGCAGAGTTCAGGAGAGGCAAAGATTGTGCGGAGAGTAAAGAGGTGTTATGCAATACAAGAACCGTGGGTGATTGGAAACAGAAGAGTGGGTTGCTGTTGCTGAAAGTGACCTCCATCATTTTTATAAAAATGATAGAGGTGAGGTGTTACAGTTTAGGCAGCGTGCGCTCTATAGCTCTCCGATTGATTAATAGCAGCACGGAGCTTATCTGTTATCTGATGAGGACTCAGATGAGATAGGCTTAATATCTGCATACCGATTCTCCTGCTTTGTCTCTGTACAAGAAAAGAGGTACAACCCCTGTGTGAGAGAGTGCGCAGAGGCGTTTGTCAAAGCATTTGCGTGAAACAGCGTACTGTACCGGAGAAAGCGTTATTGGTGTTGAGGACATAAATCTCTTCCCGGCCGTCTCCATCGATGTCACACGCTGTCACTCCGATGGCGTTGCCTTGGCGGTCTCTCAGGGCGTAGAAAGGGGAGCTGTGGTTGTCAACGGCTATGTTGACAAGCCTTTTCTCGTGCTTGTCATACTTCAGCACCAGGTTCGGGCCATTGTAGCTGTCAACAGATACCAATGGGAAGCTGTTACATTTTCATTATATAAGACAATCAACCTGAATTTTGAAGCCAATTTTTATTTTTTTCATGAGCAGAAATGAATGATGTTGCCTGGACACAACCTTAATGTTGCTTCATCCCTGGAGGAAATTGGATTAAATTTCTGTTTTGCAGTATTTTGTAAAACTAGATTAAGCCCCAATAACTTGGTTTCAAAACCTAAAAGGAATTTTCTCTCTATTTGCACATTATAAAAGTTAAAGAAAGCCTTTTGTGAACATCTGATAAATTGCCTCAAGTGATGTCACTTAAGGAAACAAGGCGACATCTGTGAGCTCTTAAAACACCAAGTTTTAAAAAAAAAAATCTGGAGGTGTGAAGTCCGAAACACACCTCTGCATCCTGCTCCTCATCTTTGCTTAAGGCCAGCGGCTAAAGGCTGCTTAAGCTGCTACTAGCATAACCAAAAGTTTTCAATACAGCTTTTTTTTTTTTCTAATTATCCAACATCATAATTGGAGTGCAATGCTAAATTGGTAGTCTTTACACACATTTCTCTATTTGTGAATAATTATGCAGCAATCAAAATAAAAACATATCACTCAGCGTTGGTTTGGTTTAATCATATTTGATTGGGAGCGGTTCAAATGTTGTTGAATCCTGATCACCTTTTTCAGTGAGCCACAAAAGCAGTGAGAAACAAAAATAAAAATGTCTTAATTAAAATAAACAATACTACGTTTATGGAAGAGCACATTGTTTGAGCAAGTTTCCAGGGCCTTTAAAATCAACAATCTACATTTTTTAATCATCACTTTAGGTTTTTATAATTGGCATAGCTACAACCTTGAACCGACAGCTAATTCCAGATCTTGTTGAAGCTGCCAAATAAATCAGTCATCCTGTTATTTTACCAGGAAAGGGTGAAGCAACGGCTTGCATTCAAAATCAAATTTGTCTTTGAAAAACCAAACAGAACCTTACAAATGCTTTTGATCTCTTCAATAGAGGTTTTAGAGAGATTGATAGAGATAGAGATAGAGATTTTTTTTATAACATTTGTCTTTCAATGGCAATGCTCGTGACACAGAAAAGAGGACAAAAATCAAAACTTTAAGTACTTTAAACTTTGTTCTGCTGTCTAACAATGATTAAACTAGAAAACAGAAGTGGGATCACTTGGATACAACGTGTCCTTCATCTATTGTACAATTACAGTTTAATAGGAATGGAAAGACCTGCAATGAAATTACATCCTCTATGAGGTTTTGTGATGGCCTTGTGTCCAGGATACCTGCTGAATAGGATGTCTCAGCTAAATGGCATTTATTAAGCAGAGTCATTTTAGTCCATCTATATTCTGTTAAGCATTGTGAAATTCATTACTGCTTCAGTGGACAGAGGCAGGCTTGCCAAACTGTTCCCATCAATGGTGCTCCATCCAATCACATCCATTTTCATCAGTTGAGTGAGCCTCAGGGCCTCTTTACTATCTTTTGCCTTTGTCTTCAACCTTTAGCTCGGAAAACGACAGGGCACTTATATTTTAGCCTCTGACTAGACATCACTCAGTTAATAAATTGCTCTAATTGCGCATAATGAGGAAAAATGCTCGCAACACTGTCAGAAGAGCACGAGGACATTCCCTCAACCCGCCTCCCCCTTTCTCACCCAGCTACAAACACCTCCAGGTCTCCGTCCCCATCCACATCGGTGACCGCCACGCCGTAGTTGAGCTGGGTGGGGTTGTTGTCGTAGTCGGGAGGAAGGGCGGTCTTGGTCACAGCCGAGAACATGGGCTCCGATCGCTGCGCCGAGGAGAAGGCAGGCAGGAGCAAAACCAGCCACAACAACATCCTCATCTAAAGGGAAAAATATTTCAGGAAGGCTGCCGTCATCCTGTCATCTGTCTGCAGCTTCAGAAACCTTTAACATGTAACTTTTTAATATCTTTAACAAATTTGCTGCAATGATACAAGCCTGAACGAACACAAAGGTTGAACAATGAGGAACGCACACTCTCACCACACTCACGAGAACATCACACTTCCCATTCAGCAAATTCACACGCAGCACTCCCAGAACGGACTACAGCACACATTTGTCCTGGCGATTGAGGCAAATGGGAATCAAATAAAAACTGTAAGTCATACACTCGCAAACTGCAACACACGCCCTTGTTGCTAATTCTCCAAATCCATCGCGCGGCAAACATCAGCAGATCGTTGGCAGGGCTTTCTGCTTTACTCAGACATAAAGATGAAGATATACCACCGCAATCAGCGGCGTTCTGCGGGGTTAGATCTGAACAACCCATCACAGGCAGACAGGCTGAGGAAATACAGGACAGAAAATCCATACATGGCGCAGGGCATTAGCCAGAGGCCAAGTGAGCACAGAGGAAACCAATATGACCCTGATACAACAGACCTGAGGCGCAGCTTCCTCAGAGACAGTGACCAACTCTAAATTTGGCTTTTCTTTTGGATTAAAGGGCTGTGTGATGTGTAAGTGTCCTTTTAGTGGTCAGTAGATAAAAGATGAGCACGGGAAAATTGATCCAATCGACTTGTGAAGCGCAGGCAGGTAGAGGTGGGGTTTTCTGACGTTCCAGCTGAAAGGAGAGAAGAGAAACAGGACTGAGGGGAAGAGGATGAAAGAGGAAGGTCACCTCCTTAAGGCTGAAATGAAACGCACATCACCAGCGGCACTGCAAAACTTTACACACACAACACACACACACACACCCTGAATGGCGTTTACAAGCTGACAACTTGATTTGCTCCGCCTGTGGATTTATGAACGCAGCCTTCGTCATAGTACTCATTCCAGCTGTAATGCCACTGAGCCATTCCCATCTCTGGCTCCACGCCGCTGCAGAATCTCCCCTTCTGCTGCCGAGTGTCCAGGTGATGTATGGCTCTTTAACATCTCCCTCAACAATTCAATTTGAGATAAAAACCCGCATTGCTGTTTGAGTAATACTCTCAAAAGCACATCGGTGGGGAGAGGAAGCACCTCCGCTGACACCTGCAGAAATATGGCCCCGGACTAATGCTGGCTCTGCTGGCAGGCGGCGCGGCGATAACGCGAGCTGGTAGCGATGTAGACTGTGGCTGTTAGCAAGAAGGGTTAATTAACAACACCGCGAGCCTCAAGATGAGGCAGTCTCTGCCCATTAGAGCAGGATGTAATGACAAATGAGCAGAGCAGTTCCAGACTAACAGGAGGCAGCTGTACAGACTTGCTCATATACTGCGTGTTAGATAGTGGCAGCGGGTTTTAAATTGAAAACTGGAGGATAAGAAAACTTGAAAAGTAGAAAGAAAAGTGTGTTGGAAAAGGATACACACTTTGGGAGTATCCATTTACGTGAGGACGCACTTGGAGCATCCTTTTGAAATAGACAATAAGGGGGCAAAACAGCATCTTTTAGTTTCTAGTGCAAACTCACAGGTGGGACTGAAGTAATGTCCATACAAATGAGGGTAAAGTATAAATGTAGTGTATTCCCATGATGCTGCAACAGGACAGTGGGCATATTTCAGTTCATCACTAGTCTGAAAAAAGTAAAATATTCCAAGTAATTCATCCGTTATAATAAGTAATATATAAACTAGACAGAAGAGTTGTAGATGTAGAAAAAGGACAGAGCAGAGGTGCTTGAAATCTTTGGGGACCAGACTGATAAAATGGGGCACTATGTTATCAAACCAGGGACGTGCAATCGCTTTTCTTCACCTTCACCTTGCTTGAGTTGTCAAGTAAAGTTGCAATATGACTTTTCCACAAGCAAAGATTTGGCAAAACAGTGGATTCACTCATTGGGGCTTTTAGGATGGAGCATCTCCACGGTCAACAATGAGTCGTCCCACAATCAGAACAGGAAGCGTCAAACAAAGTCATTTGTAGTAAAACAGTCAAAGTCCATTGAATAGTGCTGGGGAAAAAAAGGGCGTCGTTGTTTGAAGCAGAGAAATGTTTTCGATTTGGTTATTTATGTTGGCACTAAGAGGCCATTACCACAGCGTGCAGCATCAGCATGTGCTTCCCGGAGCGTTCAAGCTCTGATCCTGATAACACTGCGACAAAGAGCCAGCAACATCTTCAGTCACAAAACACACGTTTCCAGAAGCTCTTCACTGTGAAGGACGCCCTCACTGCAGAACACACACACACACACACACACACACACACACACACACACACACACACACACACACACACACAAGTGCTGTACCAGGCCCAGTGAATTACACTTCATTCAGAGCAATCAACAATTGCCATCAGTGTTAAGTTCCAGTTGGTCCATCTTTTGCCACAGTGAATATTAAACAATAAAACACCTCAGTCCAGCAAAGACACGCAGAGCAAAAACTGACTTTTAACACCTTCTCAGACTCACAGCAAATCAATTTATACGTCTCAAACAAAACTTCATGATGAAAGAACAATTTTGATTTTTTTCAGAAAGTTGCAATCTTTAAATCACCTAAAATGTATGATGAATGTAGCCTATAAAAATCTATCTATCTATCTATCTATCTATCTATCTATCTATCTATCTATCTATCTATCAGATAAAATGCTCAACTCTTAGTGAAGAAAGTACAAATGCAAAAAGCAACTAACTAAGCAACTAAGAGTAATAATAAAACAGATGACTGCTGCAATAAGAGTCTTTGCACAAAAGAAACATCTTTTTTGCCACCAGGGTCCTTCATAGATCTTTCTCTCTGCTCATGGGCAGCTTTTCTTTTTCATTTTTTTTCCTCCAGGGAATCCACTTTGCTTTATGAGCATTATTCAACCCCTGACCGCAGCAGGTGATGATAAACCAGCATTACGAGCTATGTACGCGTCTCGTGGTTCGCTCTGGAGGAGGAAAAGTTGCGCTCGGAGCATCAACTTTGTGCCTCTCGGCTCTTTGCGCCGCAGATCCCCGCCGCAGCCCGGAGGAGAGGCAGCACATCCAACCCAGCAAACTCAGGTACTCACAGATGCGGAGGCGCTCAGAAAGTCCCGACAAATCCTCCAGCGGATCATGGCAAGAGGAGAGAGAGAGAGAGAGAGGGAAAAAGAGAGAGAGAAAGAAAGAAAGAAATAAGGGAGAGCCGGTGAGCTTAATTGTGCCGCGGACGCCGCAGTTATCTCTGGGGGTTTTTCCCCCACTTATTCCCTTTACACAACTTCCAAAAGATTTGCTTTATGAAATCACTTGTGCGGTATTTGAGCCAATCGCCGGGCGGCCTGCGAGACGTTTAACGACGGAGCCAATGGCAGCGCTGGGAAGCGGTGGGTGGGCGTGTCCCCAGGTGTTGATCATGACGCGGCGGCGGGGCGCAGCTGGGGCCGGGATGCTGATGCTGCTCGGTCCAGCTG
>JBAJHX010000033.1:11774340-11802161 GCA_037176925.1 Amniataba percoides | reverse complement strand
TGTGTGTGTGTGTGTGTGTGTGTGTGTGTGTGTGTGTGTGTGTGTGTGTGTGTGTGTGTGTGTGTGCGCGTGTGGTTGCGCACAGCCTGGTGAAATGAGATGTTCACATCCCAAGGACGTCTCCCACCATAATTTAAACTCACTGGTGCTGGAAGACTTCAAACTGAAAGTGCTGAAGTCATAAACCAGTGCACTTCTGTCTTTACTGTTATTGTCTGTGATCTACTGGTGTAAATCTGCAGGCAGGTGGCTGTGACTCAAACAATGCAAATACCAGGACAGAAACGTTAAGCTTCTCCATGCTGTGATTACTGCATATTGGCTCCAGGCCATAAAATTAGATGAAAGACCCAAAGTAAACACAGCTTTTACTTATTCTGATTGCTCTTGTGTTGCAGTTTATCTGCTCCGTTTGATTTACAGGCTGCAGAGTTCTCCGACATGGTCACAAAATGTGAAGGGTTAGAGAAAGAGAAAATCTTCCCGGCTTGACGTACTGCAACGCATGATACCTTCAGCTATTTACTCCCCTGATCTACAGTCTCTCACACCAGAGACCAGAGTGTTTTTATTTATGAGGGGACAAAGAGACATCTATCAGCACTCAGCTGAAGCCAGTGACAGTGTATAGTGTGACTTTGAGGCGGAGAGTGAATTGTATTCCTTCCCCAGGGGCACCCTGGGACAAATCCCAGACAAGATGTTGTGGTTTGCCACTGACTCCATCAGCTGCACACACTCATCCCAGCGCTTCTCACCACCTTACTTCACCCTCACTTGTCGCCAAGGTCGTGCCCCCCCTCCCCACTCTCTCCCTCCCTCCCTTCCTCTGTAGACGCAATGATCTTAAAATAGAGCTTCTTTAAGTGAAGATGAGGAATGTGGAAAGCTCAAGGGAAGAATGGGGACGGGAGGGGCTTTTACTACAGCATGAAGAAATGTCCCCTTCCCTCTTTAAGGGCTGTTGAAAGATGTATAGCGCTACAGCATCGTGATGAATCCCCTCCGCGGTGGATAGGAGAACACTTCTCATATCATTAAGCTTTAGTAATGGTCCCGATGCCTCGTCCCCTCTGGCAGGGTTGCCTGGCGTTCATTCCTCTGGCTAACAGGCCTGCAGGCTACCTACAGAGAGCCACAGCTTCACTGCTGCTGCTGCTTCAGTGCTGCTGCTGCGATTCTTCAGATATGGCGAAAAGAGAGTCAGCTTAGAGCAATGTTTAGAGAAGCTGCTAGATCCTGAATGCATTCTCATCAGTTTATATATTTTAATTCCCCACTGAAAATGCAGTTTATAATTTTTTGTTATTTTAAGGATATACACTTATAGACTATCAAATGGCACAAAATTAAAGCTTTTTTTCTTACTTTCAGTCCCAAGTGAGCCTCAAGCTCTTTAAAGCTTGCCATACAGTCATACACCTCCCATAGTGCAACTTGATACCATATGCTGAGAGATACTAACACTTTCATTTTTCACATCCCTAGTTTGTAAACAGATTTTCTTTTCTGTTTCACCAGTAATGTCACTTCTTCTGAGTCATTGCCTCAGACTTATAGGAATTCCAATTACTACTGTGTAACTTTGATTTCCCTGGCTGAGTAAAACCTCATGTTACTAGAATCATATTCATTTCACCAGAAAGGAAGTGTGTTCTCAGGCAACACATGATCATGTCTCACATGGGAAACATGAAAATGCAATATATGTAGTGCGTATATGCTCATGTATATAGACACATTTATACCCAGCAATGTTCCTTATTTAGGAACTCCTCACCTTAGAGTCCTGCATCTGTGTTTGCATGATTTCGAATTTGTATATGTACAATTGGTGGAGTTTCCTTTTAGAATATAGTGAGCACCTTAAAGAAGTGGTATTTCTCCATGTAGCTACTGAAGCAGATTGAAAAGTTTTCAGAAAATTAAACATTGCGTGAACTGTTTTCTGTAGAGAGGAGTGGAAAGTGAATCATATTTTCTATTTTTGCTCAACTTAAGTCTATTTTTTCTCAAAAGACACCATGATGGGCTTTTAAATTAGGTTTGATAGTTATAATTATGCTTTTCTATTCATTGGGAGTTTTGTTGTAGACATGACTGTCTGAAAATGTGAGTTATGTAATTGATGTGCTTGAATTGGTAGCCCCATTGTTTCACTATTGTGTCATACATACTCATGACTTAGAACTAAACTGCAGCCTTTTATTACATATACATTTCTTTTTCCAGAAAACAGTTTTTTACAGTTGAACAGTTTCTCGCTTGTTGTTTACCCCCTACTGCTTTTTATTCTCTTTCATTTCATGCTCAGAATGCACATTTGGAAACATTAGATTTTCTGTGTGGATGAGCTCCTGCTCTGATCTTTGAACCTGTGCACTGGGACTACTCCACTGTACTTTGGCCTCTGGAGCGTGAGTGCATGTGTCACTGCATGCATTGGTGTGACTACACACACACCACATGCAGGGATATAGGTTTAGCCAACAGGGTCCTTCATAGATCAGCCTCCCCTGACAGCTCTCTTAAATGTCCTTGGCAGCCCCCCAACCCCCAGCTTTCGTTCCCTCTCTGTTCCCGCACTTTTTTCTCTCTGGCCGAGCCTCTGATGGATGCTGCCATATTTTCTCTGCCTCTCTCCTCTGGAATGCTCCCATAACCACTGGGCCCTGTAATGCATGACACAATCTGTATATATCCCATTAAGTGTCACTTTGTGAATGAACCTGTTTCTCCACACACACTTCGCCTCGCAGAATGACACGCAGGATGGAGGCTGGAAGCTGACCAGCTCCTTTAAAGACAAGACAAATAGACTGCGAGTCAGCCGTGTAGCCATTCTCACAGCCTTCTGTTGTGTGAACTGTTCGCTAACACTTACTGTTTATTTGAGTTCAGATGAAGCTGATGATTATTCACATGATCTGCTTCTGTAGCCACAATTTTGCCAAGTGTCTTTTTTTTTTTTCCTTTTCCTGAAACAGCAACTCATCTCCTGAACGTGGACGTCCTCACACGACTGTGAAGAATTACACTTGAAAATGTTTGTTTTCTCTTCACCCTCTGCAGTCCCCAACTAATATTTGTTTTTTTACATCACAAGGTTTTATACACACTCTTCGCGTTGCTATCAATCACATTTTTAATTTAATGTATGAATATGTGATTTATGTTGCTCGGGCCGAAGATATAAATCTATTTTGCAGAGGGAAGGGATGGGGGGGGGGGGGGTAAGAGCGCTGATGTTCCCGTATTGATTGGCTGGCTTAATAGTGTTTGTTCTTTATAGCTGATCTCAGGAAATAAAGCAAATAAATAGTTGAGAATGAGTTCAGTCACTGCGAGGTGCACGAGGATGGGAGAGAGACGCCGTGAGGGGGAAACAACGGGAACAGAGAGCGAAAGGAAAAGAATGATACAGCAGGAAAATCAGTTGGCATCATCGTATGGATGTTGAGACTTTACAGGTGGTTAACTCATCTCATTACACCGAAGGAATTCATTACAAGAATGAACTTCTCACTTTTATCTCCTTTGAGTTTAACTGTGAAACCGGGGCACAAGTCACAAGATGTTTGCGTCACTTTTTAGATGAAGCTGGGTCAGAGCTGAAGGCTGAGATAGTTCTGGTGGCCGCGCTGAGCTATAATACACTTTGCTTCCAGGTATCTTGTGTGTTCAAAGCGCTAACCTTTATTGACATCTTACCGCGATGTCAAAAGTGACAGAACATGATGTTTCTCAGAAAACCCAGAAGCCACATGCTTAGACGTCAGTCCTGAATCACATCTTTTCTGCTAATGCGAAGTGTCAGCCCATTATTTACTCCACGACTGTTTTATAATTCTCGGAGGATTTGTCAAATTGATTTGAAACCCAAACTGTGGTTATTGCCCAGTACCAGGCCTCTTGGAGGAGAGAAATTTGTCTTGACATGTCAAGTTAGGGGAAAGGAAAGAAATTACTTTAGGTGAATTGCTTGACCGTGTTATATAAAAGCATTAAAGCAAACCAAGCTTGAGCCCCAAGCCTTTAAGCCCACATTTCACAGTTTATCGTGGTGACATATAATTTTTTAATTCCTCTGGTGAGATCTTGCATCAGCTTTCTGTCTCCGCACCTCAGTTGTAACGAATGAAAGAAAACGCTAAAAAGACCTCAGACGTGTGACTTCAGCTTCTTCCAACTTGGTCCACACTGAGAGGAGGAGAGGAGCGCATAAATCCAGCCCATTAGCCCTGAGGTCTCCTGATGACAGTTCCCGCCCCATGGCTGATGTAAACCAAACTTCCTGTTCGGAGATGAAGAAGCCTGTCAAGCAGCTGCAGCCACCTCGACCCCTGTCACCCTCCCTCTGTGATGCTCGGGCATTAATAGCAAATCGATTCTAAATGAGGGACAACGGAAACAAGCGAGAAGCAAAAGGATGCGTCCATCTCCGGTGGAGGGATTGTGCAGAGGCTGAGGGTGCTGGGAGGCAGGCCGGTTTGAGAGAGCTCCACAAGGTGTTTTAGAAGCATGAGAACATTTCCCCCGACATCCCCACCGTCTTCTCTCTCTTTCTGGCTCTTTGGCAGTTGCTGAGAATAAATCGAAATCGCTGGCGTGGACAGTGCGAGATAAAGTAAAAGTGGATGCAGTGACAGAAAAGAAAGGGAGCTGCAGGTTTCATATTGTGCTTGTTGCTCTCCAAAAAGACTGTGGCTGTCAAAGCATGTGGCATATAAAACTATATATGTAACATAACCTCACAGTAGTAGAAGATGCACATTTTTACTATGTGTTATGAACGAACCTGCTCTCTCTTTTGCTCGTAACACTTCTATTGTGTCACTGGAGGTCTTGCCGTTTGACCAGAGTCACTGAGCTCTGCTTCTCCAAATGACCTCATGAGAAGAGTAATGGGCACATTTTCCATCTCATCATGCGTAATAGTATATTGATCCCATCCTTGAAGAAATGACTACATCATCTCCTCAGTTGGCCTGTGTCACCATGAACAACAAACTTGTTATGTTACAGGCATCTCAGTGCTTCTTTCAAGGCACAGAAGTTTCTGTGTGTTAGATCTGCGGTCACATGAGGTCAACTTATGGTTTGAGCTGGATGATGTTTTGTCGATGTTGGTGTTTGAGCGCTTGGTTAAAGTTTTAACATGTGTTCTGTGATGTTAAAAAAAAAAAAAGTAAGAAAGCAGTAAAACTGTCCCTACACTGACTGCCAGCCCCAGGCAGTATCCCTCCTCATGTTTTTCTGCTGCTGTCTCCTCAGAGGGATAATCAGCCGTTCCCCTGCAAGGTAATTCCTGCTCAGGAGTGCATGCGGCCGACACTGCAGAAATTCATTTTTTGGTTTAATTTCAGGCCTATTGATCGTGGAGCGCTTTACGGCTGCATGACATCCATAATCACAACAATGGTGTGACAGCGGAGATAAATAATGTGGCAAAGGCACGGAGAGAAGGAGGGATGTAGGGATGAAAGGGACGCCGAATTGGAAAAAAAGAGGAGCCAGGTTCCATCTCTTACTGCATTCTGTATTAATTACTGAACCCCACCCTATTACACCCTCCCAACCCCAACCCCCGTCACCTGATTGATCTCCCCTCAGAGGCCATAAATTAGTTTTCTTCCCAAACTTATCTGAAATCTGTTTGTTTAAGCATCCATTAAAGGATAGGAGCCACTGCTCTACAGTAATTACCAAGGCTACTGTAATATCTATAATTATTATGATTAGTGGAGCAGAATTAAGTCACTGCTATGGAAACCACAAGGGTCCAAAGCAGCATGATTATGAGGTTTTGCATATACTAATGCTGTAGTCGAGTGTAAGCCGGAACGATGTTGCTGAAATGAATGCGAGTTGATTCAGGCAACGGTGGATGCATACTGAAAAGCAGAAATTATCAGACCAAACCATTTAAACTGTAAACGTAGGAGCATGAAATGAATTTGTCTTGGTGGAGCATGTTGACCAATAAACAGCATGCCACCAGCTGTTTAACTTGCGCTTTATTTTACACTTTTAATAAGATATTTGTGGAAATATGCACGCGTTCCCAGCACAGTATTGACTCATTTTCTCCTCAGTAAGCATACACGCCTATTTCTGAAACAGCTAAGGTTGGAGCGGTCAGTGTTTGTGTGGGCAGAAACTTTAAGAGAGTCCAGAGGGCTGGTTTAGGCCGGCCACAGCAGGTCCTCTCCCTCAACTAGGTGTGTAAACATAACTGTGTTTATATGTATGTTCACCACAGCTTTGCTCAGTTTTTACCTGCCCCACAGTTCAGGAACAACTTTAAAGCTTCGTTTTATATATATATACTGATGAATTGAAGTCCAAAATGTGACCTTTCAGAGTGTACATGTGGTTAAATGATAATGGTGTCTAGTAAACAGTGATGCCGGCAGTGCAGCAGTGCATAAAGTATTCCTCTTCTTGTTGTTGGAGTCTGAGGGGGCTGACAGCTCCCGCTCATAAAATGTCTCAAGTCAGAAAGGCGATAAGGATGCAGGGTTAATGCGGCTTGGCACACAGTTTTATTTGTGCGGAGGCAGAGAAGTCCCGCTCTTCTCTCCTTTCTGGAGAGGCGTAGAGTGGAGTGGATACTGTTGCAGGACAGAAAGCAGTGGTGCGATGGAGGATGCTTAGCTGAGACAGAGTAAGTAGGCGGGAGTACTATGCAGGACTGTATGAGCTGGCCAAAGTGAAGCTATTAAATTATTATATATATTAATTTTTACTTTCATTGTTTTGCTAAATACATTGTCATTAAGAACTAACAAAATGAGGAATATTTTTTAGTTATGTGTTTATGTAAACAGTGAAATATAGTAATTGCATGAAACACCGGTTAGAATATTACATTATTACACACACATGAAAGAAAAGTGACGCACCACCTCCCACCCATAGTAATATCTTACTACTAACATCTTTGACACCTTTCAAATAAACCTTATTGTTCATCTCAGATTTGCTCTGGATGTTCTGACCAGAAAGAATACCCAACAAAGCCTTCAGACCTCGTTACTGGTCCATCACGTGAACATTTCTTCTGCAGCTCCAGTCTGTTTGCTGTTGGTCACAGGAGCAGGGCATAATGAACAACCAATTAACATTGTATTTGCAGTTGCAGGTTTTTGGGGGGAGGATTCAGTGATTTTGGAACTTGACAGATACAAGAAACCAGCAGTAAGGACCATTTTATAAATCAGTCCATTATAAAGGTTACAGAATCAAAATCTAAATCAGTAGAATATTCCTCTGATCTTGTGATATTAATAAAAAAAAAAACTCACCCAAACATGGTAAAAGCTCACATGACAAATGTCCAAGTGCTCCTGACATGACAGTGCCTACATGCGGATCTCTTATTAGTGTAATGAAATGACAGAAAGAATCAAAGTCACGGGGCAAATTACTGCTCATAAGAATTGATTTTCAGTCACGTTGCATGTAATCACTGTAAAAATTTCATTACTTGCTTTCTTTATCCCGAGCTGCAGGGATTCTCTGCCGCCGTACCCGCATGCATAATGAGACAAGGCTTGGTAACAAAACAGTTTCTTGTTGGTGTTAGGGATGAGCGCCACTAGGAGCGAATCGAACTACAACGCTCCACACCACTGATCAGCTATCGCGATTTGTATGTGAGTCAGCACCCAGCCCGCTGTCTTTTTAGGGAGGGCCAGTGACCCTATCATGGACACGACCTGTTAAGAGAGGCAGCCTTTTCTTATCTGCATGCCCTTGGAGTACGCGCCCATTGATATGCCACCTTGACTCTATCTTCATGCCAAGATGCTTCCAATTATGCGAGCCGCTGGAGTGAGGCAGAGCGTGGGTTTCTGTACGATGAAAACTGGTCCATGGGTAATGCGATCCTGCTGCTTTTTCCCCTACAGGGATGATTTCCGCTCATGGAGGGGGGATTAGAAGAACAACCATTTCTCTACTCAACACTTCCCAGTTCACCACTTTCCCCACAGTCCCATGACCCCATAAGGTAGACGGATCTATTTAGGAAATGGCTCATCACAGGGGCCTGAGCTCTGCAACAATCTGCATCCATTATATCTCGCAGTTCAATACATCATATGTGAGGATTTTTCGCTGTGACATCAGTTCCCGTGTTATCAATCTTTCTTTACATCCCTGTTTTTAAGGCAGCTTGTTGTCACCAGAGAGCCGGGCCGAGGTGGCGGCACAGTCGGGGCAGCGCCGTGACTGACTGTCACTCAGCTGAACTGACAAGCTCACAGCCACCGGGAAAGTGCGAGATGGATGGGGAAAGAGGTATGGAGGCTGACTGTTTATAGCCCGTGGAAGCTTCCTCACCTATCAGGGTGTTCGTGTCAAACATCATTCTCTTCTTTTATGTCTATTTTTTTGTCAGGCTTCCAGGAATCTTTCTCGCTTTGCTCCGTTATCTCAGAGTGGGTTTATTTATACAAGAGGAGGACCTGCGCTGCAATTTAAATATGAATCCTTTCAATCCTTTCCTTTGAGGAAATGCGCTCTTTTCTTTTCTTTTATTTAAGGTTCTTAGTTGGTTTCCCTCACTTCCAGAAGAGGGCAGCACTTCTTTACCAAATGTTATCGTAACCTCTGCCATATGCATGTAAAGCTCTGCTGTGTAATTTATTGAGAGGTATGCAGACAGAGGTCATCATCCTCACTTTTTCTGCAGGAAACGTCCAGAAGATGCTCCTCGCCCCCCACGTGCGTCTCATCCCTTTAATCTCGTCCTCACTCTTTTGAAAAGGAAGCTTTTCAGACTAAAACATAGCTTGTCACACACGCTGTGATTTATGAAAAGTGCAAAATACAATTTACAGCAGACTTCAGTCACTTCCACTTGTATTGCCCGTCGCCTTTCTTCTCTCTCTCTCTCTCTCTCTCTCTCTCCCTCTCTCTCGCTCCTTGTCCCTCTCACTCTCTCCCCTTCTCTTAACTGGCCTCACTCTTTCGTTTCCCCCCTCTCCCTCTTTGCTCCTGCTCCACCCTATAATCACGCCGGTTCATGGCTCTCATTTGGAGTGGTATATATAGCAGTAATTGTCAGGGTGCAGTACGGAGACTGGGCAGAGCATGTGTACTCTCTCACAGGACTGTTTTGCAATAAATCTCATAGTGGAGTGGAGAGGATTGGGTGGGGGGGGTGTTATGTATGTGCACAAGCACTTACACGCACACACACACACAAAGTCACATTCACTTAAACACAATGCTCAAGCAATACAGTAAGCACATAGAGAAGCAGATAAAATTATACAAGCACCTTAGAAAAGGCATTGTACTAATTTGCAAGCATTCTCTTTGCTTCTGTAAGTCATTATATCTCACTGCCTATTCATTCACTCTCTCAACGGGCCAGACGTGGAAATTGAAAGTGTCTCCTAATGTGTTTTTCACTCAACAGGGTGGGACAATTATGCAAATGAAATTCAATAAGGCATCTCTTTATCAGTAAATATTTAAAGTACCCAGTGATGAGTTTGGGCCTGCGTGTCAGGTGGTCTGCTTATGATCCATGAGCACATGGGAACACACTCACATACTGTACACATGCAAAATAATGGTAAATCAATTGTAAGTGGAGGAAAGCAATAATGAGCCCTCTCGTCAGCGTGTGAGATTACACAGTAGCAGCTCATCATCCCGAACGTGACAAAAAGCAAGTCATCAAGAGGGCAGCACAAAACCAGACAGTTCCTATTATCAAAGCTGCCACGTGGCGCTCAGACATTCCTGCTCAATAATCTGAAGTCTGATCACAAAAACCCTTCGTCATCTCTGTCTGCTCTGTGAACCATGCAACACTGCATCCAAAAGAGAAAACCTGTTAGGCAGTCCAGTTGTTTGTATGTGTGCATGTGTGTGTGACGGGGTGAGGTGGTGGTGGTGGTGGGGTGGGGGTGAGGTGGTCCTTGTAGCTTGTATGGACAGGTCTGTCATTCAGAGAGTGCACACAGTCTCCATTGTGAAGCCGTCTGTGGTCCGCATCAGGTCAGGGTGGGGTGGCAAGGAGGCCCCTCGAATAAAAACACGTGCTGCAAACAGGAAGTGGGCCTATAAGGATAAAATGAGAACTGCTCTGCAATGTGTTTTTGAATGGACTTGAGGCATATGTCCTCAGCTCTTTTTTTCTCTGCTGCTCTGGCTCATCATGATGGACTGATTCACTTTGCTTGGGTTTAACTTGTGTCCACACATGTCCACGCTCCGTCCCGGAAATGTAATCTAGTTCTGACTTACAAAACCATATTCTTTTCAAGCAAGTGCCAGACACTAGTATCTAGTGTCTGCCAGCGTGATGAGATAACTCTTTTGGTTTCCAGTCAACAAGTGAAACTGTAGTGAGAGCAAGTGGATTTATCTGTATCAGGGATTTTCACCGACATGATCAAAAGAAACTGTATTAAGGCCAAATGCAAGCTAAGTCATTTTTATTATACCTCAGTTTCACTGATCCAAATTTTCCTTTGGGGTGCGGTACAGTCATGACACATTCTATCCTTAGATCCTTAGTTCAGAAAGAAAAACTAGACCCCCCCCAAAAAACCCGAAATATAACCAAGATCAAGATAAGCAAGGCCATTATACCTGCTTATGGTATGTGTGCACTTGCATGTGTGTTTATAGGAATAAAGTACACTAAAAGTGCATGAAACGATGCCAAATGTGTGCGAGTACACTCTGTGAACCCAGGTGCTTTCAAGTATTCCTTTCCTGTTTGCCCAGCAGCTGTTTCATCCCAGCGAGCGACCACTTCACAGCTTTTCTGTGTTTTTTTTTCTGGGTGAACGTGTCAGCTGTGATCAAGTCAGACTTTTGTTAAGAGTAAATTTCCTCTCCAGACATAGCTGATTACTCCACCCACCGCTGCCAGATTTGATATGCTTGAATTTAGTCATTAATTCCTGGACGCTTTTGTGTATTTTTGTTACTGAAATGGTGAGGCAATTTCTCGTCTCCCATGAGGGGCAGTATTTGCAAAAGATTAAGTCACAGAAAATCTTAACAGCTTGAAAGGGTTGTTTTTGGGCAGCCGAGTCATTTTAGGGGAAACCTTGTAAAATAAATTACCCAGTATTTCCACTATTCAACTGGCCTTTAAGTGTCTTTAGGTGCTTGAGTAACCAGTGTGGACAGATCAGAGCTTACCACAAAGTAAGTCCCATGTACCAGAGCAGGTGGAAGGAAATTTCTGCATATAAAAGAGCATCTACTGTCTTGATGAATGCAGAGAAAACATACAATTCAAGCCACTTTCTCACCAGCAAATATTCTGCAGCGTCATGAAAAGGCAGCAAGAAGGAGGCAGGAAGCAGAGGACAGCTTAGTATGTGATGAAGTTTTATTGATTCACAGTAATGATGAATGAATGGATTGTGATTTGTTGTTTAACTGAAGTTTGCTCCTGACTCAGCCAGTGTATACCCACAGTTACCTTAACTTTTTCTCAAGGAAAAAAACACATCAAAGCTTATCACCTTCTAATCTTAATCTTTTTTTTTTACCAGCAACATAAACATGTGGGTACAAAGAAAAAAAAGTTGTTAATTTGGTGCCATCGTGTTTGCTTCACAGCTAAAAGCAACCTGAATCACATCAAATGAAATGTTATTTCTACTCTTTAGATGAGGTCAAAGTCCCTGAGAGCACTGCTTTCTGTGAATGTGATTGTAGATTAGCACCACCTAGCTCACACTCTCAGCTTTAAAGACAAAATAAAAGCACAACTGGCCAATTATGTCCCAGTGCTACGCCTGTAGCATGGGTACAAATACAGTAATGTGATGAGAGTGGTGAATATGAACCAACTTAAACTATGGAATAGTATATAATTTTAAATAACACAGAGAACAGACCATGGTAATATATCAATAGAAACTGTACACAAGCACAAAAAAGACAAAAGCATATCAGCAAACACTCATTTTTAGATGACTTCTAACATTTGTCCAACAGTTTTTAATAACAAGGTTGACTGTGTTTGGCCAGATGTCCATTATGATAAAATGTTATTCTAAAAAGCTACAAATTCCTTCTAAGCCTTCTTGATGAAGTCAAAATCATTGAAGGCCCAGTGGAGGAGGAAGACAATCTGCAAAAGAAATTCATTAAGTCTACTGCTGTCTTTATGAGTGACGTGACCTTTCCTGGAAACTGTCCATTACAAAACCATCTTAACAGGTTTACCCACTAAGACAATAAGCCAAACACATCTAACGCATTAATGGGGTGAAACAGCATCATTAACACAAGTTCCATGTTGTAAAGCAAATCGAGTTGCATCATTGCTCGGTGTGGAGCTAAAACATTAGCTAGAAAAAGTGTAAAAAACTACAGTATATTTTAGCAGGCCCAGCTTCAACAAAAATAAGGCCACTGTTTACTGTGTTGAAGCATGAATTGAGGAGTTTATTTTTTTCTCCCAGACAAACATGTTGTTCTCGTTGGGGAGCTGAAAATGCCAGCTTGTGGTCTCTGTACGGCTGCCTACAAAAAGGCAGCTCTGGGTAGTAAAAACTGTATGTCTGCATAAGTCTTTCTCCAAACTTTATATCTCTCTCTTTTTTCTCTCTGTCTCCCTCTGTCATACTTTCAGAGTCTTTCAATCACTGCATGTCTCAGAACACTTCCTGTAGTTTGCGAAAAGACGGAAATCCAGGTTCTTGCTCTTTCCTTGAATCCATAGGGAACAATCCCATAATGTTTCTTTATAAAGCACATGCTATAGCCTTAACCTTAACCGTAACCTTAAGTCTAACCCAAACAGACGTAATTAAAAGGTTTTTTATATGCTCTCAAAACCCAGCCTGCCTGCCGACCACAATACTGTGGTTTTGTCAGGCCGGCTTCCCCTCCCTTCAGGGAGGCTGGAAGAGAAAAACTGTACAGTAACAGTTGATTTAATAACTAAAATAAAATAAATCAGCAATTGTACATCTGTACAACGGGAATGTTCTAATACTATGCCCTGTAACTACTGTATGAATCCATTCTTTCCCTTGTTATTTATTTCAGATATACTAGAAATATTCAGTACTGTTAATGAAACGCTAGCTATCAAACTCTTTACGGAGCGTGCTGTGTATGTGTGAAGTTCATGAATAAATAAAGTTACAGCATAAATAGTACATTGTATATGAAAACGTAACACAAACCTTATATTTCACTTTATGAAATGTAAAACACAATAGAGTTTTTTTGTTGTTTTTTTAGATAAACACCCCAAAAAGTCAATTTGGTAGCTAATTTAAAAAGTATGGGGGCAAGACTTGAATACTGCTGTTTAAAAGATAAAGTGCTTTGTTCCATAAAAATCATTTGACCTCTTCTTACCTACTCTAGATTAGAAGCAAAACTTAGTAACACGACTACAGTTTTATAAAACAATGATTTTGTTAAAGCCAAAGCAATAATCAAATATCTAATTAACTGTAGAAAACTAACCAAAATGCATTGTACAACACTGTTCACCTGAAATGTAGTGAGGTTAATATAAAACAACATACAGTATTGTTAAAGAGCACCAATATTGAAGTAATGCAAAAGCACAACAGTTACAAATGACTCAGTTAGTAAAGTTTTTGGGTAAAATAATGCAAACAGAGCCAATCATAGTACCTTTGGCTACATGTGCATTACATCAGCCTTTTGTGACAAAAATTATGCAAACTCAAACTTTCTTAAGTTCTAGTATGGGAATGAGATTTCCCAACAACACTGGCTTCCCTGTTGTCTTTGTGACAGATTACTTATAGTGACATTAGGGTCTTTCATGCGTATACGATTGCATAACGAATTTAAGTTACTAGTCCTCCACGTTCACAAAAATCAGTATAGTGTGAATTAATATCCAGTATAACCAGAGTAAAAAAAACATTTTGAGCCGTCTGGCCATCTGTTCCACTCTTGTTCTCAATAAAGTCTCTACAATGGTCACTGCTGTGATATGATGCGCCTATGAATATTTTATCCACATCTGCCCAGGAGATGAACAGTCGTCTTTTTTTTTTTGTGTGTGTTCTGTTATTGTGGGTCCTGAGGTCCCAAGGGCCTGGGGCCATCGACCTCAGCCCACCCTGAGTAGTCTCTGGGCCCCACTGGAAGGCCTTCGTACTGGGCCCTGAGATGGGCTACACAAAGTTGTTGGTGATTTGCCTCTGGTGCTCAAACAGATCTTCAATCTCTGCGCTGTACGCGTCACCTATAAGTGAAAAAAAAAGGGCATCAGTGACAGGAGAGGGAAGAAACTAAGATGATGTGAGAAAAATGTATAGTTTCTGTCCTCACCTGCGTGACATCCATACATGTAAGCTCTGTGGCCGTCATATTTGCACCGACATCTCATGACGTTGTTCATAAAGTCAGACTCAGCCATGTCCATGGAGGGGTTGATTTCCACCTGAAAAACGACAGGGAGCACTGATTCAGTATCACAACAGCAGATGTTTCTGGCCTTATGACTCGCAGCTGCGTGCTTCATCATTGTGACAAACATTTATTAGGATACAGGGAGAATTTATCACTTTGTTGTGCTCACTTTCATCTAACACTGTATCTCCAGCTGGCCAGGCACACGGGTCAAACGAGGAATAACTCTCCTCTCTCGACACACCGAGAAAGCCATTTCAATAAAGAGCAGTTGGATGTAAAACTCTTGTTCAGGCCTGTTATTAAACAGCATTCATGGCTGGTATTGTTTTTATAGTCAATCCCTTTGTATTGCATCTATAAAAAGCTGGATGACTTTTCCAAATAGTATTCCTATTTGGAAAGATAAATACACTATAAGTTATATGTTCTCATGGACTTGATGTTGGAATGATGTTCACTCTGTAGTCTGCATCTAAGCATTTGGACTGTAAAAAAAAACTTGCTTTTACCATGTGTTATGCATAGCACAGAACCTGCGGGTAGATGTTTCAGGAAAGCCCATCGTAAAATACTTTACAAGTTGTATGAAAACATGTAACAAAGACACTTCTGCCCACACAGAACATGATAAGTAGCTGCATAAGATGTTATGCAACTTTATAGCTGAAGTTGGTGGAATGTGGTTGTACTACAGCGTTGCCCCCCCGCCCTCCTGCACAGGAGAAATGTGCTCCGCTCCTCATACCGGCGCAGGTATGCAATAATAAGGGCTGAATTACACTGAAATTGAAGTCTGTTGCAATGGAGTAGTTACGCATAGGAATGTTTGTGTGTCTGAAATCTGTGCTGCCATACACTGTACTAATAGTCTGTCATTTGCAGAGCAGCTCTATAACTGCTGATACAACCATTCTCTTAATCTGGTCTGGTGATAATACTGAGAAGTCATTTACTCTAATGGCTGCTCTGTAAACTGCTACACCCATTTTAAGTACATGTTACAAACAGCTACAGGGAGAAAGAAGTCAAACTATACTAAAAAAAAGGGGAGAAAACGTCTTTTTTAAATAAACTCAGTGAATGCACAAAAAACTCTGTTAATTTTTCTGGGTAAATTACAGTGTTGGACCGGATTGTGTGAGGCTTTCGCAGAGTGCTGCTTCAGTGGCAGAACGTGCTGCTCAGTGAGAAAGTGGCAATAAAAATAAAAACAGGGCAGGAAGAATTCCTTGGTGGCAAATTAGCCGTTCCTAATGGAAAGGGGGACTAGCTGCTGTTTGACTAAAGGGAGGCAATAGTTAATTTGGGTAATTGGTGTGTTTCATTAGCAGTGGGTGGTTCAAGGGTAGGCCTGCTGAACCTTTCTGTAAAGCCCGGGATCAGAAAGCCCAGGCTTCATCTGCACTTTACTAGATAAATGAAAGGACACAGCAGAGGGAAGGAGAGCTGCTGTAAAGGCTGCTGGTATTTTTCCCCAATTCTGCAGCCCTGCTTCATTTTGTGTTTGCTTTATTTTTCTCTTCTCTCTTATTCTTTTCAGTTAAATTTGGTCCCCATAGCACTGGTCTCCTCAAATGACCCTGGCCTTTTCACCTTCAGTCGTCTTTCTAATTTCTTTCTGTCACTCATCCGTCCACCCATTCACTGCGTCTTTCCGCCTCCACATTGTGCTGTAGCAACATACCACTTTATAATTATACCCCACTCAACATGCTTAAAATACACCCAGTCGACACATGCGTTTATATATGTGCGTGTGCGTGTTACAAGTGAATTAAACAAACCCATCTTCAATAGAGAGTAAAGAGGTGTAATTACAAAGACTGAGTGTGACCTCTCAGACAAACTGAGGAGCAGCAGTAATTGTCAGCCAGTCAGTTAGACTGTAACCAGTGTTAACCAGTCTTCCACAGCTGGGAGGTAATTGGCAGCATGCGATCTGAGGACTACTGCATACCATGGCGGGACCAGTACTCTGAACTGGAAATGGATGATAATGGGAGATGGAGTCCTTGATGTGTTTTAGTGGAGGAGCCACAATGACTCGACTGACTGACCCGGGTCAAAGTAATAACAGACAGGGGAATTGTTGAGGTGATGACTGTGAGAGGCAGGTCAGGAAGTTTTACTGAAATAGACGCAAACCCCAACCAGTGATGAGGAAGTTCACCTTATGAGCCTGTGAACCTTTTTCTCATCATCATTTCTTTTAGAGGAATAGTCAAAGATTTATGGAAAAATGTATTTGATGCCTTTTACTGAGAGTTAGATTAGACTGATGCCTTTCTCTGACTTGTATTTTAAACATGAAGCCCCAGCTGGCATCTACTTTAGTTTAGTTTAGTTTAGTTTAGTTTAGTTTAGTTTAGTTTAGTTTAGTTTAGTTTAGTTTAGTTTAGTTTAGTAGAGGAACTGCAAATGGGGGGAACAGCTTGTGAGGCTCTATCCAAAGGTAAAAGAAAATACACCTGTTCACTCCTTGGAAGCTCACTAATTAGCAAGCAAAGTGAGCATCTATTTCTTGTTGTCACCATAAGGTTGCCACATAACTAGTGGAGACTCCAGGAAGTCACTGCACCTGGCAAAGTTTGTGTAAAGCTAAGAAAACTAATTTCATATTTACTGTACACACGGGAGAGGATAGATCTTCTGAAAAAAAAGAAAAACAACCATAATTCCGTAATATGTTTAACCATTTATTGTAAGACTTGTGTATCCCAATTGCAGAAGGAGAGAAGCAAGATATGTAAAAAGACTTCTAACCTGGAAGATGTAGTCTCCCGGCCGCACATCTGTCACATCAATCCACTGACAGTCGATATCGTGGCGATACGTATCCCAACAGCCCACAGAGATACCCTGATCGCCCATGTTATAGCAGGAGAACCGCTTCTGGAGTCCTAACACACACACACACACACACACACACAAAAAGACCATTATCAATCACAACATCAAAGCTCATTTAATGCTCAGCACTCCCTGTTATTCTTAAGAGTCTTTAGCTCCCTGAATTGCGTTAGACTTCATGTGAACGCGTCTTTTCCATGAGTTATTTCATCCATGGTATAACGAGTAAATGGAGAGAGAACAAACAACAGCAGCGGTGATCTAATACATTAACCACAAAGTAAAAACCTAAATAGCTGAAGCTAAAATATTGTTATTAATTTCCTGTCACTAATGGGAAAGCATATTTTACTGGGGCTCATAAATACTGGTGAACATTACCATCAGGGCAGTACGTGTCCTCCAGACAGAAACTGGCCTTGTGTCCCTCTGCAACCCTCGTGCCATTCAGAGTCAGCAGGTCGTAATGTGTGAACACTTCGATGCTGTGGTAGTGCCTGAGACGAAAGCAGGGAAAGTCCAGGTGAGAGTGCGTACGTGTGTGTGTGTGTGTCTGTGTGTCTATGAGTGTCATTTAGTCTAAGTGAACACTGGCTCCCTATGGCTTGTAGCCTAATGACCTCACTGCTTGAACACGAGCATGGGTGTCACCGTAACACCTCTTACAGAAGCTTGTTTTAGCGCCTGCTTGGTTGAGCTGTTTACTCATTCTTAGTGAATGGAGGGCTTTGAAACACACATCTATGGCTCTGATGTGTTGTTGTAACAAACTGAGGCGGTCCTGACTGTGCGAGGGCCACCCTGTCCTCTGTATTACACCCAACATGTGGCAACTGGACTGGTTCAACCGTCATTACCACGGACACGTGCCGCCGGGCGGCTAATGAATCTGGAGAGATGACAACACTGTTTCAGGCCACCCGTGACTTAGTGGGACACATCTCACACAGCCAACACTGTGGGCTTCAAATGGCTCCTTTTTCTCTCATGACGACAGGCCTGAAAGCGCTCTCGTCATCTGACAAGGAACTTGCTTACTGAAGGGAGCAAATCTGAGGGGCAGAATGGAATGTGTTACACCTGAGAAGAATAATTCATCTATTTACAACTCATAGACAAAAATGGTGCACAGGCCCAGGTACAAAGGATCTTATGTTTAATACCCGTGTTGCATGCTAGCAGCAGGCCTCTTGTCAAACCGTATGTGCACTGGCACAGAGATCATACTTTAGCATGTTTTCTTTCCTGCAAGCAATTGAATGCAATTAAATTAAATATAACTCAAATAGCTCAATGTGGAGGGACGTTAATGCACGTACGTGCAATGTGCACAAGGAACAGGTGTTTGTCAGAATATTTTTGACAGCCTCTAAAAAACCACAGCTAACCCCTATCCAGGACACTCTAAACCACAGTTTTCCCAAAAAACACTTAGAATAACCACAAGGTCAACCACAACATCCCACAAATAGTAAGTATTTAAATAATTTTTTTTCCATTGCAGGTACCTAAAAAGCCAATAACACCTCCATAAACTCCTCAGGGACGCTCTACCTGTGACACTGGTGCCATGTCCAGCTCTCTCTGGTTGCTTTGGGTCTGAAATCGGACCGACCCATGTTCATGATGCGGGATGAGAAGCGAAGCAGCCGTCGGTGGCCATAAGGCCAGTTCATCCTGGCAGCTGACGAGGACAGACAGTTCTCCTCATGGGCGCAGGTCAGAAGGTGGAGGGGGCGGTCCTCCAGGTAGGCCGTCTCCTGTACCAGCTGGGCATCCAGGACGAGGTCAGGGGCCGCTGAGGCAGGTCAGACATGAGAGTTTATGTTAGTATTCAAACTGTTTTCAAACCAGAAAAGACTTTAAGGAAGATGGTTAGACTTACTGTCTGAACAGCTGACCCCAGCAGCCTTTGTTCCCCCTCCTCGAGGACAATGGACGTGGTTGTTGCGGCGACACTGTTGAATCGAAAGCTCTGTGCCCACACAGTGAGTTCCACTAAGAATAACATCAGCTGCATTTGGGTCACCGGACCAGTACCAGGTCTCCTGTCAAAGGGAGGGCGTGGGGGTGGGGTCACAGGACATCAGGCTTTCCATCAGTGAGCAGTATCATAGCTCATTGTCTATCACATTGAATACAGGGGCTGTGACTATGGATTGGCCTCTATGTGTTCATTTGTTTGGACATCTGTTTAATTTTTTTTCTTTCATCAATAACTCAGACACTGCTGATGGGATTTTGACAAATCTTGGAGAAATGATGCCTCTGACCACTCTGGTCTGACATTTTCAAAATTACACTACTTGGTCTAGAGGTGGGAGTGCTACATTGTTCATTCAGGACATCATGCCCATAATTTGAGATGCTGATGATCTGAAAAGTTGCTGGGTGTATGCTGTGGCACTTTTGAAATTACCCAGATTAAGGGGTGGCACTAGAAAATGACATGCTCGCTGCCACCTTGTCAGTTATGGATGCTGTGTTGATCGAGGGGAAATCTACCTGATGAGCGCTGGCAGCGAAGCCCAGGCCGAGCTGTCTGCATACCACCATGGCCTCATTGATGCCCCAGTTCTCACTGCAGACAGAGCCCCAGCGCTTACGCCCGCCGACCTCCATCAGCACCTCCACGCGGCCTTCTGATGGGACTCTTCCACCCGCGAGCCGCACCTAGAAATCCATTAAATTAAAGGGTGAATTGAGCGGGTGATTCACAGGTGTCACTGCTGTTTGTTTTGTGATACTGTAATTTTCATACCGTGTTTTCTGTGCCAGTCTTTGGGACATTACAGCGTACTGAGGCATCCTGGCTGTGTTTGAATGTCCATGGTTGGACTTCCTGGAAGTAGCAGTCCAGGATGGAGCGCTCCGTCCCCGTACACTGGACACTGTTCATATGGATAGGTCCTGTACCTGAAGCGAGATGGAGATGTGGATGTAGATTTAAAGGCTATGCTGAAAAGAAATGAAACAGAGAAATGCAGAAACTAGAGGAGCATGAAGATAACCGAAAGGGGAATCATTCTTGTGTGCTGATTGAGACCACCCAACGCAGACACAACCGCATTAGCAAACTCTGTCACGCAAAGGAACGCACACACATGCAAGGCTCAGTAATCCTTTCCCATGAATGTGCTCTCTCTTTTTTAACGTCAAACCAACAATGAAAAGTTCCTATCTGTCATGACAAAATGCTCCTGCAAGCCAAGCAGCGGTACCACCAACATCTACTTTGGGGATCTGTCACGCCTCATTACCACCATTCTGTTGCTTTGGGCACAACAACAACAACCTTGTGTGTAGTCCACCACCCTGGGTGAGCAAACGTGGCCAGATCAGTGTCAACAAAATAAAACTTTCACTAGAATGCGTTTGTCGTTTAAAACCAGATAATCTCTAAACAACGTAGAAGATGGCGGAAAGAAAGAAGCTTAAGACTTTGTGAAGGCAAACAGCTGCAGCCACAATGATGGCAGCATATGACAACAAAACAAGCTATGGCTTCAGTGTTTTCTTAAAACAGACGGCACAAACTGCAGCACTTGGACATGAGGTTGAATTGAAATAAACACAACCAACACCACAGAAACCGGGGGGGGAGGGTAGAGAGAAAAAACTAGAAAAAAGGGCAAAAAAGATGATGATTGAAATGGTAGGGGCCAGATTGCAGCCTAACCCAATCTTTCTCTGTGTTGGTTTTGGTAGATTGCAGGCCTTCTTCCATACTGGTGACCATGCGTGGGTTCACATGTATGAAAAAGACACAGCTCAACCACTTCCAGCTCTATCTGCATGGTGAAGGCCACAAACTAGATCCTAACTCCCACTGTTTAAGTTATCAAGACAAACACGGAACCAACTCAAGGGATCCTCAAAATGAACGGTGGCATGCTGTATTTAAAACTTAGTTTCAGAAATCCACAAAAACCCAAAATAAATTCTAAGAGCTGGCCACACACACTTAACATGCACACAAACACACACAACCATTCAGGGTGTTTAACTCCATCGTGTATGTATATATATGTACTTCACAGGCAAAAATACACAGTGAAATAACAATGTTGGTCGTGAAAGAATATAGAAAAAGTTGTCCCTGTAATTTGCCTCACTGATGGTGATGATTAATGGAATGATGAAGGGAGTTTGAGGGTTGGTAGATGAAGTCTGAGCAGAGCGTTGAATATTTTCTGCACATTCAACTTGACTGACAGCAGACGGCAATATGAGAGCGACACTAATGCATAATATAAACGCAGAGGCTTAAATCCAGTATTTACTAGAAACAAGTGGCGCTTGATTACCATGTAATTAGAATTGGCAGATGCCACACATCATTTGGACAGATTAGAGAATTGACTTTAGGGGATGGAAACGGGAAAGTCGGTCACATTTTTGTTGAGAATAGCACAAATAGTTGGTTAGTGGTTGCAAGGGAAACCCTACTCTTCTCCTCTCTGAAATTACACTCCGTTTTAGGCACATTAATGCAGTGTGTGTAGTGTTTTTCTTTCCAAGGAACGTCTCTTTCTATGCCTCGAACAAAAACTTTCTGTCATCAGACAGATGTTTCTTAGCCAAGTGCTAAAATCATGTAAGATTGTAAATAGATCTGTCTGCCTGTGGTCTTTTAGATGGTCGAAGCCAACCAGCATCCAAGTCTGGTTTCCTTCATCAAGAGAATTTTTATAGCTAGTTAACAAGTTAAAAGGTGACACTTTAAATGTGAGGATGCTCTGTTTTTGCGTGTGTGTGTTTGTGTTTGTGTGTGTGTGTGTGCCTGTATACAACACTTGCAGGTAGTGCATATTTATGTGTTTCAACAAATATGATAAGTGAGACCATATTCACAGCCAGAATCTCTGACTGGCAGACGGCCTACCACCCTCTCCAGCCAACAAGCCAGTCGACCACAACCTTTATTACATTAGCCCATGTGACCATCGTAAATAATTCAGCACCCTCCTGTGAGATCCTATTGCTACATATTGAAGGATAGAAAATGATGAGTTTTTTCACGTGCTGACAGAGGTGTAATGCAGTGTGATGAGTTTATTGTCATTTATCTGTAATTTGGTTGCTTTTGCAGATATAGTGATTTTTCAAGAGAAGCTGTGTGCACAACTCAAACATTTGTACAAAACTACATATGAAACAATTCCTTCTTTCAGGCGGTCTTTCTTAGTGAGGGTTTGTTCTGTCTAAGAGTCTAATTTAGGTCTTTTTCAACGACATATAGGCCTGTATTTATGTGGTCTTCGAGCACATGGAAAATTATATGTCACTGTAAAATATCTAGCAGGCTCCATGTTATAGAAAGGAGGCTTTGAGTGGACTTTGAAGTCCAAATCATCCTGTATATGTAAGTTTAAGACAGAGACAGACATAAAGTGAGTACTGTACCATGTGTGTGCATGCATATGTGTGTGTGGGTGTCTGAGAGAAAAAGAGAGTATGTGCATATATTTTGGGCCCTATCATAATTGTACAAGCGCAACAGCAAATGTAGAGTGGTACGTCTTGTGTGGGTGTCTCCAAGCACACCTGCTATTTTGGCTTCATGAGTGTGCAGCAGTGCAAAGTGCAACCGGGCAGGGTGAAGGTGAATATAGATCGGAGGGTGTGGCCACAACAATAGCTCAACAAATGGAAAGAAGCTTTTCCGGGAAATCATTGTTGTCTGTTGTCTGCACGATGTTAACACACAGGACCGCAAATCTGAAGCCAGAGGCAGATGGTGCGTGCTTTTTTTAAACAGTTAATTAAAGAAAAAAACAAAGAATAAAAAATGTTTGAAGTATAATTGAAGCAGTTCATGCGTTTGTATCAATCTGGCACCATTTCAGTCATAATTCTACTGCTTTTCTCGCTGTAAATGGTCACATCATAGCTTTAAATGTAACAGGGGCTTTTGAAGAGCCTGGTTTCATTTACATGTGATTTAATACTAGTAAACACAGTTGATGTTATGTAGTACCGTGCTAATCATATCTGTCCTGCTGCCTTCAGAGAGCTGCAGGAATTCAAAGAACTGACAGAGAAGCAGCTGTGGATAAGAGATACTGTCAGAATTACAAACGTTAATCTGTGGATAAAAACAGACGTAACTGCTTTAGCCACATTATACATAATTTTTTTCTGTTGATTTACATGCATTAAGCGGTGGAAGAGTGCTTAATTTTATTACATTTTAGGTATCACTACACTCAAAGCAGACATGCTTTTGAGACGCATATTGTCAGTGCAAAATCTAAGACACACTTCCACCAAAATACCAATAACTCCTCGTTTGAATGAACTTCCCACTTGTGCACTGCGGTCTGATCAAAGTCAGGATATTGCCAAATGGCCAGAGCACTGCCCGCACTGGTTACTGCACCAGCATGAAAATAGGGCCTAAAGACTGTGTGTGAGTAAATCACAACTTCAGGAACATGTTATAGGAAACGTGCATTTCCAGGAGCAGGATAATATGAGGTAAAAGTAGGAGGTACAACTGCCATTTGTCAAACCTAACAGAGCCACATCTAAATGTTATAATTCTGATTTTATTACACACACACTACCATGCAATATAGTATGCCACCACTTACACGCTTGCCCGTACACAACCGTAGCTTTGTGGTAAGATCAGAGAAAACCTATTTTAGGTAGAAAATTGAAGGCTTTTTTGGCCCCTCCTGACAATTAAACACCTCTGCCTCAGTCTGCTGGAACCTGAAGCCTGACCCAACTGCTAAAGGTGCTGATTGAAACCAGACGACAAGGGGTGTGAAGGCTGGTGCAATAAAAGCCCCCTTAGAAGAGAAGAGCTGACTAAACCAGATTTTTGTTCTGTTAGACTCATCAAAAAAGAAGGTGGCACAAATGATATCATCTGCAGAAAACGAACTAAGAGGTTAAAAAGTAAAAGGCACTAATCCCAAAACACACACAAAAATATCCTTTGTGTGATCAACTGCTCAGCTAAACCAGCAGACTGTCATCCCACATTTCATCTCGATCAGCATGATTAGAGACTACACTCCAGTCTGAGACACAGGGAAGCCGTTCTCACATCTCATAAGGGTGGGGACACCAAGGGCGCAGCTGGATACTCACTCAATCTGTGCATCACCAAAGCTGGAAATTTAAAATCGAAGGCGAAAGACCACAGCTCCCAGTCAGTGAATGAAAAGCTTGCTTGAAGCTACGCACGATTATGTCTTTGGATTTAGTAACCGAATGCCAAAGTAAACCACAGTGGCTTATAGTATTACATTTTGTGCGTGACTGCAAGTGTGTGTGCGTGCATGTGCATGTGTGCACGGTGTTTGGGCAGCTGGTAGCCATGGCAAAGGAGCCATGTAATCACAGCTGGACATACTGCAATCAACACATTTGCAGCTTCACAAGGTAACATACACAGACAGACAGACAAACACACAAGCCCATACATTATCTGATCAGTCAGGGCAGACGGGCGCGGCGTCTTAAGATAAGCAAACGATAAGCAAAACACTGGAAATGTCTCTGTCTTCTTTGGAATACCATGACGCAAGATAAACACATTCAAACATCCAAAGTGCAGACTCAAAACAAGCAGATCAAATGTGGAGGGTTTTTTTTTTTTTTTTCGCTCTGTGCGACAGCACTTTTTTTCTTACCTTGACCCATGAAGGCTCCATGCAGGGCATCCTTGGCGCTACCAAAGCCCAGTTCTCTGCACACCACGCTTGCTGCAGGTCTGTCCCACATGTGGTCCACGATGGTCCCCCATTTTCCATCTCGGAGCACCTCCACGCGCCCCTCGCCCAGCCTGGGGCCGGCCTTCAGACGCACAGGCTGTACGAGGCAGCGAAGGGAATATAACTCAGTTCATAACACACTGCATGATTGAGATAGTGTAGGTGCAATTTTGTTAATCTTACCACAACGGGATGAGGGGCCTGAGGTCTTCCTGAGGACATGCGGGCAAACTGAGGTCCTGGTACACACTTGACCACTGCATGTCTCCCATTCTTACAAGGGGCGGTACTACGGGGGATTGACAGCTGAGCGAGGCACTCTGACAGGCTGTTCTCAATGCCCCGACAGTGAACTTTTTCTACCCAGAATCCCTTCTTCTTTGCCATGAGGCTCAATCTAGAGAGAGGAGAACGTTTTTGATCATATATTTTTAAAGCCGTTGATCAGTTTTAAGACTTAATTAACCACAATCAAAGGGAAAGTTCAGAAAAAAATTCCGTTCCATTTTTTTAATAATGTTTGATCAGATTTGACGCTGCTTTAATTGCGCTGGCAACGTAGCTCACGAGCTCATAATTTTCATCACATTTTGATTTAAATGTTTAAGCGCCTTTAAATGAACGTCAACTCGTGAGGTCTGCCGGCAGTTATAAAATGTGTAGGGTCAAAAATGGCAACACCAGGAATAGTTTTAGTCTTTTTATTACCTTGTTGAAGGATCTGCAACCTTGGTATCCCATATTTTCCTGTAAAAGAACCAAAGAGCAGAGATGGAAGTTAGCACTATCAGATGTGTTTATTTGCTGAGGTCACACACAAACACACACCACCCTGTCAGGTCACCTGGGCGACCAATTTCACATGCAAAGCGGTAGCGACTGCAGGATATACTGTAGCATCTGCTGTTTGTTTTATATGTAACCTGGCCACACAGGACGGATCTCTGCCACAGCGAGTGGTGGCACAAACACATAAAAAAAAGCAGTCTTACTGGGTTACTTTGTGAAGACTTAAAATAGTTACAGCTCAGACGCTGACTTTACTGAATCAAAAAAAATGAATCATACTGCTCTAAATAGAATTTCTGTATATAACACAAGAATGAGCTGTGCGTGCGGCTTCGTGGTGAGTGTAAAGTTCGGTATACTGATGACTGGTATAGTTTAAGGAAGAATGCAGTGTTCTTGTTCTCTTCATTCTCTGTGTCTCTTTCTCGCTTTATAGGCCCAGTAGCATGTATTTCCATCTGGGATGTGGGCTTCTTGCTATTTCCTGTGTTTTTGTTTTGTGTAAGTGGCCAGTGTATCATGTGTTCCTCAGCTATAAGGCGACAATGCTCAAAGTGTTTAACAGGAATGCGCTGCCAGGTCATTTTTATCCAAATTACCCACCTTTACTTTAAACTGACTTACACTCTTTGGATATAAGACATTTCTTGTTCCAGTATAATACAGCTTTGCACATAACTTCAGGATGTATGAACCATAAAAGGATAGGGGAAAAAAAATAAAAAGATATTTTGAACTATGTTGTTAACCTCCAAAGCCACACACAGTCCAAAAAATCCTGACATTCAACATCAGTGATGTACAACATTTCTGGGAAAACAGGGTTTGACCAAGCACGATATACAAACAAAAACTCTGGCACTACGCTGTGCTGCACGTCCGAGAAACGCCAGATCCAAATAGAGATTTATGCGCCGAGTAGGCTGGCTGACTCGGGAGAGCGGTGGAGAGGAAAGCCTTCTGTTCTCTTGGCAGACACGCAGAGCAGACATGCCACACAGACCATGCCAAGACATCCTCAAACCACTGCAAAGCACATGCACACACTCAGAGATGCTCACGCTACAACCTGGCTGCTTTTAAAAGTCTGACGATAAAGTTGGAGTTGCTGGAGTTTTGACCTCTTCAGACGTTTCCCTCGGTGAAGGTGAAGTGAAGCCAGAAATTCCTACTCTGATATTCTAAAGGGTCCATGGTTGACCCTTTATTGTATACAAGACAAGCCGTTATTGAGAGTCACAAAGGAGATTCAACAATTTCATCCATTCACACCCTGACAGCAGGCCTGATGCAAGGTTAGGGTGGGGTTAAGGAGCAATTTGCGCCTCAGCATGTTCGTCGTCCACCCAACATCCAGAACACATAGCTTATAATGTTTATTGTGCTCAGAAATGTAAAAACCTACAACTGGCATTCATCAAAATGAGTCAGTGAGGTGTAGTTTCCATTAAAACACACACTTCTTTTCAAGTGTAATCTATGCAAAGCTGTACATCAGCTTGGCATCCCAAGTGTGGGAGGCTTAAATGGTTTTCATTTTTTGTGGCTACTGACACAGTAAAAAAAAGTCATTAAAAATCCTCCAGTGCTCATTCCGGCAGCATCCGCCTTAAAAGAAACAAACATGTCGAAAGATGTTTGTATGAAAGCACAGGCAGGTCAATATTTGAATTTCTCACATGAACCCCTTACGTTTCCCCGTAAAGAAAAAAAAACTAAACAAAAAAAACCCCATAAAAACAAGCCGAAGACGGAATCAAGAGAAGCATTGTCACTGACAAGACGTTATGTAGATGGCTGTGTGAAGTCACGGACTGCTGACTGAACATTTTCCAACATCACATAACGACTTGTTTCCTGAAGCTGTAAGTAGTCAATGGACCAGAAGAGATCTCTCATCAAAAATATTAGTATTTGGTGAGGGAAACAAGTATACTTTCAATTCAGCAATCATTTAGCAAATAGAGGCGTTTTGCAAATTACAGATGCTATTTTTGAATAACACTCTTCAAATGGATTTAAGGTTGTTTCTCAGGCTCATTTAAAGCACAAATG
>JBAJHX010000033.1:11757352-11774240 GCA_037176925.1 Amniataba percoides | reverse complement strand
TGAAGAGCTCGGCGAAGTGCTTAAATTATGAACATCTGTAAATGAAATCTCAACGGCTTAAACAGCCTTGCTTGCTACCTTTCAAAGCTATATCAAACACTTGACTTGATGAGGCAGAAAAATCCCATAATTTTCAATCCCGTGCGTGGCTCTAAATCTTAAAATAAAGCCGCGTGTGATGTCAGGAGACCTGCTGTAAATTGCGACTGACACGCTGTATAGACTTAACACTTATTCTTTACAGAGTCTTGAATTACACTTGTAAACTATCTTAAATGTGTCTACCATGTGGCTCTGTAGTAACATGTCATGACAGTGGGGAGCATGCACATACACACACATTTTCCCATAAGGCAAACATGTCTGTGACTTGTTTGTGACCTCACCACAGACCAATCAGAAAACCATTTTCCTTCTTCAGAAACCAACAGGACTACTACACAGGCTATAAACAATACCTTCAGGTCCTTCGTTTGACTGAATAACAGCACTGTTTGTTAATGGTGAATGCCATTAAAAAGGAAAATAAAACATATAAATGTCCCCTTTGTAATATATAAAATCTCTTTTTTATAAATGTGTGTAATTGTAGTAGGTAGCCGTATGAGATCAATTCTCTCCATGCTGTGTGCTGATGCAGTGAACAGACTGGCCTACGGTATTAGTTTGTTTTCCATCTCCACAGCATTCATCAACAGTGTATCCAGCACTTGTTGTGGAGCCAAGGGAACAGAGTCTAATGATAGTGAGTCCCACCCGCCTGTTAAAAGACAAGCATTACACCACTGTTTGGATTTCAAACCCTCACACTCCTCACTCGGCTTATTCCACTTTGCATAGTTTTCCCATTTGAACAACCAAAGGCAGAAAACACACCTTTTGGGTACCATTTTGCCAGTATAAAACCTTAGTTTAATCTGTCCTTTTAATTTTTTTAGATTCATTGCTGTGAAGATTGGTAACAACTAAAACCTTGACTTAGAAGATGCTTATTCAGCACATTAGGTCGAATTAAGATGCTTTCAGTACAAACCAAGAAGTTGTCTTAACAGTGACTGACTGCTCAGCTAAAGAAAAATGAAAATGCATTACTTCTCATACAGAGCATATGGAAACCATTCTAAAATATTTTAGAACATTTCATACTTCCTTACTTTGAGTATCTATGAAAAGGATCTTGCATGTCAAATGGTTGCTAAATATTCCCATGGAGATCAGAGTGAGCTGATAAAAATCACTATGCTTCAGTTCAGTTTAGAAAGCCGGCTTCCAGCCTGTTCCGAACCACAAAAAATGCCACCAGCATGCATACAGAAATTAAAAGATGGTCAAATAAATTAGAGAGAATGTCACTGAGGAAGATCCCACAGACATCAGACAGGAAAACCAGACTCGGTCACACAGAATGTCACCCAAAAGCCTGAAAATGATACCCTCATCGTAAGAAAATTTCGACTGGAACATAATTAAACATAAAATGCCGGTTAAGTCCCCAAATCACTACAGTGACAGAGGAAGACAGACGAAGAAGACAGACAGCTGCTGACGCAGCGGGCCGTGCTGCAAACTGCAGCTGTAATTGGACATATTTCACACGAGCAAGCGAAAATCTGGCTCGTCCGACTGCTGCTCTTGTTCCGTCTCTCCATCTACTCTTGTTACTCTTTTCCTCCTCCTTCGCCAGCTCCGTCTTACTCTCTCTCACATACACAGCTATAATTGGGGGTGTTTTTTCACTCTCAGCAGAAAACCCGGAGAGCCTTGGTCCTAACCAACCCGTAATTACAGCATCTTCAGAGTCTCATCCAAGAGACACACAGAGCCCAGAGACATGGCACGGTCCGGGATTTCTAAGAATGGACTGAGAGACTTGGAGTAAGCTGGAGAAATGGTGGGGGGGAGTGTCACTGGCTAAATTTGGTCAAACCATGCAATACAATCCTAAGCTTTCCTGGCAATCGTTAAAGTGGAAGCTGTTACATGAAAACTGAACATCATATTGTCTCACACCCGATTGTTTCTCTGTGACTCTGCTAACATTTTGTAATTATAATTACAGTGTGTGCAACCCTTACAATTACCCTTAAGTCAAGGCTGAAGCAGCACTACCTGTATTTCAAGCATTCTTCTGTTTGTAACTGTCAGTTGTATATAAACATCCCAAAACAATAACAATGATACGGTTTCATCCCGATTTCAGAAAAACCAAATACTTAACTAACCAAAATAACTTGAGTGCATCACTGGCAGCTAAGACGCAGAGACGTGTGTACACCTTGAACCAGTCTGAAGTCCAAAAAACACATGTCGAGAGGGAACAAATATGCATGTGTGCAGATAAAAAACAGGTACGGATTTGGAAACAAACACATCATCGCGGTTCAGACCAGTTTAGCGCCTGAGGCTACGGCAAAACCCCAGGTCATACCCGGGACATGCAGACCAAGATGTATTGTATGTATCAAGTCACGGCCGTTTCCACACCAGAGCCTTATAATTTAAACGCAGAATAAACGAAACCCAGTGGCAAAGGTTCGCCTTTTCACTGTACATTTAGGAGCAGGGATGCTGGATAAACAATATTATCCACTTTGTTGTGGTCTGGGTCAAAGACTAAAAGAGCTCATGGAGTGGTATTGTTCAAGTGTCTCTTCCTTGACCTCAGACGGAGATTTAAAAACATCCTGAAAGAGCCTATGAGCAGATTCCCTGCAGGCTTCACTCCAAGCCCTTCAAGCTACAGCAGCCATGTCCCTCTCGGTCATATCTCTCTCTTCTTGGTGAGCAGCCAAATCTCTTACGTCGCAGCCATACAAATCCACCCATCTAACTCCTCCCCCAGCTTCTGCTTGTACTTCTCGTGTCCCTTTCTTTGCATTAAGTGGCGAATCTGTGCTGCGATGGGAAATCGAAGAGAGGCACGAGAAGCATCGTACCTGCAATGCGGGGAAGCCGCGCTCTAATAAATGATCCCGTACAGATTGTGTACAGAGTCGGGCCAGGCTGTTTGATGACACCTCATTCTGAGGACTTTTATCACTGAAGATATGATGCCTGATGATGCCCTCCTCCAACAATAGAATCCAGTTATAGTGTCACTGTGTTCCCAATAACGCAGAGTTCAGTGGAGCTTAATTCAAGGGCAATGCAGAAGCGCTCTCAGTGAGTGAGTGTGCTCCAATAGGGGCTGTTTGAAAAGTCAATAAAAAGTCAGAAAAGTCTATAAAACAAATAAGTTGCTCCCTCAACAGTTAGAGCCTTTCAGTAGCGAGAGGAATCTAGCACCTACAGTACAGAGCAGATGTTGCGGTCTGTCGCCAGTTGAGTCAGAATAACCTCGGCCAAGAGAGGGAAGGAATAGCTAAACTGTGAATCACCTAAAGCCGGCAACTCTCCAGGAGCAAGATCCAACTGGGTCCCCCTTCCACCGAGGAAGCGAATGGTCAGACACTATTCGTTCTTATAATAGCAATGGAGTAATTCGGTGCTAATGTGTGGTCCTCCTGCGGTTTAAGAGCAGAGCCTTCCCAAAAAAAACACTGTCAGTCTTTGCAGCAGGAGGAGAGGAGGTGTAGATGTGTGTCACAGGGGTAAAGGGAGACGCCTAAATACAGTTCATGTATGCACGTGTCATTGGAACAGGGTTTGCATGAGACTGGTCACGTGGTGGGGCTGGAACCTCAACACACTCAAAAAAAATAGTTATTTTGGGAAATACATGACTTCACTTTCCTGCTGAGAGTTTGATGAGTTAGATAACATTAATACCACTCTCATATCTGTTAGTTAAATACGTAGCTGGAACATTTAACCAGTTAGCTTAGCATAAAGACTGGAAATAGTGGGAAACAGCTGGACTGGCTTTTACCAATGGTAACAAAATCCATCAAACAAAACCACAGTGAAATGGGGAATAATCCGTTTTAAACGTTTCTTTCCCCAAGATGTCAAATTATTCCTTTATGAGCACCAAAATGTGTCCTGTGGATTGAATGCATGGCAATTCTTATTTACTTACCCTTTATTAAGTTATTTCCAGATTCTAATCATATCCTTCCTCATTTTAGTGTGTGCTTTCTCATAAAACGCTGATGAATTTGAGAAGTTTAGCTTGACATTTCTATGCTCCCCGAAGTAATGTACTGAAAGACGAATTGTTTTGCTACCGGTACCAAGATTAAAGCATTATACTGGGAACACTATCAAAAAGATTTCATAATACCCAGCTTTAGTGCACACACACACACACTGGCAGCACGTCACACACGCTGCTGGTGTGTGTGTGAGGAAGAGATGCATGACCGACTCAAGCCTGCAGAGGCTGCCCTGCCAATAAGACGAGTCGTTTCACAAAGACCCTCATCCCGCTCTGTAATGCCTCTGTCTCACACATGGTATCGATGGGAGAGTTAAAGCACAATCAGCAGTGATATTACACCTTGGCACGGGGAATCTGAAAGTTAAAGTAGGGCTGTTTGTCTGAAAGCGGCAAGCTGAAGATAGCATCGGCGAGCGACAGGGAGAGGGAGCGAGAGAGAGGTAATGAGGTGAGCAGAGGTGATTTGCCTAGAGAGGGGTGTAGAGAAAGGGCAGTCGAGAGGGGACAGGGATCCCTTTATCATCATCCTGAAGCTGGGGAAAGGAGGGGGGAGAAAAGGGGGACACGGGGGAGAAGTGGCTGGGGGAGGAAGATAAGCCCAAAAAAAGACCTTTACTCAAAATAGCTCTAAACTGGATGCCACTGTTGTTATTTTTTATTCTTCAGGATGTGTTTTTACTCACTTAACAATGGGATGAATGGCACGGCGTGCTGCCCTGCTGAACTACAGCCGACAGCCCGGTGCTTTGTAATCTGAACTTAAGCTCACAAAGGTAAAATGGTGCTGGCAGGTAAAATTCATACTCACTTGTACATTTTGACATTGTGTTTAGTAGCCTCTGGAAAGCCGAGCATCCCACACACAACCCGGCTGCTGTTGAGACTCCAACCCAGGTCACAAACCTGCCTCCATCTCCCAGCATGCTTTACTTCCACCACACCTTCTGTGATCAGGGTCTTCTTCTTGGTGGCCATGAGGATGGGACGAAGGCGGACCTCCTCGATCTGCACCTTGCTCTGACCCTTGAAAGGATGCACATCATCATTAGCTGTTGCTCGTGTTTCTGGGAAACGCACAGGAATGTGTACGGACTGCAGTACCTGGTAGTGGTGGTGTCTCTGGAACCTGGGGATCTCGTGTTGATGCCCGTTTCCATAATAGCCGTATCCTGGGTGTCTGCGGACGGCCACAGGGCTTTGCCACTGAGGTGCCGTGCTGCCACTGGGCCTGGCGGCGGTGGTGGGGCCTCTGCTGGCCGTCTGGTCTAGCCTGCGCTCGGGGCTGCACACCACCCCCAAGTCTTCAGAGTGTTTACAGTCGTTCACGCCCCAGCCGTTGTGCTTGCAGTCCTTCAGGGACTTCTCCGAGCCGTCACAGCGTACATTATCCATCCATATTGGGCCTTGTGAAAGGACAAACAATCTATTACTTCATTCATTGTGATGCTCATTGATTGTTCAATAGACAAACCGTGGAGTGCATCTAGACACGGGCCCGGGACCAGTTCCTAAACAGCTAACGCTCGACTTTTACTGGCACGCTGATTTAGGGTTGCACCTTAGCGGAGTGTTTAGCAGTAGATACACAGTATTTTACAAGGCAGGGTGCTGTAGATCCCACTCCTTGAATCCACTCAACCTTCTCTTTAATTTGGATTTAAAAGCAGCAGTAAAGAATGTCCATAAACCACAGCGAAGTGTTGCGCAACTCTGGCAAACGAATGCTGTCATTATTCTGAAACAAATGCCCCCCCCTTTTTTTTGGCTCATATATCTGCCCAGCCAGCCTGCCAGGAGACCTTAACGAGACGCACACTCCTCCAATGCCGCCACAAGTTATCTTTGTCACTTTATGATCGCAGTTATTTTGGATGTCTTAATTGGTGGACCTTCTGAGAAGCCGTACCACCAAGTTTGCTGAGGGACAAGTGAACTTACAATATGCCTGTGACACCTTAAATCTCTATTTAATGCTAATAAGACGAGCCTTTTCAGATCACTGGGATGGTACAGGAAGAAGGCAGGTAAACCACAGGTGTGCATTATACCATTAACAATGGCTCTGTTCCAATTAACTGGCCCATTAAGCCCTCTCGGTGGCAGGGCGCCAACAGTGCCAAAGCTAAATGGACCGCAGCCATTATTAATAATATTAGCTACACCTGTAGTTTTCCTGCTGTGACGTGTCAAATGTCCCAGCCTATCAGAGGCTCCCTTCGCCACTGACATCCAGTCAGTCTGGCTTAGGCCTAAAAAGGCAAACGGTGACTTTTGACCCCTCTGTGTTGCTGTAGCTAAAGTCTCTCACCTTCTCCCTCTCCGTACTTGGCGCTGTGGGCCCACGTGATGCCCGCCCGGAAGCCCAGCTCGCGGCACACCACGTTGGCCAGTTTGATGTCGACCTCGTCGTCGCACACGGTCCCCCACGTGTTGTTGTGCAGCACCTCCACGCGCCCCTCGTGCGGCTCGCGCGCGTAGCTGCCCGCCAGGCGCACCTTGGCGGCCGGAGCGCGCGCAGCCCTGCGCGGGGGGTCCGCGCGCGCGGGGCCGCCGAGGGTCAGCAGCACGAGGAGGAGGAGGAGGAGGAGAGAGGGGGAGCTGAAGCGGAGCGTCATCGCGGTAGAGAAGAGGAGGGGGGGTCTGCAGGGCAAAACACAAAAATACTTTTTATTCAGTCAGACGTCGTTTTTAATGTTCACTCCGGTCAAACTGACCCGAGCGGCCAATTAAGTGCTCGGTCATTTGAAAGCGTCAGGCCGATTTCCCCCTAATGAGCTGCATCTATCATCGCTTTCAGACACATCTTGAGATTTAAGAATTCAGAGTTAAATCCGCTCCTACGCGAGTCAGGAGAGGCTGCCTGCTGATTAAACGGCCCAACGCTGACATCCTCTGGACAAACAGGCCAGGCAGTCTGCTCAGAGCTGTGAACACATGCTGCACTGTCACAGTTACAGCTTATCTGTTCACAGTCAGACAGATAAAAACTTGTTTTATGGTACCACATTTGATTTCTCGCTGCAGCATCAGTGTCACTGTGATGCAATGGAAGCCCTTATAAACCAAAAAAAAAAAGAAAAAAAAAACCCTCATCAAAATGAATGCATGTCAAACTCAGGCATGTAATTTGGGACGCACAAGCGCGTTTTTGTATTGCAATTCACGTGAATTAACATTCCCCCGAGGCAAACTAACCAGACAAGAGACGCGAGGCAGGTTTTAACTGGAGGTTCACATGTGGCACGGCCCAGCAGTGGAGGCAGACACTAAATCAGCGCAGGCCGCAGGACAGCACAGAGCACAAAATGCACAAAATCTGTTTGTCTACTGTCATGATGAAATTATAAAGGAGCAAACCGACTACAAGCAAATACACTCTGTAGACTGGCCTCAGTAAATCACAGTGAGAGAAACGAAGCTTGTAGTGTAAAAAAGCCTCATTCTGTCTGTTGTCGCCGTTTAGCTCAATAAAATGTAAAACAACAATACAATATTTTCTCAAAAGTTTTTTTTTACTGTGGCAGTTTCTCAGCTGAGTGAATTTTAGTATTTTATCCACTTAAAATAGACAATCCTAAAAGGAGGAAAGCATCTCTGCCCTTAAAACACCTGTTACACATGCACGTCAGATGCATCTGTATATTTTAAAGTAAGAAAGAAAGACAACAGTCAAATCAAATGAAAATCAAATCATTTTCTTCACCATGAAAAGATGTAAGAGGAGAAGCTATAAGGTGAAGGTTCACTCACCTGGCAGGCAGCAAATGTTTGCAGTGGTGGACGTCACTGGCTGGGGGAGAGTGACTGAGTGAAGGAGTGTGCCTACTAAATGCTCTCCTTAGTCAATCCTCCCTTCTTCCCTCCTTCTCCCTATATCCCTCCCTGACTCCCTGCCTCCCTCCCTCCCTCCTCCTGAGCTCTCTGTCCCTCTAGGTGTCATTCTCACATGTTGAAGCGCTGACAGATGCTTAAAATTGTAAACGCTCCTTCATCAGATTGCGACCTAACTGCCGTCACGGTGCTCCGACGCTGCTCCCATAAAATCTAAAAATACCAAAGTAGTGGCTTCCCCCAGCTGATGGAGGATTTTTGTCACTTTAACTTGTTCCATGCGTCTGTCCTTGCTGACATTTGTACAGTTGTGGATGTGAACTTTTTAAGCATTGAAACATGGGGCAGTGGTTCATTGATGAATTAATCGGACTGATCTCCAGAAAAGAATCATCACTTTCAGGATGGGATGCGTCGTGCTGTAACACGTATGCACTTCAGACATTATGAAACTCATTTTTACGATTTGGTCATGGCTTTTTTTTTTTTTTTTGTCCGATTGGGCCTCTCTACACCTCTCTTCTCCAATAGGCTGAGGATGCTTTACACAACTGTGCGCTCGGGGCGTTACACAACCTTCGGGCGAACGTGTGTAAACGTAACCAACAGGAAGGACTCTGCTTCCAGAATAGTTTCAAACATCAAGTTCCAAGTGTCTTAAAGAAGCTCCCTGTACCGCAGGGTAGATATTTCCTTGTTCAGATGGCCGCAAACCACCAGCTCTAAAATAGGCCCAGCCTCACCGTAGCCATGGTGAACGTGACTGATGAGAACGCGCCATACCACCCCTGCCCACGAATATGTTACTGTAGTCTAACCTGTTATCATGGCATGGGGAGCGTAAAAATTGAACTCGTCGGTGTAGATCCAGATAAGAAAAACGATGAAAAAGTCCAATTTATGGCTCTCTAGCTGGGGTCACCTCAGTGCTCAGTCCTGATCCGACTTCCTCCAGATGTCCACTGAGGCCGCTCTACATGTTTGAAACTTGTTTATTTATTTTTCAAGTCATTTCGGGAGGATTTGGGACAAATTTAGAGGACGTGGAATTTTTGGGCCTCAGAGTGTTGTGTTGATAGACTTCATTTCAGTTTTCAGGCAAACCTCAGTGGGCACCTTTCTGAGGTAGCGGAGGTTTATTCATAGACATGAAAAATTACAATCATGACAGGGGAGGTAGGAACTGAAACATCAACCACGGCCATAAAAAACACTCACTTTTATGCCGAGTCCCAACAGGGTGAAAAAAAAAATCATATGTGTGTATTTGTGCGCTCACATGTAAACTTTGAAGCTGTAATTGAGATGTTTGTGTGTGCCCGTGATGGTGCGACTGGGTGGCAGGATGGTGGTCCCTCCCTGACTGGTAAACCCGAACAGGAAGAGCAGACCCCCTATTAGCGGGGCCAAATCAGAGGGATCTCCAAGGCCGGCAGGGAGATGAACAAGACGTTAAAAAAAAGGGGGAAAAAAAGGGAAAGGGGGTTTAAAATATAACCATCATTGCTGCACGTGACAACTTTTCTCCTTCATTATATATGTTGCACTGTTGTACATCAGCCTAATTAAATTAGACCAGACAGGTGTGCCAATACTTAACAGCTCAGTAAGTGTGTGTGTGTGTGCTGGTAAGAGTGTGTTGCGGGGCTCGCAGAGGGCTCACAGGGCTAAGACTATCTGAGCAAGGCAGCTCTCTCTCTCTCTCTCTCTCTCTCTCTCTCCACCTCTCTAATTACGCCGACCGAGCCGGCTCTGCCCTTACCCACAATCTGTGGAGGCATGAAATAAATACATGCTCTCCAACAATAAACAAGTGCCTTTTCAAACGACAGCACCTCCTCGTGCTCACCCCCACTGCCGTCTCTCTGGGCTTTCGTAATGCTTTTACTTTCATGCCGGCTATAGGAGCATGTAGGCACGTACTGTATGGAGGACATGCTGTGCAGGTTACAGGGCTGAGAGCGCAGGGAGCTGCAGGATAAACAGAAGGATAAACTGACTGAGATCAAAATGGGCTTAGAGTGTTAGCAGTGTATACCCACTTAAATCTGACATACAGTGGTTGGAAATTTTGGAGCACATATGAATGTGTCCAAAATCAGTCATGTTAAAGGACGTGCATGCCATTTTAAAGAGGCACTGAGATAACTTATTATTGCACTTTGCACTTTCACACTGGAAACAGAAAAATCAAAAATCAAAGCAGCAGAGATGTTTTTCAAATTTTTGTCCCCAGTGTGAGTCAACCTCCAAAAACACTGGATTCTACTTTTCCTATACTGCAATCTAATGCCATATTTTCTCAGAAGACTTCTGCCTCCTCTGTGAATGCTCACTTAGCCCTCACACTTTTAGGTCGTTACATTGGCTTTCTATCATTAGTTTATTTAAAAAAATAACATATTTTTCAAATGCCATTGTACTCATTTTGTTAACTTGATGTGTTGAATCCACAGAGTGACCGCTTCATTGTGCAGCATCTTGCCCTCTCACGCTTGTGTGGAGCACACAAGAGTTTGCAGGTGGCATCAGGCTTTAGTTCCTCTCTATTCAAAATGTCATATGCGGCATATTGGTTGCTTTTCCCACACGTTCTCAGTACTGTTAGTCATGTCTCCATCTCCCGCTGGTCTGAGTGGTTACACATACCCTAATGCATCTTTCATTCTGGCCACACAACTGTCTCTTACTAGTGATGACAGGGTTACTATATTCCCCCCGCACCAGTCTGGTCGGCTTTGATTTACTTCTTTGGGGTTTTGAGCATCAGGAATGACTTAGAAGTGACTTCGAGCAACGTCTCGCTTCCTGGTGATCAAAAAAGATGTTTATGTATGGGATGGGCTAGAAAGGTTGGTTACATATTTCAGTGTAGACCTTTTATGTGCAATACCGCCCTCTTGTGGAAGAAAAGAACACCACACACCAATGCCAGAAAAATCATGTTTGTAAAATATTACAAATATAATTGCATACCTTTTTTCCCCTAATTTCACATTACTCTTGTAGAGACTCACAAACAGGTGGTATAGGTTGTTCAAATACATTTATTAAATATAAAAGACTCTTATTTTTGCAGTGCAGTAACAATATAAAATATTTGGAAGATTAACAGGATTGCAGTGCTCTGGTTATCAGGGTGCAGATGATAATTAAAAATACACTATCTGAAATAGTTTGAAACAAGGCAAAAATGCTGAAAACATACTAAAAAGAAAAAAAATTAAATGCAGGGGAAACATTTTGTCCATTCTAAAATATCCATATGAAATCAAAACATGCTCCGAGAACATCCAATACATTTTTATTAGTTTGAAAGATTATATGCACTGTGCAACCATAGTTAACAGCACCAGTCAAAAAAGAAACAAGCGAGTTAAATCAACAAGTGCGGTCTTAAGGTTGGGTGTCCAATTCCTTTTTCACAAGTCTGAGCCACAAGATAGAAAGTATGACAAGAAAAGTAGAGGTGCGTTGTATGTGACAGTGTTCTTAATAATGCTCGCCTCTTAAAGCAGAGAAACAGGTGGTACATTTCTTTAACTGATCATAAAGTAAAAGGACAAAAAGGCTGAGAAATTAAAAGCTGTATTTAGATCCCAAAGTATGATGTAAAAAAGAAATAGAAAAAAGTCAGGTATAAATAGGAAAATAAATACTCTCACCATGCTGCATAGTTTACTGGAGAACGTAGTGTGGACTTAAACCAGGTGTTGTAGGTGTAACTGTCATCTAGTGGGTGACGCAGAAACACGCCCCAGTGGGTTTTAATGCAATGTCTAGTGTTGAAACTCGTGAAAGAATGAGGATGTTTTTATTGCAGAGCCATCAGATGACGCTTTCTTTGGTTCACTGAAATACTGAAATGGAGACCACTTCTAAGGTTAAAAAAAAAAACCACTGCTTTTTCAAGGTTCAAAGGTTCTTTAAGTGGATCACGTTACACACAAGGCCATGCGTGTGTGTGTGTGTGTGTGAGTGTGTGTGAGTGCGTTTGTGTATATACATGACAGAGCATGATTTTTCATAAGGCACTACCGTGTAGTATGAACTTGTTTAGCAATCTTGCCAATCTGTCATGGATAAGTCAGAAAAACACACAGAAACTGACTTCCGGAAGAGGTGGTAGCTGTGTGTGGGTTTGATATTGACCTGACAATCGAGTCTGCACTTTTCTGTTGCATAGACACGGAGCACTGTGACTTTGCTATGCAAATGTACCAGAACAAGCACACTGAATATTCTAATGCGGAGAATAAAATTGAGGAATACTAATTTGCACTGGGTAAACAGATGTGTGCAGCAACAAGTTCTCCTTTAGTCTGCAAAACAGAGAGGGCATCGCTGCAGAACTGAAAGCCCCTTGACATTTCTTCCAATCTGATAAAACCAAAAACTATGCCCTCAAAATAGCCATAGAAATAAGTACTACCTCTCTCAAACAGTCTCATGAAAAACTGAACACTGGATTGTATGGAGGCATGCTATGTGCATCCACATCCAAAAGGGAAGCCAATAGGTAAATAACGTGAAACATACGATCCATGCACATACAATTTTCAAATCCCATGTATGATCATCTTAACTAAGGCTACATAAAGGCACCTCTGTAGCTTATTGGCTAAAGGTAACACCTCATTTGCATAGGGGAGCCACTGAACTGTCAAGTACATCTGTTGGCAAGTCTTTGGTATGGTGATCAATGTGCTGATATTGGCACAGGAATAAGTGAGGTTGATGTGAGCAGCAGATGTGGGCAGTAGAGAAACCCCATCTAGGTATTGATCAATTTACTGTAGTTTAAAAATTGGGAGGAACACTGTTGTGTGATGAATGTTAAAGGAGGAAAGTCCCCAGAATTACCACTGAAGAACCTTGGCTTGAAAAATCCACACCATGTCCTTTCATTACCGCTGTACATGAAAGAGCCATTACTTCTTTTTTCCAATAGTGGACCAAAGCAGTTTCACTTCCTCGTTATGTTGCAAGCCTGTGAGTTTAGTTTGTATCCCTTAAAACGGAAATAGATCACCATGTGCCACGAAGCCCTGCGATTATGAGGGTTTTAATTCAACACAAAAGACTACAGCAGGTGAATCAGATGCTTCCCTCTGTTCGTTGCTGTACTGTTGAGCAATACCACTCAGTTCAGTCTTTTGACAGAAACAAAAACCCTTCATACTCTCAGTCTTTTGCAGCACGTGTGACTATACCCACCTCAGAGCCTGTGCCAGCTCGGATCCTTTGACACTTGGTCCATTCTGTTACAGTAAATATCTTTTAGCCCACAGAACCAGGTCCAGTAAGTGGCAGCTCCTTCGGCTCCATCTGTGCATCCCCCGTTTCCTGTAGACTACTGGGGCAGAGAGTGAGCTGAGTTCAAGGCTGCCAGGGCTTCCTGTCCTTGCCTTTCTGATCAGGAATGTGTTTGTAGCGACATTTGTCCCCGAAATGGCAGCCAGTGGTTCTCCAGAAGTAACACTCGTCTCCGTTCACTGGCCCGCGTCGTCGAGGTCTGGGCAGAGGGGACATACGACAAAGTGTAAGCACTTAAAGTGTAAAAGCGGATAAAACTGAAGTCCTACTGCATGATTTCAGTGACCTAGAGCGTTTCTAAAATGCAGCTGAAGTGGATCTTACCCAGCAGCAGCAGCAGCAGCTCCTGCCTGCTGTGTGACAGGGAGACAGGTCTTGAGTGGAAAGGGAAGGACCCTCTGAGTGCGGCGGTCTGGATAGCGCACCACTAAACGTGTGTTCTCAATACAATAACCCTATGAGAGGAAGCACAGGCACAACTTTAAGTCCAGAACAGTATTCTTAAAAAAAAAAGAAAAAAAAAGAAGACATTTTTGAGATTGGGGAACCAAACATTCAGACTCACATTTAGTTTCTCCATGGCACGAGCTGCCATGTTTGCATTCTTGAAGTTAACGAAGGCACAGAATCTCTCATGCAGAACACGGATACTCTCTATCTCACCGTACCTACAAAGCAAAGCAAACAATTCAGCAGGCCAGTAAGAGGTTACCTGGGTTAAACATTAGATTTCCATATTTCTATTCAAAGAGGAAAACAAACATTTTGTCTTGTCAGTTACTGAATTAGGACCTGGCATGTTGTGCTTGTACAGAGTGGTTTCAAGTGATAAATTACAGTAATGTGAAATATGTAATCAAGGTCATACATTTTAAAAAGGTCCCACAGGTGTTTCTCAGTTAGTTCGGTTGTCACATTTCCCACCCACAGAGATGGACAAGGACTCCTGAAGGAACGAGAAAGAATGTAAATGGAAGTAATAAAATCACAGCTCAGGCACATAATTTGTTGAAACATCTCCAAAGAACACTAATGGCAGGACAATCTGTAAGAAGTAAAGCGTAAACTTAGGCAAAAAAAAATCCATTCTAGCCACCAGAGAAGCCACCAACACGTAACTCCTGCTATGATTGGACAGGCAAATTGTCTCCTACCCTGGTTGCACAGCTGACGGATCTTGGCTCCAAGCTGCAAAGTAAAAAAAAGACCTTCATCAACAGAATATATGGAAAAAAGGCTGTATATTATTCTATACATCACTGCTCCCCTGTGTTTTTCTAAAATATGACCATGTGATTTTACCCCTGGCAGCATCAGAACAAGATGCCAGAACAGCCTGCACAGTTGAAAATTTCTCCAGCAACAAGACACTTTGTCCTTCTTCAAAACCATGCTCCTGAGGAAAGAGTTAAGAAAGAAATACAAAGCATGAAAACACAATCAAAGGAATTACGTTTTAAGATGACTAGTTAAATGCTGCTTCTAAAAATGGAAAGCTCAGAGGAAGTTCTGCTTATTTTCATTCCCCGCAACCATGTTTACAGGAAACACCTTTGTCACTTTGTTTACAAATGCATTTACCATCAACTGCAGCACTTTGCAATTAAAAAGGTCGATGACGGCCTCCTCACAGTCTTTGTCCAGTTTCAGCACCTGCTCCATCGCCTTCTCAGCCTCACTGTACCGCTACGACAGACACACAGAGACCCACAGAAATGAGCTAATAAAGGATAAGCTTCTCAGAAAGTCACAAGTGATAGTTTATTTTACACGCTATACCCTTTGACCAAACTGGTCTGTACGTACTTTCATTCCCATGAGAGCACTGCCCTTGCGGAAGTGTCCTTTGGGCCAGTCTGGGGCCAGCTGAATGGAGCGCTCAGCGTCTGCCAGGGCTTGAGGGTACTGCTCCAAGCAGTAATAGCAATAGGAACGATTCCCAAAGAACCTAGAGGACGCCGGTTAAAAAAAGCTTATGTGTCTGCAATACATGTGCGCTGTAAAAATGGAGCTGTGACCACTAGTGTTGTACCTGTTATCCTTTGGATCACATTTGATGGCTTCTGTAAACATATTGACTGCTTGTGCATACTGCCCCTCTTGTACCAGCTGAATCCCTTTTTCTGCTAGAAAGACAAAAATGCTTGTAAACAATTCTCTGAGCCGGTCGCCAGACGCTGATACATGCCTACAAAGGTATGTAGAATCAATAATGTCCTTCAAGGCTTTGTTTATGTTATTCTAATGAGTAACCTGTTAAAAAGAATGACTGTGTAACGCGCTACGCAGAAATCATTCCTTACCCGTCAGTGATGCGCTTTTCTTGGTCATGGTGTCAGTTCCATTTGACTGTAAGAGAACAATTATCAGTTCATTTTCACATCCATTGAAATGCACTTTTGAGCAGGAAACGCTGCTTTGATGAGCCTTTTCAAATCGAGCACATAAAACATGCATACATACATTTATACCTGATAAAACAATAAGTACATAATATATAATAATATGTACATATATAATTTACAGAAACAAATACCACTTTTAAGTTTATAGCAGCTGATATAGTGTTGTGCAACTTTTGTCTATTTTATCATTTAACAACTATAATGTATCAAGATAATCTAATTTAAGACGAGGTCAAGGTCCACACTTACCTACATAATACAGCTGAGATATACAAAGTCAAAACACACACACACACACACACACACACAACTGCTGTAAAGGCTTCCATGGTCCACAGTCCACTTTTCCACACAGGGCTTTCTAACTACTGCCACAAGAAAAATATTGGACAGTTCAACTGAAGTCCTACTGCATGATTTGAGAGTTTGGCAGGGGTTCTTGCTCCACCTGCTCATTTCACATTATCTGTCAGCATTCATTCACCTCTCTCCTGGACTCATTCTCCTTGTTTTCTTTGGACTTGCGACTCGATCCTTTGGGTTTGATATGGCTAGCAGCATTAGCAAAGAAGGCACTGCTCACATCCCACTCTGGCTCCTGTGGGACAGTCAGACATTGGTGTTCAACCATGTGTCACCCAGGCTTTTATATCGAACAAAAGCTACACCGACTGACTCGTAGACTTCAGCTACAGATGTGGTAACAGCGAGATTTTCTACTGGCATTCAAACCTGCCTATGGATTCACAGTGGTCCTACCTCCTCAGTGGACCTGGTATGGGACTTGTGATGTCCTTTAATTCCTGAAGGAGCCACGGCTGGAGCGCCAGTGTACTTGTGTGAAGCAGCCGATTTAGGATCTTTCTCCTCCTCTTTCTGCAGCCCTCGTTTCTCCTCCTCAGCACCAACTTCTGCTTCTGACTCGCTCTCATCCAGCTCGGACTCCACAACGCCATCCTCATCTTCGTCATCCTATTTTTGTATGTGTAATACCATATATTAAAAAAACACACTCCAGTAATTCACAGTAAGGAAAAATGTAGAGTACATGAGGAGGAATAATATTAATAATAATTACCCGTTCTGCACTCTCGTTTTGCTTAACTTGCTCCTGCTTCTTGCGTTTTCGACGGCGCTGAAACAGGCACAGTAATCGACACATCAGGAAATGCATGACTTTATAGACTTTACTTCATAAAAGTGCAACAGGTAGGATCTTTAAGGGGAGTAAGGAGAT
>JBAJHX010000033.1:11746432-11757252 GCA_037176925.1 Amniataba percoides | reverse complement strand
ATCAGGAAATGCATGACTTTATAGACTTTACTTCATAAAAGTGCAACAGGTAGGATCTTTAAGGGGAGTAAGGAGATGTGTGCTCACCTTCCTTTTGGCTTTGCGTCGCTCTGCCTTTTGTTTGACCCTTTCCTCCTCACTCAAATCCTCCTCTCCGTTTAATACATCCTGAAAACACAAACACAGAGTTGAACATTACACATTGTACCACCGCCCCGTACAGTCCTGATAAATGACCTGTCAGCCCGACTCTGTTTGTTTACCCTCGACAGAGTGGCATCATCACTTGGGTTGGCGGTTGCAGCATCACAGTCCATCTGCTCCTCCTGCTGCTGCTGGACAGGGGGGCCTGTTGGGAAACACACAGCACGTCAGCTTATTGAAGCCCGATTACGCCGTCTTCATCTCTGCCAGTGCTCCAGAAGCAGGTATGCCGTCACTTGAAACAGCTCTAGTCTGGAAAATGTCATCATAAAATGATACATCACCCAGGACAAGCCCAAACAGCTACTCATTACTTAGGAACATTATGTTCTGTCAAATGAAGATCTGTAGCATAGTTAGATTTTCTCAAATGCGATCAGCTTTACAGAATAAACATAAACAGCAAGCATCCTTTATTAATGCTTTAATAATAACACTGGAGCTTTAAAATAATGAGTAACCATACAAGATGTAAATGACTACATATTTAAACATCTAATACCAATATGATCTTTGCAAGTGGCCTAACCTGATGACTACAGGGAACATTGGTCCTCGGGAATGCAAATAAGCATGTTCCTCCTTCCTCGTTCACATTCAAGTCTAACCACTAATACCTTTTGATAACACAAAGTGAATTATAAATGCCATTGGGTGGAGGCAGGAGGGATGATGTAATGCTTTCATCTTAACAAATAAAAAAAAAAGGCCATGAAAACTCAACATGAGACAAAAACGCATGCAGAGCACAAATCTTCTCGTCGGTATTGATTCAAGTTGTTTCTTTTTGAGAAAGAGATGTTTACTCAAACTTTTCCACTGCCACAGGCCCAACATGCAACACTCAGCTGTGCCAGGCACTGCTGTTTAAGAACACAATATCTTTTCTCATAAACTTTTTTAAAAAAAAGGACAACACAGACAACAAGCGCTTCCCTCAATGTTGTGTTTGCATGTTTGTATATTAAGGGAGGATGAATGGAAGGGTGGGTATTAGTCAAATCAAAATCACATCCCTGTAGCTGATTTAGGTGCAATGACAGCAGACAAGTGACAAGACAAAAGGAAGCAAAACCAGGCAGGAATGTGTGGTGTCAGATTTCCATTCGTTCAGCAAAGATCTCCACAGTTGTGACAAATCCATACTTGGTCTGTGACTCACGCTGTGACTCATGAAGAAGTGATGAGCGATTGCAATACAGATTTTCAGTTCTTATGAAGAATTTGAAGTGTAGGAGCCAAGTATAATGTCCAGGGTGCCAGGACTCTGCTCAGAAGTATAGGCAGTGTTGATAAATGCACTAAGTATGATTAGGAAAGTCATTATCTATCTCTGCTGCCTACATCATCCATCTACATACATTCCAACACATTTTTTGCAAGTCTCATCCTACGATCCATCAAGCAGCGAGTGTCTCCAAGCATGCGCAGAAAGTGAAAGGAATTTCAGCTGTCCGTGTCTGGCCCACTACTCAAATGTCAACGCACAACCACGGCCATAAGACGCAGCCCCATCCCGTCAGCTGAATCAGCCTTTATGTTAAATCCCAACTATAATGGAATGCCCCCCAAACAAATAAATGATCCAAGGCCCAAAGACTGAGGCAACAAAAGAGTCTCTGTCTGCCTCCCCTTCGAGGAGGCTGCCCAAATTAGCGCTGAGTTGAAAGGTGAGCTCTCGCCCGCGGGAATGCAAAATAAGAGTGTATCATCGCAGACTGGAGTTTTAACCATAATGGCCATCACCACTCCTTTTCTTTATCGTGCTTCAATGTAAGACTGACAAAAGTGAGAGAGAGAGAGAGAGAGAGAGAGAAGTGAATGAAAGAGAAAGGTAAGATGTGCTTTTCATTAAAATAAGCACCGCTAAATCAGGTGTCAGTGGTTTAATTTAATTCTGCGACCTCACACAGATGGTTATATAACATTAAAATCGAAACATGCACAGTAAGCCATCCATCTTTTGACAACAGGGTGTTTGACTGCACATTATATTATCATTATTGTTATGACGATGGTGATCATTACTATTACTATTATTATTATTATTATTATTCTTAGTAGTATCAGTATCATCTATACAAATGTTGTGGATGGAGTCTTATCAAAGTTAACATGGCGCAGCAATTTGTGACATGACAGCTGTTCTTCACAGCTCTGACAGTTGAAAATGATATTTTATAAACATAAATAACTAAATACGTATACACCACAGTTTGACATCAGTTTCATATCACAGGTCTTCGGGGATGCTCATCTGCGGCTTTAACACTGAATATGTGAACCAACCGGCTCTAAAATGAGACCACACACACACACGCGAATAAGCGGCGAGAGGAACAGCGTGCGGCACATGACACATTTAAGGACATGACAACATACATGTGTGTCTCACTGAGCATGCTCCGGCCTCGGGGCTTTTGCCACCTATTTGAAGCATTGTTATCATTCCAACATGGACACGCAACCTGTGGCGGTTTTAAAAACTTCCCCTGCCAATTTGAGACTTTGTTAGGCCCTTAACTTCGTCCTTTAGCCTCCCGCAAAAGTAAAAGTCCGCAAAAGTGTGTTTTAAGCGCTTTATTACAACTTCTTGGCACCGACTGCGCAAACTTGGAGGTGGTGCAAGCGAGGGTGGAACTGGCAAAGAGGGGAACTTTCATTGTTTGAACAAGTCGGCGACAAAGACAAGTGCGAAAACACACACACATACACACACACACCGGGTCACACAGCACGGGTAACATTTTGTTTCACTGTCGCCCGGCTCGAGTGAACTTGCGGTCGAGTTTAGAAAGTTTTTTTTTTTTTGGTCATGTAAAATTGGGACTTTTCTTACCGCTCCCGAGTCCCAGCAGCCTGCATATGTCTCTGGTGAATTTCATGAGCGCAACCATCCAGCATTATCGTCCCAGAAAAGCCCACGGAGAGGTATCTAAACATAAAAAATAAAGATGGGGGTTTCAAGTCAGAGTGTTAGAAACATCGGGACAATCGATATCTCGTCTGCGGGAATCTTTCGTGGTTTCGTCCACTTCCTGAGCGTCAAACGCGACGCTGGGTCCACCCCGAGCGGCGTCTTAAAGGCACAGGACGCCCTTATCGATTATTGACCGGCTCAGATTTAATCACACTCAGCACCGACCGCACTGGGACCGATACTGGAGCTTATTGACAACCACTGCGGATATTTAACACCATTTCTGATGCACATTTTATTTGCATGATATCAGTCAATCCACTGTATTCATATAACACCCCTCATGTGACAGAGACTCAGTGTGCATAATAATCAAATGTGTCATATGATATTAATAACTTTTCATACCGGGAATTTATTACACGTAGCTTGTTTTCTATGCAATTTGTATGTAGAACTGTAGTTTGATTAAAAAAACTCACTAGATTAGAGTATAATAGATCTACAGCTTTCAGTCTTGTGTTAAAAATTACTTTAAACAATGTCTAATTCCTAAGTGCAGCCTCTCAGATGAGAAGTGAAACATCTTCAAGATCTCGAGGCATGTCCAGCTGACTCTTCAAACACTTAAGAATGACTATAAATAATGTCAGCCATGAAGTCTCAGGTTCATTTCATTCTTCTTTTTTTATAGCCACTGAGACACTTAAATACAACAGAGAATTATTATTAAGTAACCACATAGTTTTCTGACATCAGAAATTAAAATACAAAATTAAAAGCTTTCAGATTCCCACCCTGATATCCTGAAAATCCCACAAAACATGGAACATGCTGATAGGCATTATGCAAAGCTTAAAGAAAGTGAACACAATTGCTTTCATTCATTTGAATTTATTTGTAAAAGGATGTAAAATGTCCCATCGTCCTTCCAGTTTTACTTCATTTCATTAGGGTCAGTTCTTCTAAAAAAATGCATCTTTCTTCATCATTAATGCTGCATTGGTATCAGTGATTTGCCACATAACTGGATTTTGTGTGGCATTATTGCACTTGTGGTCAACATCAGGAGTGATGTTCAGTTTTTCTGCTGTTTTACACCTTTAACCTGGAGGTAAATAGCCTGAAATCCTTTTTACTGACTCTCTCCTTGTCTCTTCCATCCCATGCTCATAGTATTATTTATTTAACCACTTAGCCCTTGCAGATGCCCTTACAAACAGGATGCACAGCATAACATGGTAAAGAGACAGCTGATCAGACAGGTGGTAGGACTGAGTATGGATATTGTCTCATATAATTCAAATTCACACAAAAATCTGACTGAAGTGAACCACACCCTGATCCCATCATGTTTCAGAGACGTTTCCGGTCAGCCATGACAGTGTGCGCTGCGTTCCAGCCAGGAGAGCCCATCACGCCACCGCCTGAAATGACAGAAAGGTTGCTCAGCCAGCTTACATCACCAGGTGACTTAATTTCTTTATCATCGGCAACGAGGATAAGAGTTCATCCAAAGGTCCAAAGATTCATCAGCTTGACTTTTCTAACACCAGCAACATGACATAAATGACTGCACTTCTAATACACTACAGTATACACATAAAGCAGCTTCATTTGTTCATTTGTTCAGCTGGTTTCAGCATTAAAAGCAAACCTGGATGACAGCCGCTGCCACACAAATACAGCCCTTTAATTGGTGAGCGGTAGTCTGACAGAGAAGGCAATGGTCGCGCCAGGTAGAGCTGGTCCAGGGACATTGATCCATGGAAAATATTCTGTAAAAGATCAAACTGTTTACTTTTCTTTTTGTGCCTTGTTAGAGTTACATTATGTGGAGAAAGGTAGAAATTGTCTCGTGAGTGCAATAAACAGGAGCGAATTTCATTCAGTGCATTCCTGTCACTTTAAACAGCTGAACTGAACTTTGACTCCCTCTGACTCAGGATTGTGGTAAAACTGTCTGTAACCATTAACTGCTTATACAACAGGCCCGTCCCCGAGGGGATAGTGAACGCAGCAGACGGCACAAATAACTTCCTTATTCAGTGAACACTTAATCGTGCCAGGCAAATCCGTTGTGCATCAGCATTCAAATTGCTGCTCAGTTCTACAATGTCTACAGTGTGCGTACCCCTCCAGTGAGCCCAAAGATCCTCTCCAGGTCAGGCGGGGCCAGGATGTCCCTGCCCACCACAGACATTTTGAACCCAGGGGCGTATTGCTCCACCCAGTCAAATGCTAGAGAGACACACAAACAGGTTAATCAGTACACATTTTAGGGGTGTTATAAATTAATCCATATTGGAATTTCACCACTGAACATTTAAAAGGTGGATATTATGGTCACAAAATATGTAAATATGTAATTGTGTTCAAAAGGCAGATAGCTAATTTTCCTTTGCCTGAGTAATAAATGTTGCTTTTGGTACAGTTTGACCTATAAGAAGTCCTGTGACATAATGTGTTACCAGTGTCTGCGAAGGCCTCTCTGTCCTGGTCAGTCCACTCCCTGCCCTCTATGTGATAGGGGGTGAATTGGGTGAACAGTGACACCACGTGGCAGCCAGGGGGAGCCAGAGTAGGATCCAACACAGAGGGGATTGTCATCTCCAGCATGGGTCTGCGGGAAAGGAGGGGCGAGATGTGATGAGTTGGAGAGGAGTGAAGGGTGGGTGAGTTGTCATTAAAAAAATGTGGTGTAAAAGAATGCAAGAATACACATCTCTGTTTTAATTTTTAACATTGTGGAAGCTGAGAAAATCTTGTCAGATATTCAAGATCGTGTATGAATTACTTCTGATGTTAATTTTGGTTAAATGTTACATGGTGAACATTCTGCACGCAAACAAACTTTTTACTGATGCACAGGCAGTTAAAGAAGAATACATCATGTTATGAGGACTGATGCCTATTTATCTAAGGCCATAGGTTACCTATGAGATAAAAATATGTGGACATCATCATCCAGTCTATTGCACAGTTGCATTAACAAAGGTGTGTTGCTAAAGATCTGCTATAAAAGCACATAATTCTTTAGTTTTGAGACCTCTAAATGATAAGGAAAGGCATTTTAAGGTGCAGTATACGCTTACGACTATTTTGCTTGACTTACTCTGTGTGTGACGTGACAGTATCCCTTCTTGCAGCTGCAACTATAATCTCTAATCTACGATAATGAGCACTTTTTTCCTGTGTTCTCTACAGAAAGAAATGTATGACTTGTTCCCATGTACAATTTAGAAGGAAATCTGCGCTTTAACATAAACTGAAACTTGTTTGTACAGAGCAAATGTTTATATCCAGTAGAGTCTCCTGCAGGGATGATGTGGCTGCCGAATGTAAATTGTTGAATCCTGCAAGAGATTAAGAGAAAGTGTAGAGTCTACTTATGTCAGACTGTGAAAACGCACATACCTCGATGAGGGACGTCCATTCATGGCCTCTTTGTACGCAGTCTCCAGCACCTCCACGCTCTCACAGTTGAGGTGAATGGAGCACTGATGGTGGGGTCCAGGTTTACCATCCGGTGTGGGACAGGCTAGGAAGTTTGGTAGCTTGTCCACTGCCACTGTGAAAACAGATCGCAGCAAAGAACATGACACGAAGCCCGTGTTTGCTCTAAAATTATGTATCATTTTGATGTTAATGTCTGCTTGTGCTACTTAAGTTTCAGTTTACACAGGCAACAATGAGGGCAACTCTCACTGCCATGAAATGTGTTGTGCTAAACACTCCTCAGCTTCTTCACAGTAAGATATTAAAATACATTCTGCAAAACAGAGTGAACTATCATTAAGCCTAAGAAGCAATGGGTCATAAAGCAGGAGTAAAGACTTCCTGTGTAATAAAGCAGCACAGCTCAGGCTCTGCTGTAATTAACAAGCAGCAGCTACAAGTGGCACCACACAGGAAACTCTAGGCAGGTTATGTGCACTTTACCGCAGCTTTATAAACCTGAAAAGCTTGTGTTTACACTAGTGAGAGCTTAGGGAGTGACCTCATCTGATACTACAATAAAACACAGCTCTCACTCGTGCAGGACTCACAGCTGATCCCTCCTGATGCACACTCCCCTAACACTTTCCTGTTTCTTCACAGCTGTCAAAGTGTTGAAGTGGTGGTTTGACATACACACGTAAAAACAACCAATAGTCTAAGTAAGACTAAAGAATGCAGTTTCACCTTAATGTCTTTATCATACGGCTGGAAAAACATAACTTCTTTTGTGGCACTAAACTTTAAAGAGGAACAAGTCTCAACTGTATCTCTGGAGTGGTAGCATCCTTTATCATCTTTGGTCAGTCAGCACTTTTTGATACCAGCTTATTTACACTATTCATATTCAGTATGATTATTGACTTTTGGCAGCACCTTCTTTGTGTTACTATGTTTGTTGCGACCATAATACACCATATTATGGAAAATTCCTTGTATGTGAAAACATATGAGGAAATAAACTGATATCTTATTCTGACTTTGCATAAGATCATGATGTGCGAACAGCATGGCAGAGACAGACTTACCATTGATCTTGGTAACAGGTGACGTGTAGTCTATCTGATCTACAGCTTTAATGAACTCTGGAGGAAGGGCAGCCTACAGTGAAAACAGGAAGCCAGAATAAATAATGTGTGCTGCCATGGTTACATGTGAGGCTTATATTCCTTTATTACCTGAGGTGTGAGGTTCTTGAAGGTAACATAGGGGGTAGCGTTCGATAAAACAAATTTACTGTGGATCTCAGCGCCGTCCTTTAGCACCACTCCTTTGGCAGCACCATCTGAACCAATCAGGACCTGTCCTACATCCTGCAAAGGACACAAATATTAAAACATCTTTTCCATTAACTTCATAAGTAAATGACATCAAAGCCATATAATTACTAAATAAGACTTTACCTTCTCAGTGAAAATGTCTACACCATGGGATCGAGCAGAGTTGGCAATAGCCTGAGAGACCCCTCCCATGCCTCCCTTGACATAACCCCATGCTCCCATCTCCTTTTCCAGCTCTCCCATCACATGGTGCAAGAGCACGTACCTTTAAGACAAGACCACAAAATGTGTGCTTCAATGCACTTAACTCTGAAGTTAGTAGCATTTGTGTGTCACAGGGTGTCCTAAAAGGCATCTCACCCGCTACCAGGATTACTTGGACTGGTCATTGCGCCTATCACAGCATCGGTAGCCATTGTTGCTCTCAGTGGCTCCGACTCAAACCAGCGATTTAAGATCTGCAACACAAAACACGCGTCAGTTATGTCTGCTTGAAAACAGCATTTGATGCTAAAACTGTGTGTGAGCAATAACGAACCTTCATTATTGGTGCAGTTATAATCTCATAAAAGTCTGGAACGTTTGTGCCCAGTTTCAGACCTTTAAGAACAATAACATAACTCGTCAACACTTACTGCAGATGACATGAATTAGTTCATAGTAAATAATGTCTTAATCTGACAGAAAAAAAATTTAAAGGCATCCGGCAACGCACCACATTTGACCAGAGGCAGCAGGGTTTTGGCTGCAGCCAGCCTCTTCCTCAGTGATCCAGCTGTAACACCTGGAATATCTACAGGAGGGGCATCCAGAAGAGGGTGGATGGCTCCTGCCAGCTTCTCAAGGTGCGCGACAAACTCAGGAAAAGCCTGGTTAGTGTCAAAGAATGGGTGAAGATGAAGGTGAGCTTAAGGAGAAGGGATTCGTATGAGAAGAGGGACAGAATAGCTTTATGCTGGTGAAAAAAAGAGAGTAAAGAAATTGTTGAGTTCAGACTTCATTATTACTTTATTACTTCACTTTGTTATTGCACTACAATGCAGGATCGAGGACAGGACGGCTGAGTATTTACTGTGGCTATCACTTAAATCACCTCAGCATCCTTTTTTGAAAATTTGCCAATCTCCTTTTGGTTCATGGCCAGATCTGCGCCCAGGGTGAGAGACCTTGGCGGGGCACCTCCCACCCCTTCCTCCAACATGGGGGTGAAAGCATGGGGGTCCCTCTTGTACACCTTCAGCCCATGTTTCTAAGGAGATATACAGACAATATGAGGAGAAGCAAATATGATGAAGCTGAATTAATACATTTTACAACTCTGCTATGTTTACCTTGAGCTCCAGGTCTGCATAGATGTGGGGTCTTAATAAACTAAGTAAATAGGAACACCTGGAGAAGTGGAAACCTGCATACAAGAACATTATTACTCTGATGAGGGCAAAATAAAGTACATTTCTTTTGAATAGGACTTGAGGCAACTCATGTTATGCACATTTGCTCAGAATCCAGAAAAATACACCTCCTCCTCCACTTTTTTTTTTAAATGACAGACAATTATATTTTGTAGTATCACGCAGTGCAGATAGTTTGTGTTGTTGTCAACAGTTTAAAAATGAATTATTTGTTCATCTCAAAGCAGTCCCATACTGTATCTATATACTGAGATGACATTAAAGGTAAGGAAGAAAATGAGTTTTTTTAGTTTAGTTTTTTTGTTAAATTTGGCTGAACAGATAGTTTCTGAGCCAGGATGAACCAGGACTGTATCCCAACCAGAGGACAGTCTATACCTGGAAAGATTTCCTCTGAAACAGCTGCTCCTCCCAGCACATGTCTGCGCTCCAACACTGCTGTCCTCAGTCCTCCTTTCTGAAGATAGGCGGCCTACACGCACACACAAAGCACGCACAAAGCACACAACATCACCTTACCTCTGTTAATGAACTCTATAACATACTGCAGGTGTTGGGAAATAGATGCATGAACTCACTGCCACCAGTCCATTGTGTCCTGCAATGAAATATAAAATATGTTACATAGTTTTCCTAAAAAGAGACATTACATTTTCACTAGACATAACTTTAAATAGTCTAATGCAGTTTTATTGCCACAGTGCACGACATAAATGGTGCATACTGCACAACATATCTGTTTACAGTCATATTGAATGAGTCTAAAGTTGAAAAATCCTGATGACACTGCGATCCTGCAAAACGTTTAACAACAAAGCAAGAATCGATCCACTTAAAAGGCCACGGGACTTTAAGGAAATAAGAAAAATAATAATAACTTTTGCAAACTTTGTCAGTTTTGCAAGTGTGTCAGTGTTGCAAAATGTGGCGGGCTGTCACACTGTAGCACAGCTCCAGTGTTTCCTGCACTTTGTGTTCTTTCTCTCCAAACAGCCCGCTGATCTCACCTCCTCCGATGACCACCGCGTCATACTGAGATTTCAAAGCGGCGTGACTTGACCTGGACCAGGTCACTGTCCCCAGAGCAGTCACAGCCCTCCGTCCTCTGCCAGTCCACACTGCTGCAGCCATGGCAGGAGTTCAATGAATGAGCAGTCCAATCCAGCCCCTCCCCCTTCTCCTCCTCCGGCGGAGTAAAGTAGATCCGGGTTCCCTGATAAATGAACTGATGTAAGTAAGCGCAGTACGAGGAGGATGGTTGGAGGCTTAATATGAGGCATCCGGTTTTTCCAAATAATCTGATATGTGATCAAAAGTTGTCAAATAAGCTTTATGTTATATCTCACATTTTACTATCTACACGCCACAGATCCACTCATACTTAACGTCTTCGGGTTAGCAGACCAAAAAGAAAGATAGTTCAATTGAGCAGTATCTATCTATCTATCTATCTATCTATCTATCTATCTATCTATCTATCTATCTATCTATCTATCTATCTATCTA
>JBAJHX010000033.1:11723996-11746338 GCA_037176925.1 Amniataba percoides | reverse complement strand
TCCAATTCCAAAGTGCTGTGTAAAAGTTTTCAAACAGCTCATACAGCTTCAGCGTTGCATCATTGTCAGTAAGAACTGTCAAAGGACTCATCTTTTCGTTTACACAATATTTGCATTGTGTGTGTAGTGTAGAACCTTTTGATAATGGCAGATGTTCAACCAGTTTATTAATAATTTTCACCGCTGGATTCTTTCCAGATATTGGCACTATTTCCACACAATGCCAGAATAAAATGTTACCAATATGTGTGCACGTGAAAAACAACATTTGCTGCACAGAACACAGGTGACACACAGTAAATGAAAGAAATGTATAGTAAAGATCAAAATTCAGTTCAATACATCCTCTCCTGGCTGCTTTGAGTTGACATCTCACAGCAAGGGCTCGCCTTAAGAGTTTTAAGATGAGCTCTTAACATAGAATGGTTTCTTAGTGCTGCTGTTGAGGATGTCATATTGGCCGAGTGGTTCACTTGCCATGCATTAATAAGATAAGAGGCCATAGATCATCTGTGGGCCTGAGCAGCAGTCCAGGGAGCAGACAGAGCCAGAGAAGGAGATTGTCTATTTGGGTCTAAGGAAGGAACAGCATTAATTGGCGCAAAAACAACCAAACACAGCAGAACATAACCGAGTTATCTTCCCATCTTGTCCATATAATGGCGGATTTTCGACTATGTTTTGCTTAGACAGTGTAAAATAATTCCTGAAGCTTATATAGATTGTGCACTCTCTTGGTGGGGGGAATGAAATGAGGTGTTATGGTGATCTAGAGTTTCCCGCCAGACCTAACATGCCTCTCCCTTGGTGTATTAGAGTAGCATTAGTTTCAGGGAAGAGAAATGATCCTGATCTGCTGTCTGCTTGGCTTTCCTTTAAGGAACGTCTGCGGACAACAGCCAATCAACCATAACTAGATCAGAAGCAGGGCCTTTTGTTCTTGTAAGCAGAAATTAACACTTCATTCCCCTTTGTCGGCAGAAATTCAACACTACAGCCCTTGAAGGCTCTCCCAGGCAATAAAGGAGAAAATTCAATTATGTCATAACAGTGCCGCACCAAAACACAATTACCTCATTTTCTGGAGAAAAAAAAGTGCTTCTTTTCCCCCAGGCAGAGAGGTTCACTGGCAAAGATTTTAGGCCTGGAGACATTTCTCTGACAGCTCCAAGCGTTCACAGTTATGAAATATAAGGCACTGTCTCATAGCAGATCAAAAGGATGTTACAGTGCAGAAATAAATATTCAGTGTAATAAGAGACTCTGAGAATGTCTCCAGTACATTTAGTTTTTCCATATAATGAGTAAAAACATGTTACAGTTAAAATCTCTAAATTTTTATTTTGTTTTGTGCTTTCGCAGCACCAATGGCAGAAAGTGATAATTGCAGGTATGTTTCCCATATTTTTGTAGTCATCAACCTTTTCTTTGTTTGTTTGGTTACAGTAGTTGGTTACTTATTTAATGGTACATAATAGTACATACACAGACTCACAGAAAGTCACCACCAACGCTTAGACCATTTTACTGCAAATTAAAGTGGATTTCATCAGTGGGCCATGAGCTCAGTCACCACTGTGTTTCCTCATTCAGTGACAGACAGTGACTTAACAGACATTTATTTAAATGAAAGTCTTCCAGATTATATCTGTAAGGGGAAGTTATTTGGTTGAACCTCCGTGCAGAAAGACACAATCATTAAAAGTTTTATTCAGGAAACATGACACAGTCAATTCTTCTCTCGTCTCCTCTACAAAGATTATTTTGGGTGTACTCTATCATACCTTAGCCTAATCGGAAAATGAAGAGATTAATGAATGAATGACTGAATGAATAGATCAGTGAATGACTGCATGTGAACTTGCAGCACAAGACAGAGTCTAAGCATTTGGTAAAATGTATGTGCTTTTCAGTGTTATGTGAATGCTAATGCAGTGTTTAAACAATATGTCTAATAATATATTGAATTAAGTCCAAAATGGATTAATTGTTTATGATCACGAATCAAGAAGAACTAATACACTTTACTTCACTTGTTGATACCCATAGCCTATAGCTAATAAATCATGTTTTATTGTAATTTGGGAACTTAAAAACTAAACATTCTTCTAGATCTTGCAAAGTTAATGGGATCTGTAGGACATCAGACATGTTTTCTTTTTCAGTGTTCAGTGTGCAAAAAGTGAAATACTCAATGACACAGCTATTTTCCTTATTCTGAACAAATGATTACTTTAGACTTTCTAGACAAGTTCTGTATTGCAATCTAATAAAAAAAAACTAATAAGTTAAAACTATTCTATATATAGAAATATTATTGCCATGGAAATCAGTGGGCTGAATCACAGGTGGAAATTTACATAAACTAGCTGCACCTCTGATATTATTCTGTCCATAGCTGGCTCTCTGCACACCAACCACTTGAAAAGTTCAATTTAAGTTGATCAAAAGTGCAACAATGGGTGAAAGCTGCAGTTCACAAGAACGCGCAAGTGAGACTGTAAAAGCAGAACTAAGACAACTGACACGTCAAGTGTGAACAAACACAACTGAACTCATATCGCATCCATACGAAACTCTTTCTCGCGTTATTTGCACGCTCTTCGCAGTTTACCACGCGTCTTGTAGAGTGACCTACAGTGACCTGGGTGTGTCTTCTGATCGCCTTCGCAGATGCACCAAACGGCCACATGACAGGGTTTGAAGTCTTCACCAAAAAAAAATGTGATAATGAGCGGCGTGTCCGTAAACCAATAGCGTAAGTAGGACTTGGCCGCATCAACCAATCAGCGCTCGTTTCCTCCCCGCGGGCCTGTGGCTGCGCTCGGCGTGTGTGTGTGCGCCCGCCGCGGCCTCCCTCGCTCGGCCTCCGTCGCTCGGCTGTGGTTGTAGGGGTGTGTAGAGGCGGAGGGGAGGGCATGGTGTAGCCGGGAACGATCTGCAAAGCGACCCCCCCGAGGGAATGTAAAAGTTTTCGGGGCCGAAAACACCCGCAAGGCGCCGCGTCCGGAGACTTAGCACATTCGCCTGTTTTCTCATGGAAGCGGATGGATTCGTGAGGAGGCGTCGGATGACCGCGGAGACGACAGGCGGGGATCCCGGGGTGGCCGGCGCGTCTGCCGGCGCAGAAGTTCGATGGCTCGGCGGGAGGTTCTGGGGGGTGTCGGAAAGTATCGTGGGGAGCCTGACGCCCCGGATCGGAGGGGAAACGGAGCTCCAGGCTGTGGATTTCATCCGCAGCGCGCAGGATGCTCAGACTGAGGACTCAGAGCCGGACTATGAGGGGCTGCCGCAGGGAGCCTCCACCAGCACCCACATGTTGGCCGGAGCCGTGGCCGGGATCATGGAGCACTGCCTCATGTTCCCCATCGACTGTGTCAAGGTAGCGTACAGCTCCGGCGGCTAACAGACAGCTTAATTTATCATGCGCCTTTGCCTCCCACAGTGTGCGTGTTACCCCCGCAGACGGCGTGTTTGTTAGCATAGCGCGTTAGCTCGACGTAAACACGCCGCCGTGCTGCGAGGACAAGGTCAGTTAACGCTAACCGACTAGCTTACTCGTTAGCATGCTAGCACAAGTTTAAGCGCGACTAACGGGAGCTAATGCGGCTAGTTGTTGTGACAGCCTTTTAGCGGGGGTCAAACGCAGGAGCCCGTCTGTTCACAAAAATGCCAAACTTCAGTCAAATAAGTCTGCTGTCAAAGCCTGAACTCAGCCACTGTTACGTAACAATTATGTACATCAAACATGTAGCCAGTCAGAATCTGGATCAGCTTTATTGATCAGGTGTATATGAACACACACAGGAACAGGGATGTTTCTTTGCAATGCCCTCAATGTATGTACACAGAAACACACACACACACACACACACACACACATATATATATATATATACACACACAGATTGTTTTCAAAAAGGATGGTAGCTTGACATGGTAAACATTACAGAACTGTGTAGAAGTGTGTATAAAACATATTTGTATGTTTGTATGTATTATGTATAAATATCAACATTAACAGTAATAACAGTAACATGCAGACAACAAGATAATAATAATAACAATAATGATATCAATAAGAATGTATATAATTACAAGTTAATGTGACATAAGTAAGTGAAGTAGCCTTAGGTAATATGATGAATTAACTCCTGGACTAAATTTCTAATCTTATGGGTTTTTTTTAAAAAGCATTTGGTTTAGTGTTGTATTAATGTTATTTAATATAACTAACGGCATGTGTGCCATTGCTGTTGCAATACTGGAGAAATGCAATCAAATCACACTGCAATCGTGAGGCCTTTCAGTCCACAGCGGAGCGTCTGTAGCTACCTCCCCAACACACACTTTGGTTGTTTTATACAGTGTGACAGGAACCTTCTGCTTGACACATCATATCTAATTGTTTGCAGTGTGTCTTTTGATCACATGTGAGTCATGCAACCCCAGTTCATCATCATGTGGCCTCCGTTTTTATGCATGAATGTTATTTTGTGTTTTAACCGAGCTAATGAGGCATGACCTGTCCCCCCCCCCAACCTCACTCCCCTGCAACCAGAGGTCAGCAGGCTGTGGCCCGTGCAGCAGTGTTCATTGTACAACAGAGGCACAGGGTGAGAGGTGGGGGCGGTAGGGGGGTTTACAAGTGGCAGTGAGCTTTGTATAGTCAGCTGTCCATGTCAGAATGAGAAAGCCGCTTTAACGCCTGTGCTCCATCCACGTCTCTTACACCTGTAGTTTCGACTCTGATGCAGCCCGACCAGTAGTCTCGAACTTGGACGGGAGCGCTGTTTACAGAGCCTTCACGTGTGCAGGCAGTCTCCTACACCGCCATTGGATCTTTCCTGGCATGCCGCAGGAGATTTGGAGTGTTGTGACTCAGCAAAATGAAGTCGACTGCACAGAGGCTGCCACACATTCGCGTAGAGAAACAGTAATTCGGAGGAGGAGGCTGTAAAATAATTGAGATGCATCCTACATATTCCTGTTTTTATTCAGCATTCCCCCTTCACTAAGTAAAGACTTTTCCTCATGTACGATAAGCTCCTCATTTAAGAGACTGTTGCGTAATTATAGTGTGGGAGAATACAGTGCCATTCGCTCTCAATGTATCCTAAATCCCAGTAATTGCTTGTGGATTTAAATAAGCGTCCTGAATTTGTAGGTCTGTCAGAGTGTACACACGGTACACATGAATGGAATTGATGTTTGTTTTTGAAAGAAGATAAAAAGTCTTCTTGGTCTTCTCCAAAGAGTGGCCGAGTTAGTGTTTACATTACGTGCAAAGGTCATTGCTTTCGAGGTCTGCTAACCCACTATAGATAAACATGCCAAAGATATAGCTGTCACATGTGAGTCATGCATGTGATTACATAGGGCTTCAATGAATGAATGAATAAGGAAGTCGGGATTGGGATTACAGTCTCTTTTCGCCTTGATGCATAGAGATTAGGTGTGCATGCCAGGTGCGGAGTAACCTGATCCTATACTCTTTATACACTTGCTCTCCTTGGGCCCTGCATTCCACAGCTGCAGTATGGAGTAACACAAGGCCATGTTTACGCTTTGCTGGAGAACTACATCCACGTACGCAGCGGGGTGTAGGTTTGTGCATTCAGCTGGAAGTTTGGTATTCAGGGATTATGTATGTCGCTGATAGTTCCTCAGAGTCAGACACTCATTTGGCCCGTCCCTGGGAGAAGCTCTCTCTAAATACCAAACAGCGACGCGCCTGAAAGACTGACCCCAAGCACTTGTCCTTTCAGATAACGTTTAAATAACTTTATCATTTATCTCAATGAACGTGTATGCCTGTGTGTGTGTGTGTGTGTGTGTGTGTGTGTGTGTGTGTGTGTGTGTGTGTGTGTGTGTTAAGAGGAAGAGGGAAAGGTGTGCTTCAGGGTCAGTGGGAAAAGAGGCTTACAGGAAGTCAGCTTATGTCCCCTTGTGACCTTGGAGCTTGTAACGCCACACTTCCTTCTATTCAATTATGCATGTACACCAACACACACCACGCACAATGTCAAACACCTCATTTCCCTTATTTGACCCCTTGTTCACACTGCCGTCTAGTCGGGATTCTTTTCGTAGCCGCGCCGTTCTTTTCCTTTTTTGGCACGACTTGATTATGCGCTCTGCTCTATTTTTATATCATATGCAGTCCAGATTCATCTGACATATTACTAAACTTAATATCTAGCCCTGGTGATGGGAAGGGGGCACGAGGTCCACTTTGAACTCTGAAACACTCCGCCTCTCCCTCTCTTCCAGACACGCATGCAGAGCCTCCAGCCCGACCCCGCGGCCCGCTACAGGAACGTGATGGACGCCCTTCGGCGAATTGTGGCCACGGAGGGAGTCTGGCGGCCAATGAGAGGGCTGAATGCAACTGCGGTCGGGGCAGGACCTGCCCACGCCCTCTATTTTGCCTGCTATGAGAAACTCAAAAAGACTCTAAGTGATGTCATTCACCCAGGGGCTAACAGTCATTTGGCTAATGGTACCAAAAAAACATACATATACACACACTAACAGTGAGACCCGCAGTAGATGTACAGATCATGTGTGACTATCTTGACTCTGAGATAAGATCCATCTCCGACCCTAATGCCTAGCACCATCAGTGTGATCTCTGTGAAGCTGCTGACTGTGCTTAATCTGGGTGTAGAGCAGACGTGCCTTGACCAGTCTTAAAAAACCTCTGGCAGGCCATCAAATTGGATAAAGCCTTTTCATAGCTGCAGTCGCACAGTGTGAGGATGCACCAGATTCAGCAGACTTTTAGGAAAGTTAATTCTATAAAAGGTATTTGGGTTAAGTTCAGCAAAGTCACCTTGGCTATAAAATAGATTCAATTTTAAAAACCTTGCTCTCAATGTAAACCTTTTCCTTATTCCTTGTTCTCCCTACTCTCTCTCTCTCTTTCTTGTTTTCCAGTTTAGTGGGAGGCTGGGTAAGTGCTCTTTCTCCCATCTCATCTGCTCTCTCCTCTGTTGGTCCTGTTGTTCTAAGCTTTTATGGGTTCGGTTTAAAGCTCTCAAAGGAGCGATGGACTGCTTTGTCCACTAGGTGTCTCTCTTTGATCAGGTGTGGCCTCCTGAATTCGGGCAGGCGTGATCTCGAGTTTACTACCTGTGCAGTTTGCTGAATGTGCACCAGTTCTACTAAGATGATTTATTGTTTGGAGCATGACACCTGTAGCTTTCAGGAAGAAGGCAGTAAAGTCTGTGACAAGATCTAAAGTGTTCTCATTGTTGCAAGTGAAAATTCGTTTTCCTTCACATCCCAAGCTTTTACTGCAGTTGCTTCTATTTTCTTGGTGTATGCTTCGTGATTGTCTCAGTGTGTAGTAATTTCCAAAGTGTGTGTGTTTTTTTGTTTTGTTTTTTTCAGGAACAGCTGGGTGTGTGGCCACACTGCTGCATGATGCAGCCATGAACCCAGCTGAAGGTAAGGGAAGCTTTTTACTGTACAGATCCGTTGGCCTTTCATGTCAGCCAAAACATTTGCAGGTGCCAGGCGTGGGCCAGTCATTTTCACATGTTGGCCTTAACCCTGCAGTCTCACATACTGACTTTCACAGCTGCGTCTGGTCCACCTGCCCAAACATGTCAGTAGAAGGACACTGGTCAGAACCCTCTTGTGCAGCTGCTGGATGGGATGCAGCTGTCTGAGCAAATATTAAAATGCCGCACTACGTCTTTGTGTTTTCTGAAATTTCATGTGCTTTTAGCATAATTTTACTACAGGTTATAGCCCACTAATTCCTTCTTTTCTTTTCCGTCTTTGTCCCCTTGGTACTGGCAACCCCGGATACCCGTGGCCCTCTTCCTTATCTTCTATCTGTGTGTACATAGTTGTGAAGCAGCGCATGCAGATGTATAATTCGCCCTACCGTGGCGTGTTGGACTGTGTTCGAGCCGTGTGGCAGAAAGAGGGCCCCGCTGCGTTTTACCGCAGCTACACCACCCAGCTCACCATGAACGTGCCCTTCCAGGCGCTCCACTTCATGACTTACGAGTACCTTCAGGAGCTGCTCAACCCCCACAGACATTACAATCCCTCGTCCCACATGGTGTCCGGGGCTTTGGCTGGAGCCATCGCGGCTGCAGCCACCACGCCTCTGGACGTCTGCAAGACCCTGCTCAACACCCAGGAGTCTCTCGCCCTCGGCTCCCTGTCCTCCGGCCAAGGCCCCGGCAAGGGCCAAGGCCAAGGAGCCCACAGACACATCTCAGGCCTGGCCCACGCCTTCCGGACAGTTTACAGGCTGGGCGGCCTGCAGGGCTTCTTCAAGGGGGTCCAGGCGAGGGTCATCTACCAGATGCCCTCCACAGCCATCAGCTGGTCGGTCTATGAGTTCTTCAAGTATGGACTCACCAAGCACCAGCACGACAAGAGGAAAGCGCAGCACATGGAGACTTAGGTCTAGCTATCTCCTCCGTTTAATCTCCACTAATATTGCTCTGGCCACCCTGCGCAGAGAAGATGAAGTCAATACGCACATAGAAATCTGACTACAATCCACCTCAGTTGTCCCAGCCCTTTCAGGCATAGCGGATAAGAAAGACACCTTCAGCAACACTTAGAGTGGTTTTATTTCTGCTACACTATTTCATGGCTAGCTATGGTTTGAGTTTTGTTGTTTCTCTCTTGTAGGAGAAAACATTTACACAGTGTTATAGAAATAGTTCATCTGGACATTTTATTGAAGCCGTTCTAGTGGCCACTGAGCTTGTCCAAGCTGAGGACGATTAGAAAGAACGCACAAGTTTGTTTTTTTTTCTTTTAGTTGAACGTAGTCAGCAGAGGGCAGTAATGTTACTTTGTTAACTCTCTTGTAGTCTCATAAGCGTTGCTGTTCTAGGACCAGGCTTTATTTTCACCCATCCAAATCTTGAGTTCGCTAATAAAAATGATAACTGATTCCTGATTCAGGACCCCTTTTGTTATCCAATCTTCAATCAAGACTATTCTCACTGTAATTCAAAACAAGACACGTTTCATTTTGGTGTTTGGGTTGGGCCACACACGGGCATTAAATACTGAATTCGATTTGATCCAATTTAAAAGTATTTCAGTCGTTTAGAATTGAGAGCAAATTGGCCCTGGTTGAGAGCATTTTGTTGTTCATGCACCTTCATTTCCTGGCATGGATCAGCACTCGGATACCTTTTTGTCTAAAGTTCCTTATGATGTAATTTGACGGGAGAATGACACTTTTAAATAGCTTTGAAACATCTGAGGTGTGCATTTAATTTATTTTTAATAATGTTGATTCTGGAAAATGATATTTTATTTGCAGGAAATATCTATCTTTAAACTTTCCCTTCGTTTCCCCCAATTCATTTGTTTAGTCAGCTGTTGGATCATCCAAATAAATACTCACCATTAATGCCTTGTGTACTTGTTTGGCGGAACAGACCAGGGCAGCAAATGGCCATTTTTGTGCATTAACTGTTGCCATTGGCCTGTTTTCCTCTTGCGAACTACTGAGATTCAATATCTGTGCTCGGCAGCAGAGGTTGTGTACGTTGCACTGTACCCAAAAGAAGAATCTGACTCCTGGAGTTCAGTATCCCACAAGATATCTATCTGTGCCCCCACTGAGTACAAATAAATGGAAGCTGTCATTCTTACTGATTGATGTCTGATTGTTTCTGACACTGAATTGCACTTGTTGAATAAAGACTGAGCAGCGGGGCTCAACTCTGCTCATAAATGATGGGAGCTCTCTTTTGATTTCTTTAAATGTTTCTGAGTGTTTTGTTATGTGAAGACAACTTAACAGCCTTTCACCAGTAATTGCAAAAGCAACAAGACCATGTTGCCATTTTAATCTGGGTGTGTACCAAAGATTTTACGTCTTTGTTTCCCCGATGAATGGAAAGCAAAGAATGGGATGGCTGAAAAGGAGGCGATGCCCTAAGCCACATCTGTGCTGCCAGAAACGCATGCTGAGTTTGTCTGTGTGTTTTCAGGTATTTATTTTTAGTTTGAGGCAGGTACAGTTGTTTAGTCTTCAACACAGGTGCAGATTCCAACTTTGACCCCCCCCAAGATTGAAAACAACGTGAACTTGTGGACACACGGCCTGCGTACAAACATCTGTGAGAGCGAAGCTTATGGAATTCAGCCAATGATGCATGACGACGTAAACGCTGATCACCTGATAAAGGAATGTGATCAGTCTGTGTGGAGCTGACAGGTAGACGCTGAAAACCTGATGATGGCTAAAATGATGAAACTTTAGCAGGTAACAAACCCCAGATAAATTTTTTAGAGCAAGTATAACAGTGTTGATTGTGTAACTTATAATTAAAACAATTACGTCAAGCAATGCTTGTCATTGTTGTCACATGATATCTGGAGTTAGCGGACCATCATACCTTTAGAAAAAAGCATCATGTTCTTGATCAAAAGCAGCTTTGAGATGCTCCTCTTCTTGAAAACATTGAAACTCACTGCCAGCTCTACAGAAGGTCCTGGAAACATGGATTAAGAGTGAGAGATCAGTGACATTAGAGAGGCGACACATGCAAGAAGTATGCTGGAGTAATGAGAATTCAAGTCAAATATTGTTTCCTCACAAAAGCTGTTATGCCCATTTTAATGAATTCATGATCCACACTGAAAGAACTGTTGACAGATGTCACAGTACGCATGTTGACAAGAATATGGTAATGATACCTGTGGGAGAAAAAAAAACAAAGTAATTGTTTTCATTGGACCTGCTGGGGTGAGTCAATTGCTTTTAATATGCTGTTCTCAGAATATGATAAAGGATTAAAGGAGTAAAACGTACCGCCTGTTTTTCAGTCAACAGTCAACAACATTGAAAGCATGTTGTATTATGTCACTCACCAAAACAAGCCTATCAGATGGTTTTAGTAGTATTTTGTTGTATCTGTGTTCAAAATGACATTAACAGGACTCCAGCTGGGACGTCTGTAACTATAAATGAACTACATGTAACATAGTTGGGCAGCTGCACCAGGCGGAGGAGGTTGTGAACTTGAAAATGATTTTTCAGATCATGAAAAAAGATTTGACTTTCGGTCTGCTGGAATAGTAGTAGATAGGTTTTTCAGTGTCATGTGGAAGAAATATGAAACAAACTAAACAAACAGCAAGATCCTTTCACTCGAATCTCAGGACACGTCAGTTTCAGAGAAGCAGGTTTCAAGCTTCGACAGATCGTGGTGAGGAGTGACAGCAGCTCCCGCACATCAGCCTCCGCCTGTACGCACACAGAATCAGACACACACACACACACACACTCACACCCATGCTTGTCAGGCAGACACCTGTTCAAACAGGGAGTGTTAATGAAGCGTCTCTGTTGCTCTCTCTCTCTCTCTCTCTCTACTTCTACATGCATGTATACAGTATGTGAGGCCTGTAGTTTATGCTGTTAGAATGGCATATAGTCTGTGTGTGTGTGTGTGTGTCCTCTCTTATGTGCTCCTGCTATTGAATCTTATGAGAGATTGACTGGCAGACGTTACAGGAGTAGGAAAGTTAGGGGTCGAAATGGCACGTGTGTGAAAATACGGTCATTAAAAACACAGACGGGATCTTCTCCGCAGCTTCTGCTCTTCATTTGTGCGTCTGTCTGTGTGGGAGAGTGTGACCGAGCCCGTCTGCTCCAAATCTCTGAGAGTCTGTGAGGAGTAAACTATTTAGTCTGGTCATTTGCCCTTTTCTTTCTCACTCTGTTTGTGTAAGAGTGTGTAAGTGTGTGTGTACTTCAGGGAAGATAAAGGGAGAGTAAGAGAGCGTTAATGTATTATGCTTCATCCTTTATCAGTCTGAGTAATATGCAGTGGCAAGCGGTGTCAGGACAGATACCCGAAAGCAGAATGAAGTGTATTACATTGACTTTCTCTCCTCTTCTATGAATGAAAATGGTAATGTCTTCTTGTCACGAGACACTCATAATTCAGCGTGACTTTTAAAGGTGTCATGTTGGCTAGTTCCAGAATTTGGATGGATGAAAGTTCAGTCTCCACCTTGGCTTTATGGCTGAATAATCTGCCACTTGCTAGTTTTTCTGCAGTTTTTAAACCTCACCTCACTGTCTTTATCCGCAAATGGAGCTAGTTTAAGTGTCTTCATCTGACCTAAGTGTGGAACTTTTTGTCAGGTGGACACACATTAGCTGCGGGAGATGTTATGATTATGGTTTGTGTTGAAATAAACCACACCTCGGTGCAACCTGCGTCTCCTTTTGGTGTTACGGTCGTCATTTCTATTGGTTGCGGTAACGACGCAGAGATCTTGGAATGCAACGTCATCGCTTGAAATAGATCGTTCAACAAGAATACGCAGTCAGACGCTGTTCTTTGTCTTGTTGTGCTCAGTTATAGTTTACCTGTTCAAGGCCATTAAGAGTAACCCTAATTAGTTTTTACCTGCAGATAAAGTGGCAGCTCATCTGACACAACTGTTTGGACTTATCGGATCAGCATGTGCAGTTTGTCAGATCTCAGTAGTTCTCTTCATCCACCTCTTGTAAGCACTGAACCAGAACACCACCTGAACCCACAACGCCTCCCTCACTTCATCCTCTTCCTCACTGAATAGATGTTCTGCTGAAGTCTGTGTAGTGTAGGGTAGGACCCATTGTCAGGACAATCTGTAAAAACATGTCTGCTCCCTTTGTTTACTCCAGCACTTTGTTGTGAATGTGCGTCTGTCCTGTCTGTCACCCAGACAAAAGTGCTTCCACTTGGCAGATGATGCAAGTGTTACCATAGTTTCTGTGAATGCCAACACTTTTTTATCTTTTGTTTCTTGCTGTCGTTAGTGCAGCGCGTTATTGATGTTGTAACATGTCACAGCAGGAAGAGCACAGATGAATTACTCCTTTCCATTTAAGTGTGCCAATTTCAAAGCTTTGATATGCTGTAAATTGGCTGAGACACTGTGTTGGGGCTGAGCCATCATTAAAGTTAATAGTAACACTTAATAGTAACACTCACAATGTTTCCTGTGTTTTCTTTTTATTATTAATTTTTTTAAATAGTTTTTTGTTACCCATCTCTGCAGTGCACAGCAGGAAAGCATCCAAGGCCCACCCAACCATATAAAGCCATTTTTTTTTCTGTGTGTAACTTTTTTTTTTCCAAATAACATTATTGAAAATAGTAAACACTCAGGCAATTGGCATTTGGTATAGATAAAGATACAAGAGAGAAAAAATTAAATATGCTAAAATAAACAAATGAAATCAAATATAAAGCATGAGACATAATAAATAAAAATAACAACAATAGAGCCATATACCATATTTGCATCCTAACAGTATCATATTTGTTTGTATTTTATAATAATATTACTACTACTACTACTAATAACAACAACAACAACAACAATAATAATAATAATAATAATAATAATAATAATAATAATAATAATAATAATAATAATAATAATTTATATTTCTGCCTACCTAAAATATAAGAGTGCGCTGTATTTTTTTAAGTTTGTCTTTTCCTGATAGTAAAGTACATCTTGAAGTCTTGAATCTTGAAATCTTCTAGAGACGTCATTAATAGATTCAGCCAATTACAAGTCTGGAACGCGATAGTGGGCGGGGCTAACCTTTGAATTTCGCGCGTAAAAGAGCTTTGTGTTCCCGGCGCTGCACGCTGTTATCACGTCTATAAAGGATTTTTTCGACTTGGCGTTGAAATAAAAGTTCTGGCAGCCGCAGAGTGATTGAAAAAGTACTTTCAAAAGCAAATGTTCACAGCAAGACATTTGAGGAAGCCAGTCAGAGGAGGGAAAAGTGCGCGAAACAAGTGCAGATTTATAGATGAACCCTACATAAAAGGACCTTTAAGGGTCATTACCAAACCTTCAATGGCTTCCCGCAGTTATACTGAGTCTAGTTTCCACAGCAAACTCAATTAAAAGGTGGCGTTATTGTGACTGGGACATGAACGGGCAGATTCATTGGATTCAGGTAAAATAATCTCATCAAGGAATCTCCCACTCAAGATCAAAGCCATGGTAAGATCAGTTTTATTTATTCTAAACCCGCCGTGGCTGTTCAGTGACAATAAATACTGAGGTCAGTAACAATGATCATGTGTATTTTTGTTACAGTGTGTTTTTGGCTTTGTATTCAGAGCTGTTGCCTGTACTAGAGGATAGGAAATGAATGATGTGGTGTTTGTGTGTTTTTTGTTTGTGTGGTTGTTTGCTTTGGCTCTGTTGTTAGGTTTGTACATGTCAGTTGTTGTGCAAGGTGTATGTTAGATCTTATAAGTAATATTCATTTTAAAAAAGGCCATGCTTAAGCTTCTTTTGTTGATATTTGTCGCTTTAGTAGATTTTGGGATGGCAGGGTGATTTTGGGTCGATTTGCGGACTTGAAAAACAAAATACAAAGGCCTGTCTGTGTGTTCACAGGCCTAGACTAATGTTTTTTTCTGCTTATGCACTGACAAATGATTAGATATAAATAGATCAATCCAAGGCTAAAATCTGCAGATACCACAACAAATCGTGTAAGATAATGAATGAATTAAATTGGTAAATTTTGTTTTATTAAAACAAGCAAAGAGAAAGCAGAAAGCTTCCATGTCTGAAATGTGTCCCATTAAATAGGCTAATGTTTGCATATGTGCTCCATGTTACGGTGCATTTTACTGCTGTATCAGTCAGCTGCTGAACACTCGGGTATCTGCTTTGCTGATCTCTCTTGGTTCATGCATACTTTTGTTTTTCTTACGTAAATCAGTTATATAGGCTGCCCTTTTGTTTTGCTGATTTATTTCATCTTGCTTATTTTGCTCTCTACCTCCATCTTCTCTCTCTCTTTCTCTGTCTCTGTCTTCTGTCTTTAAAGTAATTTTTCTCATTCTACGGCGGGAAGAGCTTCTGTATGTATAGTAAATAAATGGAGCCGGCTTAGAAGGGCTTTGACTTGTTTGATGATTCATTTAAACATCAAACAGTAATCACTTCAGTCCTCATGCCTCTTAATAGAGGTCTGCCACTATGATAATACTGCCTACCATTACTACAATGAGTAATGATGGTGTCACCGCGATTTCAACCTCAAACGAAGCCAATTGCTCTCACAATTAGCCAATTCAAATAGATACACAGACATGAAAGAGAAGATTGAATTATTGCTCTCAGAGTGGCACACTTTGAGCTGTCACTCATAATTACTCAGAGGCGTTTGCCCAGTGGGTGTGTGTGTATTAGGCTTGCAAATGGCTGCTGCCCTCTAAACAAACCTGTAACGCTCCTCTTCGCGACTCAATATTATCGGTATTTCAAGGCCATCTTGTGTGGTTTTGCACACACACACACAGAGCATTATTTTTCTCTGGTGGAAACACCCTTACAAGTTGATGAAGGGCTGGCAGAAACACACATGCATACCCTCCCCTGTGTATTGCTGTAAGCCAGTGTTTTGGAAACTCAAGCCTCCGGTCAGAGCCCCTTACAGCAAGCACCTGTGGAAGAGTGTATTTCACACACACACACACACACACACACACGCTCACAAACACACACTCCGAGGGTACTTGGGAATGTGAACGCCTGAAGGAGTCTGGTCCTCCACAACAACTCTCCCTCAGTCGCTTGCCTTCTCTTACTCTCTTCATATTTATGGCCCTTTTGTTGCTCCTCTTGTCAGATCTCTCTCCATATATTAAGCCAAATCATGACTGGCCCACTCAGCATGAATTACAGAGTGAGACAGGATTATGCCATAATGTCCACTTTATTCGCTCCCCGCCGGCGGCTAATGGATGAGGTGTGATTGCGGCCCCTTCGTCTAACTCACTGGGATACACGCAGACACGTACAGGTTGTGATCTCACGCTCCTTTCGGGTGCTGCTGGATAAAGGAGCTGTTGTTGTAATCCCTTTGGCTGCGGTCTCTCCCACTCTGGGCCGATCCAGCAGGTCTGAAGGGAGGAGAAGAGAGAAGCCAAGAGGAGATGAGGCTTTAGTGGAGAGCGGTAGAGCAAACGAGCCTTTTGGTGCATAAATTTAGCAAATAAAAGAAGATGGGCCACACATTTGTGGGCGGAGTAATTTGTTTAGGTTTTGTTCTTTACTGGCATTACGTAAAACTCGATCCCCTACAACAATCTGCAGACAAGATAACCATAATTTAGGTGTTATCTCTAATTTTTATCATGTTTCATTCCCATTATGTCCACAAGCAAAGCGGCAATTGGATTTATGCAATCTGATATCAATTGTATTTCTGAGAAAAGTGGTCTTTTCTTTTGCTGAAGTGATGTTGAGATGTTATCTCGGAGCCGCGCCCTCTCTCAGGGCCGGATTAACCAACTCAGGGTAAAATGGGCAGCAGGTTCCCCCACTTATTTTGGTAATAATTTCACAACACAAGTGTATTTAACTGGAATATTCAAAGTAATGAAACAGACCTTAACCGTAACTCTACTGGCCCAAAGTAAAGGTTAAACCACAGGAGCCACCCAAGGGCATTTACAATTTCAGATTTTATTTTTCTTTAGTAGTGAATATTACTGAACAGGTTGGCAAAATCACATTACCACAAGCCAGCAGTTGATTTGGGCTGTGGGTGGCTGCAGGTGTTGCTAAATTTATCGCTACCATGTGTAGATTCTAGGAAAGTTCTAGCTAGTTTTTGACTAGTGATTTAAGGAAGCATATTGGCCAGTAAAAAGCCAATATGCTTCCAAGGTTTATTTTTAAAACTAAAAGTTAAAATTAATTAAAATCAAATTAGAAGTCTTTGCAGTTGTTTCCCCATTGCCTTGTTATTTGGTTCAGTTAGATATGCAACAGTTACACCTTGTATTTACTGGCTTTGGTAATAAGAATATGTTTGTGTGATAAACAGTTTTTATTTAGGGATTTGCACATATTGATTTAACCGAGTGAATATTTATGCACTAAATTTGTGAATATCTGCTGCAGCCAAATCCCGGAGCAGTTGCCTGCCTTGTCCTGTCAGTAATCCAGCCTTTGTCCACTCATGCCCTTTTTTAAGATTTTCTCAAAGATGTCTATCCATACTGTATTCACAGACAAGTGGACAAAAAAAGGCTCCTGGCAAGATTTTAATGTGTGATTGTTCGTTGTTAACTCTGACATGACAAAGATGGCGGCGTCAGCCTGAATTATGAAGCATAGCAAAATGTGAACTCCGGATGAGCGGCAATCTACCAAAATAACAGAGATTATCAAACTACTGTGCCAGTTGTGGCTTGACTCTCTCCCAATGAGCTGTGCTGCGGAGAATTAGGATGCGGGGGAGATTCGGCTCCTGTCATCACTTAAGAGAACAAGTTGGGGAGGAGAAATTCTTTCCACCACCACCAAGGATACAAGATGATCACCAACACACATACAGACACACACACACACACACACACACACACACGCATACACGCATACACAGCAGTCCCCCTGTGGGAGAAAGCTCCAACAAGAGAGAAAATAGCTGTTTTGATTGTGTTTATGTGATGTGAAGCCTGCAGAGGATGCGAGACAACACAGAGATGAGGTGTGTGTGTGTGTGTGTGAGTGTGTGTGAGGATATGGCGTGAGTACAAGTTAGAAACGGGATCCCTCTCAGTTCTTGTGCAATAAAAGAATAACATGCAAGACTTGCACTGAATAGAAAGCTCCTCAATAAATCCAAGTGTTTATAGTAAAATGCCATCGCTAATGGGGCAGAATATGGAGAAGGGGAGAGGCGGGGAATCAGGTATTTTCATATGAGCAGACGGAGCTACCATGTGATGATTCGTGCGATGAAAAAATAGAAGGCTAAAAAAAGAGTCAGGAACTATTTGAACATGTAAAGAGAGAATGTTTCAGTTGCCTTTGTTGCCTAAGGAGGGATCTGGATCTTAAAATTTACTCTGCCACGCCACTTCCGTGATCAAAGCAAGAGGCACATGCATGTACGCACGCACACACACACACACACACACACACACACACACACACTTCTCCTCCCTTGGGCCTTTTGGGAGGGAAGCCTTGGCAGGGTCTGATGAACTGCTGCATTGTTACGGGTGATCGCAGGTGTCCAGCACTTTCTCTCCTCTCCCCTTCCCCCTGTGTCAAATGTTGTGACAAATTCTTTTTTAAAAGGTAAGCGAGGTCATAAAATCTTCTTACAGACACTTCATGCTCACACACACACACACACACACAAACCCTCAGTGCCTGAGACCAAAACCAAATGCGTCTGTCAGTGGCGTGGACAAGATCCTCTGTGTGTGTGTGTGTGTGTGTGTGTGTGTGTGTCTGTATGTGCGCCAAAGCTACACAGGTGCAGTCAGGGACACCGAGGAAGAAACAGGCCTCCTGCCCTTTGAACTTGATCTTGAAAAGAAAGCTGTCTTCCCTTCCTGTCAAATAAGCTTAACCGCCATGCCTCCGAGCTCTAGACGGCACAAACTGGTCTGGTGAAAACTGTGAGTCTCTCATTGATTCACCAAAAACACTCCCACCGGTTGAAAAGTTTTCACTACACACAAATAAACTGAGCGACAGCCGTTATCAGCAGTAAATTACACTGAAGTCGTTCTTTGTTTTTAGAATTAGTTTGCTTTCAATGTGCTTTGCTTTTGCTCTGCAGAGTGGCTGACAGTCCAGGTGATGATTGTAAATTTGTTACCAACACATGTCCAAAAATATTTTGTTCTGGCAGACAGCTTCAGGGAGGATCAGTCCATTTTAACATTGTATCCCCCAGTATCAGGTGGATTTCACGCTTTGTGTGTGTGTGTCTATCTCCAGACCTCCGGAGATGCAGCGTTGGTTCAAGGTTAGGACATATTTTTTTCTGCTCTGAGTCTCCATTCTGACCCTGCAGCCTTATGAAATACACTCCTCTTGCTGTTCAATTAAAGATGTGGACTAAAGAGCAGAAAAACATGGCACAGATGAGAGTAAAACTACTGTGTGGATGCAGTAGCGAAAAACAAATGACTACAAGGCAAAGTTTATTTAAACGTCAAGGAGTTGAGAGGGAAGCAGCTTTAACTGAGTCTGTGACGACAACTAAGAGACAACAAGCGGCCTCATAAAGTTTTAAGCTTCTTCGGAACACTCTCTGCTTCACACAGCAGGGATGAGAGGGACTCTCGCTGGAGGTGTGGAGGGAGACCGGGGAGCAAAGTGGGAGGAGGGATGTTTGAGAGGCCGTAAGTGGGCCTGAGTAGTTCCTTTATCAGCCCACTGATGGGAGACGTCTCTCTGTGTGTGTCAGAGCCGCTCAATGCTCCCCTTGTCTCTGCTTATCGCGGCTAATTAAAACATTTGGATTCCTCCGGGCCGGCTCTGGAGGAGTGTGTGCGTCTGGCTGAGCATGTGTGTGGGAGACATGAGAGCGGAGAGGAGTCAGAGGAAGGAAATGTAGCAGCCCGGTAGACTTCCTGTCCATCTATGGACAGAGGCGCTCGATGCACACACTCACCCCTCAACAAGTGATGGACATGCCGTTTCTGCAGACGGCCTTGTACGTCTCCAGTTTTTGTCTGTGTTCTCTTTTTCCGCCACATATCGTTTTCGTAGTTTAAATTCAATGTTCATTTTATATGTTAAAGGTAGCTAAATATTTCTGTGCATAAATATATATGCATAAATATATGAAGAAATCAGTATCAGATTGTTTGAAAACAGGATGTGTGGTGGTATGGGGTCTAACTTTCCGCTCCTTGTTGAGCTATACCTTTTTGTGCTTTGTCTTAATCTGCCTCCTCATACGCTCTCAGCCCCGAACATCCTGTATCTGCTGCTAATGGACACGCAGATAAACACACACAAACACACAGACATCATGTGGACTAGGCCTGTGCCACTTCCTCAAAATGAGCCTGTTCTTCATAGGTTGTGGGTGGGCTCCTCTCTCTATTCTTTGCTAATCCTCTCCGTGACCCCTGATCCTGCTCTGACAAACACCGAGTGGGGATCACTGCGTTTTTTTTCATGCCCGCGGGGCCGCTGGGCCAAATAACCCCCTGCAATATTCTGCTCAGCTTAAAACCTCAAAACAGCAAGGTTTGTTCGAAGATGACTGATTCGTAAAGCTCCTTGGTAACTGGACTTTTTATAGAAGTGCACAGTAATTTCGGTCACGCGGGGCGAACTGACCAACATGCCGAATGGAACAATGAGAGCTAATTATATAGTCGGTCCGAATTGCGAGCAGAGGTGTGCCGTCTTAATTCCTTTTTTAAACCAGAGGGGCTTGTGGGGGCTGCATGCTGCTGCTGTGATGGATGTGTCGTCCCCGGGGGGAGTTGATGTCTTATAGCTTTACTGTAAATGTTTACATTCCTACATGCACTGATGTTATCTGCTAATAGTTTCTGGAACAAGCCTGAAGAGTCCTCTGGGTGGGATTATTTGCAGCGTGTGTGTGTGTGTGTGAGAGAGAGGGAGACCAGGTCAAAGGGAAGCAGATCTGTCTTTAAACAGAGGTATTAACCATGACCCCTCTCCTTCCTGAGTCCTGCCCTGCGTCTGCCGAGGGCCAACGCATTAACTGCAGCAAAAACACACGCCGTTGCTTCGTCTTTTTTTTTTTTCTTTTTTCCCAGAGCAAAACGATTTGCACAAGAAAGTGGCTGTTAAAATACTTTCGAATAGTATAATCGACAATTGGCAGGGTATGAATCACTTTGAAAGAGAAGCCTCTCCCTGTCCTGCTTTCGTGTGAGCTCCAGATCTGTTCGTATTACTCAGCAATCTCAGTGCCAGCAGCGGTTTTGTGAAGATGATACCGTTTAAATCAACAAGGCCCTTGAGAAAATGATTCCTGTTACAATAGGCGCAATCGGAAATGCATGTGTAATTGCAGCTCAGGAGCCCTGTGAGAATTCTCCCTCAGTAGATCCGTATCTTAAAAGTGCAGCCAAGCATGGATTAGGTGAGGACTGTCACTCCTGTGTTGCTCACTGTTGCACGCTTTTGCTCGGGCCCCACCCTCGACGCATTCCTCCCAGCTGAGAAACCCGGCGTGGCATAAAAGACAACAGGAAGTTACCTGTTTCCACTGGCATTAATAAGTCCTATTTTAATCTGCCCTTTAATGCTTTGTTGAGTAGCTGAAGCTGGTGCTGATGATTGAGGAACGCGTTCTCCTGCACTACTGTCTGGCTCCTTTCGTTCTCTCTCGGCTTTATGACTCTGCTCTTGGGCCGCGCCAATAAAGCACAGATGAAAATGTTTACATACTTGAGTATTACATATTTATACGTGCAGTTATGCTTGATGGACTGCTGCCTGGAGCGACATACAATTGCTGAGGTCTGGGAACGTGGTGAGGACATCCAGTGGGGGGAAGAAATGTGAGCAATCAGGCAGTCATATAAGTTTTGAGTAAACCCAGAGGTTCACTAAATGTATTTGGAAGAAATACGGGTAAATAGTAAAATTATTATAGTCTGATGCAAACATCCTAGTTCAACTTTCCCCCACTGCACTTGCCATAGAGCAGGATACAGCTTTTCACTGTAAGAAACTCGTATTACAGCACTTCCTTTCAAATTAAGTGGTTTAGATAATATGGTTCAAATGGCTTGTTCCCCAACCTCTGTGTCATCTGACTGCTTGTGCTTCTCGCCCCATTAGACGTTGTTCTAGCAATGCAGCTTTGCTCCCAGATTTCATTAATCAACCTTTGAGTAAGAGTAATTTTATCATAACTGATTAAAAAAAACATATAATTTGTAATACACAAGAATAATGCTTTAATTAAAGGGAAGGGAAATTCCCACTGTCAGATGAAAGTCTAATGTTCGACCTCACTAATGGACGAGTTCTGTAGTCATCAAAATCATCCCGAGCCTGTCACTCTTTTTCAGCACTTTGCTCTGTTCTGTATGGAAATTCAGTGTGACATCACGGACTGCGTGCAGATAAAGAGAAAGTCTTATCTTGTCACGTTGCGTGGCAGCGACTGAAGCAACTATTCACCAGCACAATGTGAATAATCAGGGCACATACAAAGTGGCATTCCTCAGAGCCACGGTGCAATACAATGACCTTTTCTGCTAGTCGTTCAAGCCTTGAATAGCAAATATGTGCAAATGGAAATAATTAGATTTAATGGTGCCCCTGTGACTTGCTTTCAGACATTGACGAGATGTGTCACGCCTCCCTCCCAGAAACCTGTTGTATCAACCACTTAGGGTTGCTTGAAGTGGTGTTTTGATATGCGAGATAAATGAGGTTTGGGCTGGTGCCAGGGTATGGCACAAGGTGATCCTCTCTGCCAAAGCCGCTTGTTGTGAGAAAAAAGAACCCAAAGTACCTATTTTACATCACAGCGCTCTGATGTCACAGCCTCTTTAAC
>JBAJHX010000033.1:11695251-11713205 GCA_037176925.1 Amniataba percoides | reverse complement strand
AATGAAGCAAGCCCAAAATATGTTCAATCAGAGATAAATGGATGATTGTTTTTTTTCTTCTTCTTCTTTTCACTTTTTCTTTTTTCTTTTCTTCTTTTGTATTTGAAATTGCTCAATAAGGACAAACTGCTCGTTTTTCACACCGGAGAGGATGATTTCTGGGTTCGGCGGAATTTATGAGGACTTAAGTGGAAAGCATTGGCTCGTAAAATGCTCCAAAATGCAGTAAATTATCCCGATCTGTTCCATAAATATTTACCCCCCTCGTGTTTCTTCAGAAAAGCAACGATCCAATGATTCAGAGGCTGCAGACCAAACACGCCTTGCGTAACGACGAAGCGACCAATTAGACATTTAAAGCCAAGTAAAGGATTTTAGGTGCAAATTGTTTTGTTGGCTAAATGAGTGAGAGAGGCGCCTACTTTATCTCTCTTGGTTTTCAGAGGATTCAGACCCCGCGGGCCTGTAAAGTGGACTCGGAGCTTCACGGGTCAGAGACGCAGGCCGCCACGCTAATGGCTCAATTATCCTTTCAACCCTGAGCACGCGCGCACAGCCTCGCGAGATCCCCCACTGACCACCACCATCATCATCATCATCATCAAATTCATCATCATCATCATCAGTGGTCTTCGCGTGCCACCGGAGCCCCACCCCATTAAAAAAAAAAAAAAAAGTGGCCGAGCAGAGGAGCGTGTTTACGGAGCGGAAGAGTCTGTTTCCTGCCTGTAACAAAACCCAGACTCCCAGAGAGCGCCGAGGATCTGCTCGGTGCTGAACGCGGCTCTGCCAATACATCATCTTCGTTTCGGAATCATCGCGATAAAAGCCCGAGCAGGGCCGAGGTCAGGGCCCGGCACAGGTCAGCAGGGACAGTGAGAGCCATGAGGGAGAGAGAGAGAGTGGAAATGTAAAGATTACCAACAACATGAAACCCACCACCACCCACCTACTTCTGCTGTAGTCAAATTTCAATCATTCCTCACAAATTCACTTTCTGGTGAGTTCTTTAAAGTTGTTCGCTTGCCAGGCGGTGCGGGACATGTTTCTTCTTGCCCCCTCCTCTTTCTCTCTCCCTCTCCCTCCATGTATGAGACTAACCTGTTGAAGCAGTGTCTCCTCCTCTGCAGGGTGGCAGGTGTACAGTCACACCAGGCCTGGAAAACCAATCCGCTCGGAGATGTGGGGCTGAATGTTCTCCTTAAGACAGAAGATCCCCGAACACAGACTGGAGGTTTGATGGCTCGGTAATGATGGCAATTATCTTTCCCCCTGTGGTCTCTGCTCCCGTAAAGCCAAGAGGCGACTGGTATCTGATGGTTTTGTCACCGCAGTAGTAAACTCTGTTTAAAGAAAGCATCAACACCTCCCGTGTCTGCCGGTGCACTGCACAGGCCTCGTGTGTGTGCGCGTGCGTGCGTGCGTGTGTGTGTACATTGAAAGACGGGATGTGTGTTATTATGACTTGACAGAGCTTTGCACAGGAGCACTTAACATCTCTCTACAAAGGAGCTGGTTGTTTACAGGTGTTACTATAATAGCCGAGACGTGTGATGAGGAACTGAAGTGTGACTATCCATTTGTCTCGCAGCACTCGCCGAAAGCCAATAGCAACAACAGATTGTTACATTTGGAAAATAGATTAGCTCAAGTACGTCTGCACGATCTGTTTTCCATGTGAGTGTGTGTGTGAGTCTGAGAGTGACTGTTAACAGGGCTGGATGCCCCCCACCCCCCCAGCATCTTGCATTAGGAGAGCATGTTGCAATGTGGAAGCGATGACGCTGTTGAGATTAAAAGTTGAAAATATAGAGGAAAGCGCAACTACACGCAGAGTGTGCTTGTCCTCGTGTAGCTCATAATGCACTTTTCCTTTTTCCTTTTCATTTCATGGCCATCGGGTAAGAATGGCCAAACTGTTGTGTGTCAGTAACGGCTCAGCTCTCCTGGGTCCCGGAAGGTGAGCCTTATCAGCAGCCCATGTGATGGTGTCAGTAGCCAGGACCCAGACTTGCACTATTGTGCCCCTGCCTGGGCCCGGGTGACGGATGACAGCGCCTTCTCACTGGAGGAAATGAGGAGGCCAGAGGCGAGCCCGGGGCCAGATTTTTTAGCGAAACGCTGCTCTTGCCCTCTTACCTTCGGCGCTGAAAGTGCCAAATGTTGCACAATGGCGGGCCGAAGGTGGCTTGCGTGTTTGCGGCGGTCCCTCTGGGCTCATAGTGATGACCAGGTTAGGAAAAAGACACCCTCATTATATAGCTTGTTTGAAAGACTGAGTGAGAGGAGGGTGATGCGTTTGAGAGCTCAAAGTCCTGCTCTGGGTAGCAGTGCTGTCTAACGTGGAGACCATGAAAGGAGGAAGTGAGGTCAGGCCAGTCTGGGTCCCCTGCCCTTTGGCCTCCCTTGGGTCTCATAAATTAGCCTGCTGTAATTCTCTCCCAGACGGCCTTGCCCCAGCAGGTGTGTGTTTGTATATATGAGCGCTAACAGGGGGGATGTAAGGGCTGTAATGTGTGTGATCTACGGTGTTGGGAATGTAGTTTGGGAGGAAACATACAACCTAAATATGCTTATCCTCCCTGCTGCCACGCCGGCCATGCAGATAAAGACGTAGCATGGAGGCAGGCCTCCGCCGAAAAGGATGTGTGGGCCTTGAATGCTCCCTCCAGCCTGCGTGCATGTTTTGTCCTACTTGGCCCGAGCGGGCAAAAACTTTTAAGAAAGGTTGAATGAAGTTCATCTTGCTACCGGAGGGACTTTCTCCAGTTTGCGCAGGCAGTAATGGTTCTCCTGGGAAAGGCAAAGTTGCTGTAGAATAAAAGCGTGCATGCATCCTGGCTTTAACGGGTAAACATCCTTGAGAGAAAATGCTACTGTCTCTCCAGCGACCACGGTGGTATCTCTATCACAGAGACAGCTTGTTTTGGCAAAAGCCTGACTCCTTATGAGTAAAGTTCAATTTTTGTAAATAATTACTGTGTAAAATACCAAGAAAAGCAGTTTCAGCACCCTGTCTTGCTGTTGATAACGACGCTGTAGTTCAGATTGAATATCAGAGCAAACAACAGGCTTCGACTTTGATCGGAGCCTCGATGTTCGCAGACGTCCGTCCTCATGTGGATACTGAGTCTTTGCCATTAAGCTGACCGTGATCTCTGACCTCTGTGTCAATGGGAGAATTAAATCAAACCATCTTCCCCAGTGCGATTAATAAGATATCCCATCACTAGCGATTGTGATAGACACGGTCAGGGTTTCTCGTCACCCATCATTTTGTGGGCAGTTTGCTTTATGCAGACAAAAACTATGGAGTCAGGGAGTCTTCCACTTCCTGTCTTTGTTTCTTTGCATGCATATTTGTGTAAAGCTGAGGTCCGGAGAGCCTGAGCTGGCCAAAAGACAACATCAATCAAATACAAAAGCACACTGTAGACCTTGTGTTTGGGGTTCCACCCAGCCTGGTGGAGTAAAGGCTGTATCAGAGGAAAGCAGAGAGTGATATTAGCACACAGTCGAAGCCTGTTGTTTAGCACACCTTTTATGGATATTATCATGGATATGAAAAATCAAATCTCACATCCAATATGTGAACAGTACCCATTTATAAATAAATAACACAATTTCTTGAATAGGAGATATTTCTGCGGTTTATTTCTATTTTACTTAATTTTGCTGTTTAAGAAATGTGATTGTAACAAGGGTGTATATTATTATTATTATTATTATTATTATTATTATTATTATTATTATTATTATTATTATTATTATTATTATCATTACTATAATAATAATAATAATAATAATAATAATAATAATAATAATAATAATAATAATTAAAATGAACTTTTTTGGTGTATTAAGGAATCTGACTGTTTCCCAAAGTAACCAAATCCACCTAGCAGCAAACTTCACTTCAAGATATAAACTGCCAATTAATATGCTAGTATTACTATGCTTTAGAGGTGTTTGTCATTGGATTTTGTTAACTTTGCATACGGCCCGGCTCATTACTTCCCTTTCTTTCCAGTCTCAGAGCTAAGATAAGCAACCTGGCTGCTGGCTGCATAGCTCTGTATTTGCTGGACAGATGTAAGAGTGGTATTGATCTTTTCTTCCAAATTAAGACAAGAGAAAATATCTCCCGCTATGGTGAACTGATCTGTTCAGACAGTGTATGTATCAGTGTCTTAACAAAAATGAAGAGGTTTCAGATTTTCTCTTCATGCTTTTTAGCTGTGAAAACAATGCGGTGGCCAAGTGTGTGTGACTGATGGCATGTCTGAGAATTTGCACCTAATTTGAATACACTAATCCTTCTGTAACTTCTGTGTCTCAGATGGTTATCTTTGCTCAGCGTGGATATGACACTTTAGGTTCAGGTGTACATGCAGTATGTTTTTTGTCAGATGTACACAGAGAACAAAGGGTAAATGTTTGCATGCATAGGAAAAAAAAGCATTTTATGTTGCAATATCCGATCACTCAAAGGCATGCACACACTGACACACACCAGTATACTAGTCAGAATGTAGTCAGGCGTGCAGAGTGTGTGCACACACTGTTGTCTGTTATTGCATGCATGCTCCATCAGTCATTGGACTACACAGGGAGCAACGGGGAGGTCCTGCGCTCTTTGTTGTTGCTGTGTCTAGTCCCTTGTTAGAGAATTGATGACACTGTCTTTGGAAAACAAACAGGGCGGGAAGCTAAAAAGGTGGTCACTCACCACCGCGCTGTGACCCAGAGACACAGAGGCCATCGCAACATGTGAGCAACACTGCAGCGTCCCCCTTGGAATGTGCTGCAGTGTGTGTGCACACGCTCCTGTTTGTGTTTCAGTGATACCGCAGCTGGAATGTGACTGTCTTGTGCCTGAATGTTTGCCTTTGTGTGTTTTCAGTGTCAGCGTCCTGCAGCAACTATGATAACTTGCATGCAAAATGAAAACACTGCGATAAAAGAAACCTTGTTGGCACTACTCTTTTTTTTCTTTTTCTTTCTTTTTTTTTTTGTTGCCATATTTGCATTACACTGCTAGATGCCAAAATAAATGTTCCACATGTCAATGTCAAGGAAATGCAGAGAAGGTGCCTGTGAACCAGCTCATTGATCTATCTGGATGTGACACACTCCGCCTGTGGGCACTGTCGTGCCAGAGGCCACTCCTGTCAAACCTTTCTCTGACTCACACTTCACATCACAGCCCAGACCGTTGTCCCGTGGCCTCCCTGCTCAAACCAAACCCTGCTCTGGGCCCCCGAGCCGTGTTCTGGGAGCTCAAATCCCATAATTGCAGGGCTGACAGTGATAGCTAGCATGGGAGACACCCTCACCTGGTCGGAAAGAATGAAAACATCTACTGTCAAAGTGAAGCGAGGAAATGAGGAGGAGGGGGTGATACCAGGTATGGAGAAAGTGAGTAACATCTGTGACAAAACAGGAAGGGAAACTAGTATCTCTATCTAGAGTTATGTGATAACCAGTATGAGGATACTTGTGTACAGTATTAGGAGTATATAATGTGTAACTGATGCTTTATTAATGGTTAATAAACCATATGTTTAGATATAAATCATTATCAAGGACAACCATTGGTTTACCATATTATATATTTATCCAGAAGCATCACCTATTCTTGTCTTTTTGGCCTTCTGTTTTATTTATCAGGGAAACCACACCATTAGACTGACTTTCTGTTGTATTAACAACTCAACTTTAACAACTTATTAGGTTGTCTTTATTAATCATTTTTATACTGAGTTGTGAGGCATGAACTATTTAAACATTAGTGTATTCCACAATCACTGAGTTTAAAGCAGTACATTGTTCATTTTGTTTGTTACTATGAGTGACCTGTTTCACATTGCATAGTCATTTGGCACATTGTTAACATATACATATTAATTAGCGCAGCTTTAACAACACAAACTTGATTGGTCCAAGTACAACAATCTTTACCTGACAGAAATGTGGACAGCAAGCACAGAATTATAATTGATTTATGAAACGTTTAAGATCCCAACAGCCATGTTTGACACATTAAAATACTAAATAACTAATAATAAACTACTATCTATTACTTCATCCTAATTAAAAAAATCCAAAATCTAGGAATATGCGAATACTGTTCGTTATAAAAACTGGCTGTACACAAGATGTCTCCTATTCTACTGCACTGAAAACTCCACTCTCAGTTAACGTGTGCTGGAGGCGTTTACACATCACACTCTACATTATGTTGCTCTGTACTGGACCCAGGCAAAACCCTGCTTGTACTCACACATGTTGAAGAGACAGACAGACTTGCTCTCTTCAGCAGATGAATGTAAAACAGCCTTCCGCTGTCAAACCCTGCGCATACATCATCCCGCACACTGAGTTCGTGTGAAGACATATTAACTATAAATAAAGACATTAGATACAAGTTTTAAGCCCTTTTTAATGCTTGCTTTATTTTAGGATTGCTGTGATTTACTGCAACCCACCATCACTCAGCTTAACCACACAAAGTAGGCCGATGTGTGCCACAGCAACTTCTTTACCACACAAACACGACGAGCCAGTGCTGGGGCCTCCAACAAGCTTAGTCCTGCCTCCCGTGTGGCCAAAAAGCTTTTCCAACAAAGTCACGCTCCCGGTAAGGGAGAGCAGGCTGGAGTGGCCCTCGTTTATCAAGCACTTGAGCTCCTGCAGACAGCTCCGGGGAGAGCACGGAGGAGCCGGCGTGTTTACACCACGGCTCAGCCGAGGCCTTCAGGACAGGACAGATGGAAATCCTTGTGAACACTCATTCAGGCAGCCTTGTGTGCGCTCAGTCAAACGGCATAGAGCCCAGGCGTAATGTCTCTCTGTTCAGTGAGAGCTCAAATAAACACTTGTGATGGGATGGACAGACATACAGATATATTTTTTGTAACTCATTTGACCTCAATATGCGTTGTGTTATCTGTAAATTAACACTGTGCAGAGCAAACTCGCGCCATTAGTAGGTCTGGTCAGTGCTGCATAGGAATCTCCTGATACAATCTTTGATGAGGTGCTGGCACCACCTTGTGGGGAAAACATTTATTGCATTAAAATCCTGCACTACTCAGTTTCAACGCTGACGATTAGCTGTCACGCTTGTCAGTCATGCTTAAGAGGTGTTTTCATTGGTTAGAATCCTTGGGTTTGCGAAACCTTGGACCCGCCCCGGATCAGCGCTGGGATTGGTAGACTCACACGGATTTCTATTGGTCAATCCGCTCACTCCCACTTCACAGTCACAGCCCCCCCAAATCCAAGTTGAAGGTGAAAGTCGCGCTCCTGTCCCCGTCGCTCTCAGTGTTGGTTGTCGCCTCCAGGCCAAACAAAACAGCAGACATGTCGGTGTTCAGTGAGGTGCCCCAGGCGGCCCCGGTGGCCGTCTTCAAGTTAACGCAGGATTTCAACAACGACCAGTTTCCCAGCAAGGTGAACCTCGGAGTCGGAGGTGAGTGGTCAGTCATGGTAACGGTTACCCTGAGCAACCGGCCTGCCTCAGTTACAGTTGAGGGCAGCTTAGCCAAACAAGCTAGCAGGCTTTAGCAGGTGTAACATTGAATTATTACACCCATAACACTGTGTAACCTTTATGGGAGTTTATCCTAAACCCGTATGCGTGTTTTTATAATGATGGAGTGTGTTTTATTTTGATAGCAGTCGCCAAAATGCAGTGTTTTCACGGTATTCAAGTAGTCTGATAGCTGTTCTTAATGACAGCAGTCATATAGAGGTATGTCTGTAGTTTTGAATTTGTTAGTTACATGTTAGTTAGATGTGGTCACAAATGGTGATTGATCTGAAAGCGTTAACACTCTGGTTATCTGTCAATACAGTGTTAAATCTTTTCCCTACAGTGTCACAGAATCTGACAGGTCACAGATGTCAGTGTAACCCCTCTGTGGTAATTTCTTAATGAGGTTAGGTGTCTCCAACATTTGGTATGACATTGCAGTCATACCAGGTATCACAATGACATTACGACATGCACGCAGGGAGGCAAAGAGAATAGGCTTTTCATGATTCCCTGCTGAGAGAAAACACAGCTGATCAGTTCATCTATTGGTGGTACTTGGTGCATTGCTGATTGATTACGTAACAGTGTGGCACAGACAGTGGAGTTATCTTTGCCCCGTGTCCTCTCTGGTTTCCTCTTTGTCTCGCTCTTGCTGCCACTCTGCACAGTAACCTCCTCTCTCTGCGGACCAGGGAGTGATTGGATTACTGCTGCCTCATGTCACAAGAACAAGCTCTTTGCAGGAGTTTAAATATGTGTGGCTTAGTCCTGCTTCTCTCTTAAAGGAAACAAACGGCACATTTCAGTCCTCCAGTACAACAATTTTCTGAGTTAATCTTATTAAAAGTAGTAATCCTTGCTGCTTACATTGCAAGGGAACAGTGTGAGAGATGTTGTGGCAGTGTGTTAATGTTGCTGCATGGCAGGACACAGTTACCAAAGACCCATGATTATAAAAGGAGGCTGAGGCCTTATAATCCCCTTCTCTCTGAGAGATACACAGCACCGCAGATGGTCAACAGCCCTTGGGCAGCTGGGAAATGTAGGCCACACAGTGCATTAAAAGTCATTTGCAGAAGCAAAACAAGTAGTCTGTTAATTGAGAAATGAATTAATGAGTAACTATTTTGATTATCCATTAATCACTTTTGTAAGCAAAAAATGTCCTAAATTAACTATGCCAGCCTTTCAATGGTGAGGATTTGCTGCTTTTCATTATCATATCTGATAAGAAACGGAATATCTTTCAGTATTTGAGACTCCATGTGGTGCTTTAGAAACTTTTCAGCATGTGATCAATCGGTCGACATATGAAACAATATGCAGAATAATCAGTATTTATGCCAGAGGAGGAAAAGCAAACTACTCACTGTTGATATCTCGGCTGAGACTGTCAGTGAGCTGCAAAGCAAATTGTTCTGAGGGTAAAAAGGCTATTGTATACTTTAGTCCTTATCAGGTGGTGACATAGAGTTCAGCCTGTTGAAACACTCAAAGATGAAAGTGCATGTCTGTTACAATATCTCTGAAGTGATCTCTCCAGGGTCAGTTTCACATTCCTGTTATTTGACAAAGGTCCAAATGCATTAAGCTATTTAAATGGAGAAAGTAAAGTTCTACAGTCAGAGGTCCGTGAAGACCTGATGACAATGTCTTTGTAAAAGCACATATCAAGATTTCCAGGGAAACTACTTGTATCAGAGCATGGCGTTTATTGGCACCATCTGCAGGTTGTTAGGAGGAGTGACCTTCTTACAACTGATACTTCTGTTTGTGTAAGGTTTGTTGTCCTGTTCCTTGAAGCTTATCGGACAGATGAAGGCCAGCCATGGGTTTTGCCAGTGGTGAAAAAAGTGGAGAAGATCATTGTGGAAGATGACAAGCTAAACCACGAGTACCTGCCCATCCTGGGCCTGCCTGACTTCAGATCCTCGGCTTCCAAGATCGTGCTGGGAGACGACAGTCCTGCCGTTCAGGAGAACAGGGTTTGTGAAGTGAAGGGCTGTGCTGTGTTTCACTTTTTAACCCACTAACATTTAAACTAACTGTCTCCTCTGTCACTGCCAGGTGGGGGCTGTCCAGTGTCTGGGAGGCACAGGTGCTCTGAAGATGGGCGCAGAGTTTCTCAGGCGCTTCTACAATGGAAACAACAACACCAAAACACCCGTCTATGTCTCTGCACCTACCTGGGGTACACACACACACTCAAACAGCACAGAGTAGTTCATAGGTGGAAATAAACGTGTCCTAGAAAGCTGTAGTTTGAGGACTTTGAACGATAGCAGAGATCTCAATAGACTCAGTGTAGACTTCAGACTCGAGGTGTCAGTGCAGTTTTTTTCTGAATCACTGCCACAACTTATCAGTGATCTTGATTTGTTATCGGTTTGTATTTGAGCAGTGTTAATAAAACAATATAAGAGGAAATATAAACAATAAAATGAGAACAATGTAATCACATTCTCTGTTACTTTTACAGAAAATCACAATGCTGTATTTGCCAATGCCGGCTTTGAGGATGTCCGTCCGTACAAATACTGGGATGCAGAGAATAGGGGCCTTGATTTGGCTGGTTTCCTTGGTGACTTGGAGGTAAGCTGTGCATGTGACAGGGACTCTGGTACTATTTCATTTTGGTCCGTTTATACTTAATTGTCCTTCTTCTGTTTGTTTCCTGCAGAGCTGTCCAGAGCACTCCATTTTTGTCCTGCATGCCTGTGCCCATAATCCAACTGGCACGGACCCCACACAGGAGCAATGGAAGATGATTGCTGAAATAATGATGGTACTAACCACATGCATGCATCCATTTGGAAACTAACACATCGTCTGTACCGTTGTCTCAACTATCACCATCAATGCAAGTGTCACTGTAAACAGGATGTGATTTTGCTTGTTCGATGTTCATGGGTGTGCTGATATCTTTGTTTTTATCCTGTTCTTTTCCAGAGGAGGAATCTGTTTGCATTCTTTGACTCGGCTTATCAGGGGTTCGCCTCAGGCAGCCTGGATAAAGACGCCTGGGCAGTCCGCTACTTTGTCTCCTTGGGCTTTGAAATGTTCTGCGCACAATCATTCTCTAAGAACTTTGGCCTCTATAGTGAGTGACCCTTGGATGCACAATGACAGTTACAAAGTGCCTTTTATAGGCCACATTTTAAAAGCAGAATAAGGAATGAGCCAGTATCTAACAGCAGCACATTCCTTTCTTTTTTTAAATAGTGGAACTTGACATACAGTGAAACCACAGTATAGCAGTTTTATACATGCGAAGTATTTAGCGTTTAGGAAAGCAGCAGCACTTCATGCTGACACAGTAGATGTAGAGATATCGACATTACCATCTATGTGTAAAGAAATCAATTGTCACAGTATTGTTCAGTATTTGACATGTTTTTCTTGTTAGATGAGCGTGTGGGCAACTTGACCATTGTGGCTCGCGACGCTGACAACCTGAAGCGAATTCTTTCCCAGATGGAGAAGATTGTCCGGACAACATGGTCCAACCCCCCATCCCAGGGAGCTCGCATTGTTGCAATCACTCTCAACTCACCAGAGCTCTTTATTGAATGGTTAGCGCAAAATATCTTTCAAAAAACACACACACACACACACTTAAAACACAGCATGAGGTATAACAGTCCTGAAAATCCTCTGTCTTCTGATGTACAGTCAGTCCTTTTCATTTCTTTGACTCTAGGAAGGACAATGTGAAGACCATGGCAGACAGGGTCTTATTGATGAGGGCTCAGCTGAAGGCTAAGCTCCAGGCTCTGGGGACACCAGGGACCTGGGACCACATCACAGAGCAGATCGGCATGTTCAGCTTCACAGGCCTGAACCGTGAGTACAAAGAGCATACGCAAAAGTTTTCTCTCACACACTCAAATATATTTGAACTGAACTCTATCTATATCCTTATAGATAGAGATGATATTGTTTCAGTTCCTTATGTACATTACATTAACAATCACTGAATGGTTGAATGTGGTTCTGCTGTATTTCCTTCAGCCAAACAAGTGGAATATATGGTGAAGGAGAAACACATCTACTTAATGGCCAGTGGTCGCATCAACATGTGCGGTTTGACCACCAAGAACATAGACTACGTGGCCGAGTCCATTCATGACGCCGTCACCAATGTCCAGTAGAAGACTCAGCCCTTCCTCTAGCCTGGCCCCTGAAACAGCTCATTCCAGGGACAGTGTTTGTATCCAGCAGATTTCCTGGGACAAACTAATGAACTGTCATTTGCACAAATATACAGACATTCCTCTGCTCAATGGTCCTACCCCGCAATGCAATGCACCCCCCCCTTTCAATGTTTGTGCTAAGCTAGGCTAAATGCACCCTGGACCCATATAAACGCACAAAGATGATGAGGATATTCATCTCTTCACCTTACTCCCAGTAAGAGATCAAATATGGGAGTTTTTCCTTTAAAGTAATTGTGTTTATGATTTGTTCCTGTTTTCTTCGTGTTGGTCTCGTGCGTACAGTGTGTACTTAGTGTGACATCACCGATTTTATTTCTACATGTGCTATTAGTGTATGTGTATATTCCAGGCCCTGTCAGAGGTTTAGTCCATTGCTGACTATGTTATAATGACCTCAGCGGTGCTGACACTACTGTCCAAAATGTTATCGTTTATTCATTCCAAGTGTAACTCCGCAGTGAGTATTATGTATGATGAACAGTTTTTAAACCAGAATAATATCAACATGACCAAACCGACTCAGTGTAGCTTTAATTAGAGAGAGCGATCGGAGTAAATGTATTTACCACCTCTGTCATTATTGAAGTAGCAGTATTATATTAATTGCTGGATGCAATGTAAACAAGCATTGAGTGTTCTCAGGAAGATATTTTTAACTTGAACTATGTCCTTTATTACTGATAATGTCTTTTGCCCAGAGGAGCTATTGTAATCACCTGACTTTACCTCACTTTTAATCCATTCTAATGGAGCACAAATGGAGCCGAACAGTCCTGACGAGTGCTGTGACTCCAGAATAATTTCTTGAACGTCGTGATGTTTCCGGTCCTGTCTGGCTCCTGCAAAGTGAATGTTGAGTTTACACAGCGATTGTCTGTCCGTAGCACCAGTGCACTATTATGCAAGACCTTCAAGTCGGTGGCACAAACACACTAATGATCAACCAGTTTGCTCACGTTTCACTGTGCACATGTACACCCAGCCATACTGTTCAACTGAAACTGCCCCCCCCACCTGACTGTCCAATGAGATGAATTAACCACTAATAAAGAACTATAAATAGTTTGAAATGTTTATGTTCATATGTTTATGTATATATGTTCATATATGTTTGAATTTATATGTGTTTAATGATTTACATTCGTGCCTTAGAAATTATTTAAGGTGCGTGAGCTTAGAAAAATATATTGCAATGAACACACAGTCATTCTAAACAAAACAACGCAGACGAATAATAGTTCTGTCAGTTTATTAATAATTCAGTGATCCCTTGAGTGGAACATATGGTCTCTCTCAATATCTTATATAATCGTCTGAATTCATCTTTATATTACAAAATGTGACTTTATATCCCAAACAAACAATATATGAATTCTCACAAATATAAATTGGTGTTAACCAACTGCAAAGTCTCTCAAAGCTTTGTCAGCGGAGAGAGTTTCTGTTTCACACAATTCCTCGTGCTCAGAGTTGGTTGTCAGATCAAAAGACTTCCTGCTGTGTACATAGAGGGGTCAGTGTGAAATGCTTAGCAGTGCAGTATCCTTTGTACTGCCAAAGCCTTACAAGGCAGAATGAATCATATCACTGAGTGTCCCCAAACACCACCTGCGTGTGTTTGAAGGGAGGTGGTGGCTTGACGTCAGCCTGCGTCAAATTGCCTTCCCTTGTCATATCTCTTTCTCTCTCTGTGATCTGTTGAGCCTTGTACCGGCCAACATTTCATAACGCATACCGGCTTAGTCCAACCTGAGCTGCGTCCACAGCTCACATTTAAAAAAAAAAAAAAAAAGGATCAAATCCTTATTCCATTATTGCAGTAATAGAGAATTTCTAGAACAATGGCTTAAATCTTCCTTTCAGTGAGCAGCTATCTATGGCCTCCTCCGCCCTCTTTTGTTGTCGCAGTGACCCTTGACCTCTACTGCTATCCTGCAGTATCTAATTGTACCTATTGCTTTTTTTCTCAATCTTAGCAGCTAAAACGTCAGGCTGCTCTCTGTGCGAGGGTCATTTTAAACTCTACAGCCGCTTTAGATTTCAGTAAGTCACACACTGCGTCTCTAAGGGGGTAAATTACTGTAGATTGGTATCATCCTACTCATGCATCACCCTTACTTAAGCATGCACATGGAAAACAGGGCTTTCTACAGCAGGGAAATTCTACAGCAAAAGCAGCATAAACAAACATGCAAGTAGCAACTACTCTTCCTAAGTTTGGATCCCCAAACCCGAAGATCCAAAAACCCCATAAACCCCCTAGCTTATTTTTAGTTGGTGTGTGCAGCTTCAGTGATGATGATCTGTACATAGAAAAGTGGCTCATATGGTAGCTAATGGTATGAAGTTGACCACTCCTAAGTCTATCGAATGAATCGAACGACAGGTTAATGAGTTTTATCAAAGGTGGAAACATCAAGAGAAAAGGTGGATAAGTGAGGATGTTTGTTTGATGGAAAAAGTAGAACTGTGGGAAGACGCACCACACAGACTGTTTGTATGACACATGCACTTACGCGAGGATGCTGAATATATGCACGTTAGGCGGCTGTGCGGTGAGAAGTTCAAGCCACGTTCAGCATGTAGGATGACTTATATTGCTATTTTCAAATTGCTTTTGGTAATTCTGACGCTTTCATATAAAAATCAGGTAAGAAATCCTGTTATTTCCAGCACAGGTTCTCTTTAACATTGTATACAGTAAGTCATTCATGCTGAAAATTAGTTTATGGCTTTTTTCATCAGTATGTTTAATTTTTTTTTTTAAATTGGGTGTAAAATTGTGCTCTTGTCTTGTGGCTTTTTCCCCCCTCTAAGCCGATGGCTAGTGTGTTGGGTTGTGTCGGCAGTAGGTGGCACTCTTGTGGCAACATTAGGACAGTTCTCTGTGCAAAGGACATTTTCAGTGTGTGTGTGAACCTCATGGTGACAAATAAATAATAAATACTGTTGTAGTCATTGTTTGTTCAAGTAAAAAGGTCAGAGCTGGCTCAGCTATCATCTGAGGACCCTGGCAGTGAGTCCACATGAAGCGCAGGTAGAGTTTGTCACTACCTCTGCTGCTGTTTCAGTAACACATTATGGCTTAAATGGTGTATCTAAATGTTAAAACTATGGAGAAAGCTACCATATAAAGGTAACATGGACAAGGATTGCCTTGTTCACTACAAACCACGTGATGGAAACCTTCTGAGGTCCATGCAGTCCAGTGTAAGGCTGGATCAATCCAGTACTGTGTTGTTTCGACCTGTCTGGTTGTTTCTGGAGTCCAGTGTGTGCCAGTGGGGACCTGAGTGGTTTATTGGTGGCTACGACAGGTAACGATGGCTCGATCTCCTGTGAGAGTTGTGTCTGAGCGTGGAGGGAGTCTCATGAGGGGAGGGGGTAGTTTGGTGAGGGACGATTAAGGAGGAAGAGGGTTCACCCTTCTCCCTCTGCGTCACTGTGCTAGCTCGTCACTGGCAGCTGCTCTGAACCTTCCTCCAGACTCCTTTCTCCATCCCGAGACTTTTTCCTCCTCTTGTTACCTAGAAACAGAGAAGAGGTCAGGTTTGTTACCTGTCAAAATACCTGAAACTCTCGCTGCGCCACGCAGTCGACTGATCGGCTTTAAACTGCGCCACATTTGCCATTAACTGAAATACCGACAGCTGCAGCGAGCGGCCCAGCTTCCGCCTCGAAGGAATAAATAAACGTAAATGAGTCATGTTGTATCTGAGCCAACGGGGACAGCTGCATCTGGAGAGTCTGCTCTGCGGGGAACGAGGAGGTTGCAGCGAGCGACACGACACATCACCTGTTGCTAAGATACGACGCGGCACCGTTCCTGCGCCTGACAGAGAAGTTTGCGCGCATCTGACGGCACGCGTGGGCGCGCTGTCGCAATGCTGCTCATGACGAATGGATCACTCACTCAGTTTACGCAGCAGCCTCTTCCCAATGTTCTCCTCGGAGCTGGACAGAGACAGGGAGCTGATGAAGGGAGACGTGGACGGCTGAGACTCTGTAGGCACATCTGAGGGTTTAAGAGAGCGGGGGGAGAGTGAGATGGAGGGGATGGAGCAGAAGTGACAGGCGGAGGAGATGGAGCGAAATAACTCCACATCCACATAGAGATTCAGGCAGATATACAGGCAATAACATATATTCTAGTACAGCCATCACTTTTCTGAACTAAAAACAGACTAGCTTTTGACAGTGCACTGAATTTTCTTTCATTCTTTAAAGACCTCACTGTTGGCCTTACTAGAATGGCATTATAAGTGTATGAGTAGTTTGTGTTGTACAGCATTATCTACCTAAAGTTTACTAGTATTAACTGACATTAGTCACCATAAGTTACTGGTCATTGCAGACCAAATGAAGCTTTTGCAGCAAAAGTATGGACTGAGAAAAAGAGCATTTTAATGAAATGAATAATTAATTCAACTTTTAATTTCCTAGAAGATTCTTTATCTATAGTTGAAATGCCATTCTGTAATTTCATCTCCCTTAACCTTCCAAAGACATCCACAGTTTGTTCATTTATTAATATTTCCCACCATTTTGCAGTTTTTGATGTTTTGCATTCTTCGAACAGACTCTATCTCATTTTTAAACTACTTTACATGATTAAAATTGTATGAAACAATCAACAATAACAACATTTTTGTAGAGGAAAAATTTTATTTTTCTCTCACTCACCATTCTCTTCATTATTTTCCGGTCGGTCCTCGTGGATGTAGGGGATCTCATCCATGCGGAGGAACACGGTATCGTTGGGACTCCTCTGCCCATCAGATTTACTGCCTGTGACAAGATAATTCAACCAATCAGCCCTGAACCAACTACAAGCAGCCACCCAACAGCAGCTGGTTTGAAGCTCTGCCTTTAAAAAGGAGCTGGAGAACGTTTATTGGCTATTTTAGGGTCCAGTAGGAAGTTAAACATGATAGTAGTGATTAAGGGTTAAAATGTGTTAGAAGGTTTAAACTCCAACTAAGTAAAAGCTGCCGCCAGTGGAGGAGACTTACCCTGTGAAATCTGCTGTGTTGGGATTGAACATAACTGGACGCTACTGTTTTATTGACAACCAACAGAACCATCTGTGCAGTGGTTTTTCTTAATGACGCTAACGCAAACACACACAAACTGGGTGGCGTGTTACACACGGAGTCAGACAGATGGTATGTGGGAAATCCTTTAAGCCTTGAAACCAGTACAGATTGGCTGAAGCCACGTTTGAACCAGCCCTGTGAGTGAGTCTCTATAGGCGTTTGACTGATCGGATTCTTTCTTTACTGATTAAAATAGTAAATATGGTGAAAAATGCTAATTTGTTCCAAATGCTGTTTTTCCGTCTGTGCCCAGTTTAAGTGAAACAAACGGGCAGTTTAATTCTGCCTCAGTCTGATTTGTTTTCTCACTTCTATTTTAATTCTATTACTCACGGGGTTGGTAAGAATGTGTTTGGAGCTTTTTATTAAGTCTATTATTACTGCACTGCCAGTCATCAGATCATCAATTTTCAGGTCACCCCTGACTGGGTAGAGTATCCAATATGTTACATTAGTTATGTCTTTCTCCTGTCCAACAGGGTTTTTGGCTCTTAGCCCACAGAGCACTCCAATCAGTGTGTTTGATCCTTTGAAGCTCCTCTTTCTTCCCCTTCAAAAGAAGCCTCTATCAGTTCAGTTAAACATTATATTCACACTGACTAGATCATCATTTGCATTTCATGGATTTGGAGTTGCATGCTGAAGCAAAATCCTCACAGTTACATGGAAAAGAGAAGCAGAGAGGAAAAATCCTCACGCCTGAGCAAAGGGCTTATGGAGGAAGTCAAGTATTTAACTGAAGAGGGACTAAACGTGTTTGAGAGGGAAAGAAGGAGAAGTGGTATCACTGAGAGGAGACGCTATTGTCAAGATTTTTAGAAGGATTTTTTTGAAGGATGGTGCTAACATGTGGATACTATTAATTCATATACTATTAATATGAATTATCAATACATGATATGTTATGCCGACCTTCTTCCTAGATTGAAGTTAACCAAAGTCTCTCAGAAAAATTTACTGTTTTCTTCAGAAATGTAATCTTGAGTAAAATACTTTAAATGTAGTTAAGTTAATATACTTAAAGATTTTGTGGAAACTGCCTAAATACAAATAAATTTGCAAGAAATATCTGTTTAAATTACAACATTATTAAATCAAGTA
>JBAJHX010000033.1:11628500-11682260 GCA_037176925.1 Amniataba percoides | reverse complement strand
AGAATGCGCAGGATGATTTTATAGATGCGTCATTAGAGACTTCAGCCCGCTGGACTCTTTAATGGGAACCTTCGTGCGTAAAAGCTGCAACATTAACACCTTGGATAATTTTGCGGTTTGATGTGTTCGTGAGTGGGTGTTGTAGGCCGGGATAAAAAAGATTACACCGGCCTTTGCTCGGTACATTTTCTTCTCATGTAGTTTGCTGCTCATCTGTGAGACAGGAGTGACCTTAAACGACCACTTCTCGCTACGCTGACCGCCTGATGAGACTTTGGCGCGCTGCGCCCTGGAGAAATCACAATAGACTGCACTGTGTTTGCTGTGTTTCAAGCTCACCAGCACTGCGAGAACATCTGGAGAGAAAAGGCACATAAAGACTTTATAGGTGAGTTCCATGTGTAGGAACTTAAATCCCAAATTGGTTTTGAATGTTTTTGAAAAGAGGCCAAAGTGTTCATGTTGCCATCTCCAAATGTCATTGGCCTTTAAAAAAATGTGCAATCAATTAGTTGTTTGTCAAAACAAAGTGGAGTCTCAACAGTGTGCTGGAACATGAAATATTCTGTTGACAAGATTGTATCTTTCCTTGTTTAAAAGCAGGCCTCCTTTTGTTCTCTTGAACTGTGTAGCCTGGAGATTCTTGAAGGCCAAACAACATTCATTCACTGTTTGATTTACAGTGTGCAGCCAGAGATGCAGAGCTGAAAATGGGCATCGACGATAGTCGGGGACCACTTCTGAGAATGATCTGGTTTAAAGTTCATGCCATCAAAATTTATGGTGCACAAATCTGAGTTTAGGCGAGTTAAACCTCCAGACTGCAGCCCCGGGTGGGCCTGTGCGCAGCCGTAAATTGCACCAAAAACATGTTCCACTGTTATTTTTCTCACATGGGAGCATTTTTAGACATTTTACTCTCAATTGTACTTTTCTTTAACTGAATAATAATATTTCTAGAAATGATAAATTGGTGTCTTTACGAGTTGTCGGTGCGTCAGCCAACATGGCTCCCTCACTGTGCCACTCCGGAGAGCCTTTTCCTCATCACCATCACGCACGTTTTAAAGATCATAATATGCGCAGCTGCCTGTTGGAAATCAGCATTTCACTTTACTGTCAGATTCAAGTTTTATATAAAAATGATATTCAGATCGCTTTGCTGTTTCAAGCATACTAAAGAAAAACATTAATGTTCATTTCAACAGAAAACACGACTACATCTCCAGCATTTGGAAGATGAACGCGTCCTCGCTTTTGGGGACTAAACTGCTGTTATACGAGCTCAGAAAACGACTTTTGAGCAGTTTGTACTCATACCTCAGGGAACCTTAGAGGGGCGGTGCTCCTCCTCTCCTCCTCCCAGATTCTGGCTCTCGCAACCGGGAAGGCTGATTCGGGGCGTGCGCTCTGGTGAGCAGCTCCCAAAAAAAAAAAAGAAAAATACTCGGAGGGGCGGGGGGCAGAGGGGGTGAGACAACTAGACAGGAAGACAGATCCAGATCGATGAGACCGAGGTAAAGAACCACCATCGAACTTCTCGGCGGCATTTTGTTCAGTTTTTTCTTCTTCTCCTTCTCCCTCTTCTCACCTTTTAAGCCTCATTACGCGCGCCGATCCTCCTGCTCTCCAAAACCAAGAAGATGCCCAAATCCTCACCTTGCACGTCCCCGTGGTCTTCCTTGTGGCTGGCATCTTTGGCTACTTTGGCGGTGCAGTCGGCGCTTTCTTCCTCCTCCTCCTCCTCCTCTTCCTCCTCCACGTATCAGAGACCTGCGGCCGGTGGGAAGCGGCCGGGCTTCATGGAGAGGACGCTGATCCTCCTGGATGTCAACACCCGCAGCCCGATCAGAGTCCTCAACGACAACTTCCTCTCTTTGCAGCTGGACCCCTCGATCATCAAAGACGGCTGGCTGGACTTTCTGAGGTACCAAAAGAGTTATCGGCGCCATCGATCAGTAAATCGGTGTCCACATCCGAGCTGCTTTTATTCATTACGCACAACGCGGCCACGTTGTCTGACTCGGAGCGAGCCAGCGCGGTTCCTCCTCAGTCGGGGGGCACTGAGCGGTCCAATGCTCAATGAGTCCCATCCAGACTGGCAGAGCGCAAACCTATCGCATAATTTAATAAGGCGACGCTGGGAGTGAACCATTGGTTCAAACGCGACCCAGTCCGGTGCAGCAGACACACTGTTCAGACAGCCGAGGGCCCTTCACAGCCGCAGACAACACAGTGTGGCTATTTAACAAGCCATTTAATCTGGCTTTGACTTGTTTTTATTCCTACAAGTGCTAAGAATAAATCCAATATGACTTGTGTCCAATGGCACCCACGTTGTTTCAGTTTTGTTTAAAAAACTGCAATGTGAGTTCAGTAGACTGACTTTAATTCAGTTTAATTCAGAGGGCAAAGTTTGAATTTCATCATTAACACACATTAAGAGTCGCCACTGCTTCATAGGCTGGAAGAGGATTATGAATCACGACCTTTTTAAAATGAAAAACCTGACAAAAGAAAAAGACTCCCATCTTTATATTAGACGTTTTTTTTGTTTTTGTTTTTTTAGCTCACGACACAGACGAAAGTGATGAGTCAGCGCGTCCTGGATTTAATTTAACGGTGTCAGATTGTTTTTGAGCTGCGTGATTATTTGACGCAGCCTCTCACTCGCGCTGTGTCACTGTGAGCGTGACGATCAGGAGGAGACGATCACAAACGTTACATCACCTCACAGAGCACATTTTCAAAAAAAAAAAAGTGGGGAACACTGGAAAGGTGAGGACGCTTCACCCTGTGCGCCTCTTTTGTCTGTGCAAAGAAAAGGGAAAGAAAAAAACAGTTTTATTATTCAACTACAAACGCAAGGAAGCGTTTTTTTTTATTTTCATATCCGCCACATTATATTCTTATTCCACCTTTCCCTCTTTAACATATGCTCGTGTCCCGGCCTCGGTGTTTATTACTAATGTAATAATTCCTGTATGACACACACACCTTCAAGAAGTCAGGCTGAAATAAGCCGGTCTGCGGCCTGTCGTCCGCCACTTTCTGCATCTTCACTCATTTTACTGTGCGTAGCCTAAACCGGCTGCCACGTAGGCTGTAATGTAAAAACAAAATGCTATTTACAAGAAAACAAAACCACCCAGTGTACTTAAATTAATTTATCTAAACATTAAAACTCCATCTATTGCTACCTAATGCCAATTTACTGCTTTCCCAAGTCCATGCTGTTTCAGTTTGTAGATACACTTTATAGTAGTAAAGTATTATTTTAAATAGATTTATCAGTATACATATATATACATAATAACGGACTATTTTTTTCATGTATAAAAACAAAAAGCAGGAAAAAAATAATGAGGGGATGCTTTTACTAATCTGTGACAAAAAAAATCTCAGTTTATATCCGGATGTCTTCATGAATAAAGTCCCTCCTGTCTGACATCATCTACGTGTTGCTTTCAAGTGTCCGTCGGCCCGCTGGTGTCCGGAGGAGGAACCGGACACGAGAACTAACAGGCCTGCGGGGCTTCATCACTCAAACCTCTTTTGTATCCATCTACTCACAATTTGTCCTTTTTAAAAAGCAGGAAATGAATTAAACCGAGCGGGTCGGGGAGGGGAAAAAAGTAAAAATATAAGTATTAGAACAGTTCAGAAAAATTCACCTCATCGCCCCTGAAACGCTCCCTGCTCCTCGTTAAACGGCCCCGGTCTTTAACAGGAGGAACAAAACGGAGGTAACATTTTAAACCCGCACAGCTGTGACCGTCTCCCTAATGTCTGTGACGTCATTGTCTGTCTGTCCTCATGTGTCCGTAGCTCCAAGCGGCTCGTGACCCTGGCGCGCGGCCTGTCGCCAGCCTTCCTGCGCTTCGGGGGGAAGCGGACCGACTTCCTGCAGTTCAACAACCAGAAGAACCTGGCCAAGTTCAGAGGGCCGGGACCCGACTACTACCTGAAGAACTACGAGGACGGTGATTAGACGCAATATTTCTCCTCTTTCACTTCCATGTGTGTCCCTGCACCGACTTTTAAAAGAGCGTCTGTGCATGTTTTTTTTTAAACAGTCGGGCGCAAACTTCAGTATAGATTTGTTATTTCCTCCAAATGTTGCGTCCTTTCCCCCCCTTTTTTAAAATTTACATTTAGCATTAGTGTCTTTGTAAAAAGAACCACGTTACCTCTTTTTTGGGAGCAGCTATAGCTAAAACTAACCCTGCCCTCTTATTATCATAAAATTTATTGTGTTCCTTTTTGATAGAAACCTTTTTCAGTCTATCCTCACTATACAAAATGGCGCCGTCAAAATATTAGAAACGCCTCTCAGTATTTTTGGCTGGAGTTTATTTGCACTTCAAAGTGCGACCTACAAAATTACCATTAATTAATTCTAGAAAGCAGTTCCAATAAAAACTGACCATTATAACCTCCATGAAGCTAGCACGTATTGTATGGTTAGTGTTAGACTGCATTAATTTTAGCTAGTACATTATAGACTGCACAACACGAAGGACGCTGCTTTTGTAATGCACATGTATTTTTGACAGAATATATCAGATAGTGTATCTGATACAGTCACCAATGATATATTGCTTTTTTAAAAATAAGGAGTGTGTGTAAAAAGAAGACAAAATTGTGTCTTAAAGTGACTCAACCACTTCAACAGGTGGTTCAGGTTTTACTGAAAACTTATTTTAAAACAAACAAAATAGTTTTTAACTTCTGGTGCCTGGCAGTCTTTAATGAAATCAGCAACAGAAAATATGATCTTCTTCAAATGAATGAGAGCAAAAATATTAAATCAGCGATCATTTCGTGCTGGCTTGCAGATATCGTGCGCAGTGACATTGCACTGGACAAACAGAAGGGCTGCAAGCTGGCCAGCCATCCTGACATAATGCTGGAGCTGCAGCGGGAGAAGGCCGCCACCACGCAGCTCGTCCTGCTGAAAGAGCAGCTCTCCAACATCTACAGCAACATTACAATAACAGGTAGGAGATCACACACACAAAAATAGCTCTTTGTTTTTTTTTTTTTTTTGGTCTTTCTTGGTCTGCACTCACAGAAACACATTGTCCTTGCTCAGAATAGTCTGAACTTGTAGGTCCTTGGGGTCATACGTATTCATGTAAATGCGTATGTGCGCACAGTCACACATGCTCACATGCACTCGCGCAAGGTTCAAAGCATGCCAATGGAAACCATCGGCTTTCAGAATGACAAATGTAATTTGTAAAGGAGGAATGTGGGAATGGATGGATGGGTGCAGCAGCAGAGACTAGTAAACAGAGCACTGACGCTTTCACTGGTTAACTCAACCTGACCGCCGAAAGAACACTGGAGTCGTGATTTCGGGTGGGCTGTATTTCTTCTCCGTTGCTGTGATTGACTGGGATGGAAATGAGAAATTGCAGCAGAGCAGAGTAAATGAGGGATTTGAGGGATTTGAGCTTACTGGAGTTTTTTTTTAATCATCCATAAACCTGAACTTGGCAACAAGTCGCCTAAAAAGACGGAGCCAGTGTCAGAAATGATCAGTTAACACTGTTTTTGTGGTTTTGAGTTTTATAAGTCCAGTTGGCTGCTACAGGTAATGGAGAAAAGATTTTGCGGCTACAAGAATAAACTATACTAAGTAATAGAAAAGTACAAAACGTCTAACTTCATTATAACAGTGACCAGTGCTATTCAAAGTCTTTCCTGCACTGTTGCCTGCTCATACAGAAACACACATATTTCTTATCCTCTTTAGCATGTTAAAAAGACAGTGGGTGGGAAGTGTTTTTGGGCGGGCAGGATTTTTTTCCAAAACAGGGAACCACCCAGAAAGTGAATTTTGAATGCCAAAAAGCTCCTGGAAAATTCATTATAGACTTGAGAACTGACCACCAGCTGAGTCATTAGAATACATTCATTCTGAGCTACGTGGGAGAAAGTCATATGTGCTAAGCCTGGAAATGGTTAAAAGTTCAGATCTGGTAATGTACACAACCCCGTGTTCACTGTAGATCCAAAGAAATATTAAATATTTGGCGGTGTGTTTTTGAAAAGTTAGTGATTAATTAGGTTAAACAAGGACCCGAAATCTTCCTCAAGTGAACCCAGTTAAATGCGTCACGAATACACGCAGAATGAGTAGCCACTCGCGAGTCGCTCTGCCATACATTTTCTATGTTCTCACAAGGTCTCACTTCTCTGGAACAGAGTGACCTTCCATGCGCTGTCGTATGAGTGATAGAGGCGGTTATGAACAACATGCATCGGCTGCGTGTTTTCAAATAGTCTCAAGTGCAGTAATCAAAACACAGCCTTGTCGCATTCATCAAAGAAGGCAAATACATGATGAAGAAGAATTTAGACCTGCTCGCGTTAGGGGTCAGTTCACAAGTTCAGCTTGGGAGTCACGTAGTATAGCAACCAATCATTAATTTAGTCGTGAAGAAACTGTGCTTAAAGGTGCTACAGTTGGCTTGTAGTCGTTCATTTTGACAATACCGAAACTTAAGAATTTTCAAATGTTTACATTAAACCTTTGCAGTTTTCATCAATATTGTGTATTTTTTATCAAACATCCTGGTGGCGTGTATTTGTTTACATTTTGACATTTTGAGAAACAGCGCAAGCAAAAGCATTCGTAACGGACGTGATTATCAGGAAGGTAGAAGCATGCATTGTATATTTTACAGTCAGATGAGTACAGAAAATGATTTCAAGTCACTATCACAGCACCTTTTTAAGATCAATAAAAGTGCTGAAACTGCCGTGCAATACTACAATAATCCAGACAGGTCTTGTGATAATGTAATGATGCTGTCATGATATTGCCCAGCTCTAAATCATGCCATTATTACCTGAGTGCTTCGATCTTCGTAAAAATGACTGTGCGCTATTAAAACCATGGTCAAGACAACTAACCTCTGTCTCGCACATGTGGTGTGTCTGAAAACGATGACCACATTTCCCATAAACCCTGCTGCTTCCCGTCACAAAAGGGGATGTTACCACTGCACACTGTGCTCAGCTGCGGCACGGCAGACTGCAGAGGCTTCTCTGTGATAGTCGAGTGAAAATAAACACAGCGATGATTTAGCCATGATGAAATATGCAGAGCTCCCTTAAGCTTACTCTGCCGTTGAACAGACTGTAACCACTTTGGTTAAATGTCTAAAAATTAAATGTAAATATTAAAACTGATTTTACAGGTGGTCGTATGATGAAATATATGTTGAAAATATTGATGCAGTAGAACTTATAGTGCTGATGAATCACCAGTGAATGTTGTTTTCCCCACATACTAGACATTTTAGCATCAATTCTCTGATTGATTAAGGCCCTATGGAGGATTTTGTCTTTTTTAATGTGAACTCCCAGTGTGATGGTTCCTATTAAGGGGTAGCTGTGAGAGACAGAGAGCGGCGCCGTGCTGTTTTTGAGCAGGTGCCATAGTTGTTATCAGACTGGTTGGAGCGTGGGAGGAGCGTGGAGGGGGGCGCGAAGCCAAGCAGAAGGACTTTATTTACCTAAAGCCGATTTACTGTGAATTACTCTCAGAGAAACTCTCAGCACAGACACAAGCTGCAGGTCTGCCACCTGAGAAATGTTGTTCAAAAACATTGAAAGGATCTTTTTCAAAGATTGTGTGTTTAGCTGCTGCATTTAATTTTTTTTTAAAAAGGCACAAAAAAGTGTCTCTAGCAGAAATTAACATGCTGTTTTAGTGATTAAATAACTCACTGTAATAACCTGAAAAAGTATGAACACGTTTGCATTACGAACTCATTATTAGACTCAGCTGAACTCCTAACATGTTGTGTAAACTAGAATTTGTGCAAAGACCTCTCATCTCTGTGGCGGAGAGTAACAGGGGTACAGAGGCACTGGGGATGTGTTTAAATATGGTCTGGTAACAATCAGCCAATGTCGTGTGTGTGTGCGCGCGCATGTGCACATGTATGTCTGCGTGTGTGTGTGTGTGTGTGAGGGCAGGTGGTGTTTAAAGTACTTTTAACAGTCTTGCTCCATCCTTTTCCACTCACCACTGTCTGACCTTTGACCTAGCCTTGTTAGAGCTATCAGTAATGGGGCCACTCCGAGCACACACGCGTGCACACATGCACACACAGCAGGGGAATGAAGTTGAGAAAATGCTCTGAGCTCAGACAAGGTCACAGTCAGCGTCATCTCACATTTATCCGCAGTAATATATGAAAAGTATATTAGGTATCACAATTCCTCTCTTCCTCCATCAGTTCCTCCTCCTTCTCCACAACTTAACACCTCTCCCTCATTTTCTCTCCTGTGTTTACTGTTAGTTTAGCTGTGTATATTGTGACTTCATGTGAAGGTCCTCTGTTTATTTGACACCTCAGAGAATGAGGCAGTCAATCCGTTCAACTTGTGACCTCAAAGGCCTCATCCGTGTGTTTAAGGCTTAAAGGATAAACACAACTCAATTTAGGAATTCCTATATGGTGTTATTCTTGTTCCCTAATGCCGAGCGATCAATATTTGCGAACACAGATGAGAGGAAAATCTTTCCAAAACAGAAACCGGAGAAGCAAAAGTCAAACATAGGATGTTTTCAGTTATAAGGTCTGCAGCTGCTCATGAGACGCTAAATAGGAAACTTGTTTTGCTATTTCTGGTGGAAGTATCAGTGATTTCTCCTTAAATGTTTTTCTTTGATTTTCAAGAGATAGAAAACATTATGGATACCTGATCTAATCAATTGGAGCAAAAAAATTCTCTGTGAGTGTGTTTATATGTCTATCTGTAAATGGCTGCTCTACGGAAAAACTGCCTTGCCTCGCCTACGCAGCAGATAAAAAAGGTCTGCTGCAAACTCTGCAGACACTTCAAACATTTGTTAGAGTACCTTCACAGATATATTCACCCATATTAATAATATATATCAGTACATGCAATCCAACATCCAATGAGAAAAAACTAAGTAATTCTTCATATTTATTGTGATTAAAAATACCAAAAAGGACAAGATTAGAAGTGATAAGTGTTCTCTAGCTGCAAGGCTTTATTTGGAATTTTTAATTGGGGGTTGAATCACAGCTTGGACACTGAGGTAATGCTGTTATTGGGCCAGTTGGGCCAGTTATTTTAGCCATCCGGATGAGTATGCTAAATAGGACATCTCCTAAGGAGGCAGTAACCCAGATGGGAGACCAACACAGACCGAAGCCAGGTTCATGGGGAGAAAATAACCTCGGCATTTTATGAAAAAGAATATGAAAGCAAGTAAAAAAACACAATTTACACGGGTGTGCAACAGTATGCATGTCAAAATATCTGTTTATTATAGGTCGTCCTGATACTATGATGGTCATTACCATCAGTCATTGATGATGATGAGTGTTGTAAGCCTTGCAGAGGTCTGCAGTTGCTTGGCATGAAGGTCACTGCAAAAGGTGAAACGTTTTGAGACTTCAGTTTATGAATTATCATTTCATAAATCTCAATGCATTGTACACCACACCAAAGCAAGTATGAGCATAATAGTAACTCTAGCACAACTTTAAATCACTGATTTGAAAGCTGAAAGTAGAGCAAAGAATAACCATAATGTGTTGTAAAGACTGTTTTACTAGATGGTAGCGAAACAAAGCTAACGCATGTGTGCGGGTAGCTGGTTTGACACCACGTGAAGTGGTTCATGACATCATACTTTTATTGAAATTGTAAGTATTGGTAAGTGGCATCACATTTAAGAGCTCTGCATAAATGTCCAATGAGTCAAAAGCTGGCTATACGACCAGGCAGATGGCATGCAGCCTGACATCATAATTTGGACTCTCCTCTTTCCCTCTTTTCTAGTCTGATCTCACATGTGTAGTATCAAGTACCATAAATGTTTACAGTGTCTAATCAGTTGTTAGGTTTAAGTAAACAGAGCTGAGGGTACATCAGACACTAATACCTGAGCACCTCTCTTTGAACTGACACAGAGGTGTAGCAGTCACGGCCGGGAGCTGCTCGTTGAGAGCTGTGGGGCTCCTCTGGAAGGAAACACGAGAAGAACGACCATATAGAGAAGTGTGAAGCAATACTAATGCAACCCTGCTTTCACAACAAACGTGCAAGTGCAACAGAACAAGATCATTATGGCGGTGGTAACTAAGCGCTCCTGAGCAGCTGCACAAAGTTCAGAGTGGTACGCGCCTTAATTTTCCAAGTTTAACTAAATTAAACTTTGACCCTAAATGTGCTGACCTCCACAAAGAGCATTCTAGGACTGTGATACATGGTACTGTGTCCATGTTTAATATTAAAGTTCACCTTTATATTCACTGTAAAGACAATCTTTCTCTAACCTTACCGCAAACATAGCATTATGAATTGTCCAGTGTTGATGTTGAGTTTCTGCGTCCAGGAGAATGGAGTAAAAGTTAATTTTGTGCATCTCTGAATTATTTTCTTTTGCTACCAGGATGTGGTATAAAAATGTTATTAAAAATATCAAATCGGATGGGTATGCCAAGTTTTAAAATCAATACTATGGTTGTTTTCATTCTTGCTGCTGTGAAGGATGCTTTTTGGTCTCCACTTAAACCTATACTTCACTCTGTGAAAACTACAACATGGTGTGTGCTTATGCAGTAGATGTATAACTTAAAAGAACACATTTTAATATTGCTCAGTTATCGCATCAGAATTTAAATGTAATACATGGATGGAGAGGACTGAGGTGACATTCATGTCTCTGATTAAAAATGTAATGAGTCACTACGGGACATACAGGAAGGCAGAAGGTTAAAAATCTGGAAAGACAAACATTAGGAGCAGGCACAGAAAGGGGAATTTACTGAACATCTGTGAATGGCTTGAAACTGTTTTCATCAAAACAAACTGGCACAGCTGTCTATAGTCAGAGGGCCTCTAGTTATAACTTTCTGTTTTTGCTCATTTAAAAATCAAAACATATTTTCTTGGATCAGTGGGAAACATGCTCCATCCTTCCTATTAGTTCTGCTATATGACTCCTCCCAGACTTTTATCTGCGCTTTCCTTAATCTTTTAACCTCTTTTGTAAGGATGAAGGAGAAGTGGTTCTCCAGCATCTGCCTTATCTCTTTTGTTTGAAATTCCCTCCGTGAATATGCGCACACACTCACAAACGAGGCGTGAATAGTGATGGATGCAGTTTTCGGTGTTGGCAGCTGTCTCAGTAACAGGTCCATCTCCACCTCACTGCTGAATGCAGATTTATGGGAGTTCTCCTGCCAAGTTTCACACTGTAACACCGCAGTACAGCCGGTTGCCGTGACGGCGGGAGAATGAATATAATCTGCTTTGATTTGTTGATATCCATAATGATATTATTGGATATGAGCAGCCATTGTGGATCTTGGAAGGAGCAGGGGTAAAATGGGGAACATTGAAGGCTGTGTGTATATTTCTATATATGAATATTTGCTTTACTGTACTATAAAAAGAAAATGATACTGCTGTTGTGCATTGCCAACAAAGAGGAGTAAAACCTCATAAATCTGCTGTAAGGATTATTCACCATATATTAATATATTTGAAAACTTTTGTATTTTTTCCATTCCACTTTTTTTTTTTACTTCATTTTGCTTTTATAGTTTACTTATAAATTAAACCAGTCGATTTCACCTGAGCAATATTATATTGCTTTTAATTTCTTGAATGAAAAACAGTACTACATTTTGCAACTGAGATGCACCAATTTTCCCTCTTTCAGCCCATCAATAATAACAAGATGCAAGGGGACATTTGATACACAGTAAGAAAAGGAGATGTGCTAATGGTCTGTGGTCAAATAGGAAAATGGATTATTGACACAAATTACATCTCAGCAAACCGAACTATGACAAAAGGATCTATCTAAATATCACGTAGAAATCTGAATGACCTATAAATAAGCTTCCTATTGCAAATTGGCTTTGGATTTCACTCAGTTTGGTTTTGGGGTTTAATGGCAAATTGTTTGTGGCATTAGATTAAATGATGCCAACAGTCGACACACTGATGAGGATACATTAAAACCAGACCAGGGAGTGCCGTGAAAATCGCCAACAATGCTACTGGCATGAACCAGGCAGAGCGAATTGAAATCTTGGCATGTGATGGTTGTGTGAAACACCAAAGACAACGGCTGTCTGATTCTGGCCATTACAGCCAAACCCGTCTGGCAGCTCCTGAGCGAAAACCAACACTGAAGTAAAATAAAAGGGGATTCTTACATTGCAGATGTATGTAATACATTTGAACATTAAATCACGGAGAACTCCATGTTTGCTACATTGAATTTTCTACACTCTATCAACCGACTGGCTCATCTACTGATATCTCAGTGAGACAAAACATGCTCACTTGTTTTGTGTACTGTCTCAAGACCGTGCAACTAAACTTCTCTGCTGTGAAGTTTTAGTGTTATACATTTGTGGTTTTCCAAGGATTTAGTTTGCTGCATTTGTCCTCACAGGCACCATGTGCATCCTTTTAGCACAGTTGTGTTTAAGGTCATGTAATCTTTAAAGTGCATCTCTAAAAAGAATCATTCTTTAAATAACTTTTGTGATTAGATTACTCATGTTCATGTACACAGCGGGAAGGTTTAGTCTCAGAATTAAGCCCTGTGGCACATTATTGTATCACATCGTTTCACACATGGAGGCTTTCTACAATTCAACACAGAGTACTTTTTTTTTCAGACAAAGGAGCACTGTCAGAACCCCAATACATGAAAAATGACATGACTTTTATGTTTTATGTGTTTAGTTAAATTTATCACATGGTATTTCTCCAGTCTTACCAATCAGTTTCATTATCAGCAGTGATGTGAGCCCAGCGTGACAAACTCTCAATTGCCATATTGCATGCTTTTTTTTCTTCACTCTTTCCACATGGCCTGCACAGATCCAGAAGTGTCTGTTTTTCCTTGATCGAAAGAATACCTAGAGTGTTTAAATCATGGATGGACATAACATGTTATTCCATGTGTTTGCAATATGCCCCGAGACAAGTGCCAGCAACCTGCAAACGAATGTCATTTTAATAGCCTGATGCATGGGAAATGTTTGAAAGCAGTCCTTCCTCTCCTATGATTGTTTGGCATGACATCCAACCTCCACATTTTTCCCCCGAACTGTAGAAAACATACGTTTTGTGTCAGATTTCAAATCATGGTACTATGTTCTTGACTGCTCTGAGCCATTTCATACCAAAGGGATGGACCTGTAGCAAGAATGCTGGTACCTCTTGAGTGTGTGTGTGTGTGTGTGTGTGTCTGTCTGTGTGTGTATAATGTAATGTAATGTCGTGTGTGTGTTTGTGTGTGTGTGTCTGTGTCTGTGTTTGTGTGTATGTGTGTCAGCCCTGTAAGAGTCCAGATGAAGTTGTTATCCTGAGGGGAAACATGCCTCCTTCATTACCAGCGAGACACATTTTATTTCCTTAATTTGACTCTCAGGCTGTCATCCGTTATTTATGAGATTGCCCTATGTGTGTGTGTGTGAGATTGTGTACACGTGTTTGTGTGCGCCCATCCATATGTATTCATTGTGTGTAAAGTTTGTACTGGAAGTAGGGGCGAGCAAGGGGCTAGTAAACACTGTTTAGGGGGGTGATTTGACCTGGTGTTTAAGAACGTTACGCTAATGTTTCTTCTTTCAACTACTTATACTGGAATTTAACACACTCATTAGTGTCACACAAACGTTTGCAGCATTTCTGCATGTGTGTGTGGGTGTAGAAGGAAAGAGTCTTCTTTTCCTTGCACTGGGAGGAAACAGTGTAGCTGAGAGATGATCAGTTATCATCAATTGGGATTAGAGGAGTTTGGTACATTTTGAGCATGAATGGAATTACAAAATGTGTTAATATAACATATGAACATTAATTTCACCTCTTTGTTAATTTCTCCAGCTACATGTAAGAAACACCCTCCTAGCACTTTCTTTTCTAACCCTTTCTCCCGATATCGTGTTTTAATCTTAATTTGTTTGGCGAGAGAGGTAATGTTGCAAAAATTACATTGTGAACCAAATGTGCGTTTGTTGCACCTTTGCAAACTGTAGCTCAAACAGCTTCCAAGCTTAACATTATCAAGATGTATGCTATGCACCCTTTCCCCTTTCTTCACTGTAATCTGTTCCTCATCTAGATTGTATCCAACATGGTAGCTTCGCTTAAATTTTCTATCACGCTTTGAAATATTCACTTTGATAAAATAGTTTCTATTAAATCATTCCTCTGAATGCATGTGTGAGTTTGCCTACTTCACTGAGGAAATGCCAGCTAATGTTCATTCTCCAGCACCCGGGACATTAATCTCACTGTGTCAAAGCCCCCCATATATTAGTGTAAACTCCAAAAAATGTTGCTTGCATAAGAGTTTGGCATGTTTCTCTGCTGGCCACTTGTGAATCCTCTTTAATTCTTCTTTTTTTCGCTGGGAGCATATGGCTGGTTGGATTGTGTTGGACCTTGTCAGAGACCATCTATCACTCCATGGTGTCCCGCTGTGTTGGAGATTCACAGCGCAGCTCTCAGCCCTCAGAATGAGAAAACAAGAGCAAGAGGGAACAAAGTGAGATTTAGAGAGAGGGAGGGAAAGGGGGATGGAAGGAGTGAGAAATTAAATAACAGCACCAGACGGATGAAAAAAAACTAAGGAAGGGGTAAAAAGAGCAAAGAAAGGATAAGAATATAAAGATGAATAAAACATTTCCCTCATGTGAGACCAACAAAGACTGTTTTTAGTTTTTCCTCTGTACCAATCTTTTTACTACCTCAACCAGCTCTGACGGTTCACACCCGTCAACCCAGCTGACACCTGTGGTGGAAAACTGTGTCTTCAAGGTTGAACAAACCTATGTGTTCAGGGTTCATGTGAATCACTCTTTTTAGCCTCCCCAACAGCCTCAGAGCACAAATAACATCTTCAGAGCTCTCTTTAGAAAACGTCTTCAATAAAAAGGGTCTTTATATGACCTTACACCACCAACTAATTTGGCAATTTGCATCAGTGTCTGGTTACCTTTACACTGAGTATGTTTCTTATTAATTATGTGGCATCAAAGGTGTATAAACATACTACTAAACGTAACTAACTGTACCTATATTGCTTGTGATATATTTATAGTTCACTGCATAAAAAAAGCTATTCTCAGTTGAATTTGTGTCAAATATACACAATCTGATTTTATCTATGAAATTGTTTGTCGCATTGTCGCAAACAAAAAACTCAGTAATTAAGGAAACATGTCCCTTCCCTGTTGAGGAACTGCTAAAGAGACTAAAGCTGTATCTGCTCCAGAGGCATTGCTCCTAGCTGTGACTGACCTCTGACCCTCACATGAAACGGGAACATGTATGTGCCTCAGAGGGATCTGTGAAGAAGCTACTTCCTAATTATTATGTTTTAAACTGGTGTCTGAAGAGCTCTAAAAACATCCGTCTGTTACTTGTTAAAAAAAGACAAGTAAAATGGTCAAAAGATGTCCATGAGCATGAAACACATTGACTACTAAGGAACATCTTTATCTCCTTGTAGCTGCTGTGTTAGCCTGGGATCTTTACAGTATCCCTAAATAATCACTAATACTTACAGAGACCATTAACTGGATAGGCGGCCTCAGCGGTGCCTTAACTTGTACGTTCTTTGCCAAAACCACATCAAAACTGTTGAAGGACAAGAATATTTTTGCCCCGCTATAACTGTTGAAAACCTGCAGGGCTTTGCTTTGCTACATTTAGTTAACAATGCTTCTCACTATCAAGTGCTTCTGCATTGAAATTGATCATGATGAACATGCATTATTCAGTCTAACAAAATTATTCCTCTCATGCAACATGAATATGCAACATCATGCACAACTGTGGAGGAAGCACATTGCAAACTGGTGAGAAAAGCTACATAAGCATCTGAAATAATTCACAGAAACATAACATACTTTGCAACAAAAACTTAGTTTAAATCTAAGCTTCATCTGGAGGTATTCAGCTCATGAATCCTTTTTGGTCAGCCTAAACATCAAACGTCTAATTCATCTATAAACAAATCCAGGCAAGGTCCTGATATCTAGTTTCCTTTTACAAACCTCCATCAACAGGTGTGCAGCTACCTTCCAAACAATAATTCAGTCCAGACTCTGTTACAAAACAAAAAAAAACAACAAACAAATAACAAACAACCCAAGTATCCTAACAACATAATCCAGAGTTCCAAGAAACAGCTGAAATCGCAAACTGATTTTATGACTAAATTGTCTCTTTGAAACTCTTTGTGTTTCTGTTTGTTGTGAAAAATACTGATTACTGAACAGCTTTAGGTAGTAATGGATGGCACTGTGACTTTTGTTTACACAAAATGTTGTAAACTGAAGTGAGAGAAACATGGTGTGCTGTGTGTTTTTGGTCAGATAGAGCTTCAAATAAAAACTCCACGCCTCTGTCGGAGTCTGGATATTTGTTTGTTTGTAAATCTTAAAAAGTATGTTAGAAACTTGGACGGACACATATGGAAGCCAGTTCAGGCTTGGCTGTTAGGATGGTAACCTACTTTTACTGAGACCAACAACAGATAGCGGTTTGGCTACATATTAAGATCAGTCACCTCTGAAAAGTTTATTGGCTCATTAGAGGGGCAATGGAAGCTTAATGTTAGATGTGTGACCAAATTGTTTTCTTTCTCATTTGCCAAAGTCTCCCTTTGTTTCTGTTTTTGTTAATTGGCTTAAGTATCCAGTAATTGGTGCCTTGGGTTTTTATTTGGACATTTTATTAGATGCCGGCTGATGTATGGTTACAACATGACAGAGAAAATATGTAAAGTATTTTATGGGCTTTCATCACTTAAGCAGTGGAACACATTTAAACCATATTTAATTTATGTCTTAGCAGTAATATACAGCTGTTTATGTGTCGTAAAGGAATAAATAAAGATGGAAAAAAGGGTTTGAAGAGAGAAAGAACTAGACTACACAGGGGTTGAGGCACTTCACCTCTTATAGCTGGTTGCCCTCCAAACCCTTTTGCTCTGAAGCTGTTTGATTCTGGTCTGTGAGGCACACTGTGCTATGTTATTGAAGGAATTTTATGAGTCCATAAGTGTGTAATGAAATTTGCCTCGGTCAGAGGAGTGAAGCACGGAAAGGAAAAGTGGAATTGAATTTTCGGTGGTATTTTCCTCAGACCTGCTTTCCCTTAGGGAGTGTACAGGACTGCTTGCAGTGGCCCAGGCAAGAAGAGGCCAAGTGAAACCTTTCCCCGAGGTTTTGAACCTCTGCTGTGAATGGCAGGAGCCGACACCTCTAACCAGGAGCAGATGTTTGGCTGGCTTGGCTTGGCCTGGTCCTTCCCCTGGCAGAGTAGGAAACCCAGCGTCTGATGCAGCCAGCATGGCCCACTCGCAGCACTAATAGCCTGGCTTTACGTCACATGTTCTCTCCTTGGTGAACTCCGCTGCCTTCAAAATCCTTCACTGTAGGTCCAGAAAGGACATGGGAACCGAATCCAGCCAAGGAGAACTGCACATTCACACCGGCATTAGCATCTCAACCGTAAAATGATGCTGCAGGTGATTCTGTTGTAATGTTGGACACCAGATACTGTTTTTCCTTAAAAGCTTCACCATCGTTTTCTTCATTTTCCCAAAGTCTATGGTGACCCACTATTGTGTAACTTTCAGGGATAATCTAATCAGGAGTTTCAAAATAAGAGACATATCTAGCACAGGGTACATATACTGACAAAAGTTGTAAAATGCCACTTATAACCTTTGTTACATACTTACATTACATTTTACGGGTTGGGGTTGGAAAGTAATACAGAATTAAAATACAAGCAAGTAAAACATTTCACAATAGCAGAAAAAGTTGATTACCTTTAGACAACATTTATCATGAGTGAACTCAGTAGCAAGTTAATGCTGTCTTAGCCAAGGTCCTCATACACATTTATTTACAAAATGATTATAAAGCTCACAAAGAGCATCATTAATATAACAAAACTGAATAATCTTCTGGATTCAGATGATTCAGATTTGTTTATTTGTTGTAAACAAATGGAATACAGCTGTGTCCTGTGTTTAACAGTGTTTGAAAGTAGACATTGAAGATATTACAGGACATTTAGCCTTTTCATCTTCTAAAACCCCTCCTGAGGTTCTTATCCTTCCAACATGAAACATTTTTGAAATCCTCCAGATGTAACCTAACGTCTTACTCTCACCAGATGTGAGCCAGTTTTCTTTGCTTTGACAAAACTGTTTGAAATGCATCTTATTCTGTATAAACTGTACATACAATATGATATTTCTGTCCCTTTACAAACTTACGTAATATCCATATTATGCTATTCCTCAGTGGATTTAGCTGTAGTCAGATAGCTAACTATTGATTTTTTTCCCTTTGTCATTATGCAATTATTTTTAAGTAGGAAACACGTATAATAGCTTTGTCAGTTCTCCCTCATGCTGCTATATTCACTGTTGGTCATTCTCAGAGCACAATATTGTCTAATGTTGTTCAGATGTAGTCTGAAGTTTGACAGACCATTGTATTTTTTGAGGTTTCCTACAGTGGGTGTAAATGAATTGGTATTTATTTGTAAAACTGAAAAAAAATTGTGTGTTGATTTCAAAGCTTTTAGCAGACAATCTGGTTTTTGCATCGGTTGAAAGCACCACCGCAACTGTTAAGGGACTAAAGCAGAATGTCAATTTTTCCAAACCTCAAACCTCTAAACAGACTAATTGACCAAAACATAATGAAAAAACAAATCAAAATCTCACTTGCGTGAAAATGTCTGCCAGACATGCCTTAGTGGAGTTGGAAAACACAAACAGTGAAAAAATATGTTTTTCAATGAGGAAATGGGTTCAGATTCTGATAATACAGTTTGAAGTTCTCAGCGGACTGATCAGAAGACAGTTTTGAAACTTTGGAATATTTGTCGAGGTGAATGGGTGGAAAAAGTCTAATTTTCTTCTCCATAAACATCTGGCAGGAAAATCCATCATAGTCCTGGACAAGTCCCAGTTTTGTCATAATGGGTTGCTACAGAAACTCAAATGGGACTTAAAAGTTAAGAGTTATGGGAAGAGAGGCCATCTGCATGGCCAAGGCAGGTGCCCCCTGTAGTTTCGTCCTGCACTGGCCAACAATTTGGAGAGGAGTTACAGTTTTTCCCCTTTCTTTTTACACAAGCTACATTGCTGTAGCACCACATCATCATTTTACCAGAGCAACAATGACTTATGAGCGTCACTTACATTCATAGTTCACCAGTGAATTCGTTTTTTGTTTGTACTAAAACTGCTAAATTTTACAAGGATTTATTACATTCAGTCAAACACTAACAAACTGAAATGTAAAAATCAGGCTTTCCATGTTGTATCATGTATAAAAATAATTACCTTGGCTTAAACTCATTGGCAAACATTTGATCACATTGGCACAGGTGTTATTCAAGAATAATTATGAAATTATTGCATAAATGTATAAACTGATATTCCATCATTTATTCAATTATATTTAATTGGGTTAATTAATAGTCATTATATTTCAATTATAAGATAACACTTAGCTTGTGTATTCAGTGTGCTCAATACACCACATAGTAGCATTCTTATAAACATTTTGTAACTTTTCCAAGCATCTGATATTCGAAATGTATAATTACCAGTAAAAGTGCCGTAATGCTAGCTGCTGATTCTGTAACTGTTTAATCTGGCTCTGCTCTTTCTGCTGAAGACAGAACCTCCAGTTTAACTGAAGCATAAGTAATGTGTGTGGATATAGTTCGAGAGTGGAAGATGATTGCCGTGATTATGGTGATTATTCTAGCAGTGAAAGGGAGTCTGGGATACCCTGTGTTTGCTTTGCTGCCCTGCCTGGGATCTGGTCTTCATAACCCTCATCCATCACACGGCCTGGGATCAAAGATACCACTCTTGAGCTGGGAATGTTGCAGATGTCCTAAATACCCCAAAACAAATGTTTTTTTTTTGCCTGTGGTTTGCCATTTTTGCAATTTTTGAAACATTAATTTCAAGGTGCTAAGAGAACCATGTGCAGTGGACCTGAAAATGTTCATCCTGCAGATGAGTAATCTGTGATCTGCACTCTGTTTTGCAGCGTAAGCAGGTGTTTTTCATGGGAAGGGCTGCAGACATTGTTTTAGGTCCAAACTCTTTGATGGTTCAGGGGCAGTAAAGCCCCAAGCTAGTTTCCCTCATGTTTCGCTCTATCTGCCTGCAGGAGTCGTGTTCCTCTGCAATTACAGAGCAATCAGAGGCCAATTACAGCATCAGCAGAGGTGTGTGACTAGATAGCTAACTAGATAAGAGGCGGACGCTTTACAACCACCCTCTTCAGAAGTTACAGTGTTACTAATCTCGAGTAGTAAAAATGTCAGGTGTGGCTCTGATGGCTGCCTTTAACAGTTCTGCCACACCAAAATAAAGCTTAATTAATGTCTTATACAGAAATCAGATTTTCTGTTTTCATGCTGCCAACACAGAAGTGCTGAGAATATCCAAACTGCATCTACTAACAATAATCTTTGCATATCACATTGTCATCATTCAGTAACTGGTTCATGGTGACACTGCCACAGAAAGCCACAGATTTCAAATAATTCCACATTAGGTTTGTACCCCTTTCTACCACCTACCCAACAATTATTCATCAGTAATAGTTGCTCCGCTAATATAATTTGGCAGGTCAGAAACCTATTAAACTGCCATGTTGTCCATTAAAAATCTAAAAAGCATTTCTTCAAATGTAAAACCTGCATTAATTGATGTTTTTGCTGTTTTGTGTTTGTTGTCAGTAGATTGTGAGGGAGCTAGCTGAAAACACAACACTGACCCTCATGTGACATTAAAGTTGTCATAGCAAAGGTGTAGCAAGCTATTACTTTTTACACAGATATGGATCAATATAAGCATTCATTTGGAAGCATGCTTCTTGCCTGATATTCACTCCTTGAAAAAAAGCAAACATATCTTCTAAATGCTCCTTTATGTTCATCAGCTGGTCACTAATTTTGTCTGCCTGTTGTTTGGTCCTAAGCAGGTAGTGTTCATTCGGCTTTTAGAGCCTTTTCGCTGAAAATGACTGCCTGCTGAGGCTGATAATGCCACTGACTTTAGTGGTGAGAGTGAATGAGCGAACTGTAATTGTGGGTAAAAAAAACTAAATAGTAAAAGATGCTGTCAAGACTTGAGAGAACCTGCAGAACGGTGATCTGTCTCTCTTGGCTCATACTTAAGAGGGATCTCTTTCACATCACATATAGTCATTTGATCCATTGTTGATATGAAATATCAGTTATTATTGTGAGGTTATTAAGTTATTAGTGCAGCTTTTAGACTGTTCAGTTGATATGGTATGTGGTATAGTCCCAAATTTTTATCACTGCTGCTAACAAACTACTGCCTCTCCTTGGCATTTAAGATACAGTTACACAAGTTTGTTTACATTTTGTCGCTGTGCCCTGCCAGCTCAGCTGTCAATCAAACATATACACCCCCCCACCCCCGCCCCCCTAGAGGTTTGAGCTACAAAAGAACATGTATCCCAAACTATGCTTTTTTTTAAACTTCCCTCCAGTGATATGATATTAGGAATAACTTTCATGAACACTTTGATGGAAATTTGTTTGTCTTAGACAGAAGTGAACCTCCAGTTAGATTCACGAGTTACTAAACATCCTGTCGGTTTATAATAACAGCTCGATTTATAAACACTTTTGGCTCGCGGCGACGCCTGTGAAATTCCTTCTCCTTTGGTCGTGTTTGGTTGTGGTTTGTAGGTAGCTGCACAATGCAAACAAAGAGAAGAGTCGTGGTGATGTTTCTCTCCTGGGAAACTAATAGTTCCACACACCTTGTTTCTTTACAAGCCAAACACAGTGAGGTCATTAGTATCTAAAAAAACGTACTTTTCCTATTAGGGAGTGATAGACAGCGGCTATTGCCAAACAGATGTGAAAACCACTCACACCCCATACGCATTTCCCTCACACCCTGTTCCCCTAACAAGTGGTTTGAGTTACATGGCCCAAAGCCAATGAAAGGCAGTTGATGTTATGTTGTCCACTTCTCTGTCTTTGATTTGTTGTCTACTGCAGACTGTTGCCTAGGCAGGAGCGCACACACACACACACGCAGAGCGGCAGAGAGTGGATGTACTTTACATCGAGAACAGCGTATGTTAACATACCACTCATCTTACTCACCAGCTCTGTCGACTTGCTCTGCATCTCCTTACACTGAGTCCACAGAAGAGGGCCACACGCAAGTCTAGTCACAGCAAATTCACAGATTGAGGTAATCTCTCTCTCACACTCTTGTTTCCACAAACACGCGCGTGCACACACACATCGGTCCCCCTCTACTAACAGAATTGAAAACAGGTGCCTGCCACATATCTTGCATTCTTCCAAAATACAAAAGTGGTTTGACCTGAATGGTTTCGCTGGAGTGGAGCCTCCCTGTATGAAAGAAGAGTCCATGTGGAGATGTGTGTGTGTAAACATGGAGGCGTTGGGTTCTGTGCAACATGCTGGTGGAGCAGCACAGACTTGCACTATATTGGAACCACATTTCTCCCTCTGCGCAACCCTAACATGCAGTGTCAAGTTAACGTCAGGAAAAGTCGCAGATGCGCCATGCGAACATAGCGAACCACCGCATTTAATAGCTTTCGATACAGCGACCGTAACAGTATACCGGTCTGGATTTGACCGATATGGATGAGTGATCAAACTGCATTGATAGCTGTTCTTAAACTTTTGACTATCTTTTTTTTTTTTTTTAAACGAACTGGAAACGTCAGTCTCGAGATGACCTTGCCTCGGTTGCAGTGTCTTTTCCTGCAGCCACAGAGGAGCTGGTTAGTGGAGGGACTGGTCCGATGAGAAACAGAAGGCAGAGAGTCGCTGGATGAATCAGTGGAGCCGGTAGAGAAAATAGATTGAAGCCATGATGTAGGAGCTGACGATAAATGTGCCACACTTGGGTTTTTTAGCAGTTTACTCCAAAATCTTTCATGACTGATCATGCTGTTTGTCTGCAGTTTCTGTTTGTGTACACGTGGTGTGTGTTAAGCATAATGGCGAAATTGCTTTTCAATCCATCTGGTAAAACCTTAAATACTGTCATCAACAATTGTCCCCATGTTAAGAACAATTTGATGGATGCCCAGTCTAAGAGTAGCCGTTTCCACTATGCTTTCCCCACTGAATTCACAATGCAAATTTAACGTGTGTGTGTGGGTGTGTGGGTGTGTGTGTGTGTGTTTCACTGCACAGCAGACTGAGAAAATTACAAGGATCTCTGCGCTTACATATGGGAACAGTGCAATGAGCATGATGTCCATTATACTACACATGTCAACATTTCATCCACATGTCTTTTTTGCTTCAGAATCAATGCTTTTAATCCACAAAGAATGAAGTAGTCATCGAAAATCCAAGGTCACAGTCTCAGAAGTCTGTATTTTGAGGTATGTTTTGAGATTATTTTCATGAGCAGTGTGGATGCTCCTGATGCATTTTTAAAAGCTCTGGAAGCTTGAGTGCAACATGTGCATCTTTAGATATGGAAAAACACATTGTATCCATAAACAGGAAAAAAGGCTCAGAATTAATTTCTCTAAACAGCCTTCTCCCCTGTCTGCACATGTCTCTTGAGGATTCGGTTTTGATTTGGCTTTTAAAGCAAGCCAGATCTCAGCTCAAGTCTCTTTGTCTGTGTGTGTGTGTATGTGTATTTGCTTGTATGCTCCAGACTGACTTTGATGGCACTAAACATCCAAAATGATATTTGGTGTGGCAGTAAGCTGCGTCTGGCAGCAAATAATTTTATTTCTGTATTGAATGAAACCAGAGACAGAAAACAACATTTTTTGCTTGGCTCAAACTTTTCTCTCAAGGCAAAATTGATGGGGAATGTAGGAATATATCAGCATTTCAAACCTGAAATTCTGAGGTCCAAGAAAAGAGTTGTTTTCATAAATAATCTGAATTTGAATTTCAGGGAGAAAGGGTAAGAAATTGTGTTTCTTTCTGCAAGGCTAAAGTGCAAACACTTGCCTTTCAGTACACAGAGGGATGTTTCACAAAGCAAGTTTGAATGGATGCCAGTTAAATTATAAATGCAACCTGTGCTTCCAGCTAAACTTGGTCAAGAGCAGGTTTCAGGTGATTATGCTCAACGTATTCCCTCTCATGAACACAGCAGTGTTTGCTATTGCCTATTGTCTGACAGATTAAAAATCCTGACATATTTAGATATGTATTTTATGAATATAGGTTGGAAGATATACGTCCTTAGTGTAAGAAATAATTTTATTTGAAATGCTTTAATTTATTTTCTAGAATATAAAATAGAAACTCGTTGTTACAGTCTTCATAGTCTTTACAGATTTAGCTGATGTGTTTGTCCAAAGCAGTGTGCAAGTAAGGCACTCCTCATGCCATCCACGTTAGGTAACTACTCATTTAATCTCTTTATTTTTGGCCTTCCTCTCGTTTTTGGCCATATCGTGAATTGAAATGTTAATATCCTTGTTTATCAAGTTACCTGACCTTTTATTGCTAATTATCACTTTTGCAAATTTGTCATTGATATATATTTGCAGAGTCGACTTTTATAGTTTTCTGTCTGTAAGAGTTTAAAAATGTGTCTTCCTTTTTTCAACCTGCTTTTTATAACTTAGTTAAGTGAAGCCATTTTTCAATCTGGAGACTTTCCGAAGGTTCCAAAAAGCAGGTCTGTCTCGTAATGAATAACAGCACTAGGTATTTTCTTATTTAGTGGTGATATATTATTTGATTGAAGCTAAAGTTAAACACATCACAAATTAAAGCTGCACTCTCATGTAAAAATACACCTGTCTTGTCAGGCAACACTAACTAACTAAAGGTGCAGCAACAGAGAGACGTGTTATTTCATTGGAAACTTCAAATGGGTGTCTGGTTCTTGTGGGTGTATACAAACCAGTAAACACTGTTTGTGTGAGTGCATACAGGCGCAGTGTATGTAGACCGGTGTGTACCAGTGTTTGAGGGAATATGCAGAGCTGCAGAAATGAGGCATAGCACTGACTGATGCTGCCGGCCTCTCTGCTTCACAGAACTGGCTTTTCTATCAGATAGACAGCTTGACAATATCCAGACCTCACTCTTTCCGCTACACACAAACACACAAAGGCACGCCAACACACGCAGGCATACACACACACACACACACAGCTTTCTTGGTTTGTGCTGCTTGTTTCTGGCTGAACTGTTTGTAAGATAAAAGAGAGGTTTGTAGCTGAGTGCGTACAGTAAAGTCTGACCTCTTAGACAGGCCTTCATTGTTTTACACAAGTCCCATTTTAAACGTATTCTAATGTAAGAAACTACCATTCTTAAAAAAATAATAAACTGAATGATGATGTTGACTCAAAGATATTATTCAATGTCACTCTGGGATGAGCACCATTTGTTACTGGCTTGATACTTCTAACAGAAGTAAAGGCAATTTCATGTTGGCTTGATTGATTGTCGATGTCTGTTTGTGAAACAGTAGATCATTTGTATTGTTCCCATTTGGGAGATTTATTGTCCAATAACAATAAGTGCTGCTATTTCACCCTAAATTCACCATTTATCTCCACATTTCATCAAGTCCTGCTTCATTTCTCCTTTTCAGCATTACACAGATGTGATAGTAAGCTGTAACAGCTCACACATACAAACACACACACACACACACACACACACACACACACACATACAGTGTGTGTGTATATCCTTACTCACTGTGTCTTGGTAATGTCATTATTTTCGTCTGACTGAGATCACAGATTTGCAGCCTCGGGGCTTTCTAGTGTCTGTATAGAAGCTCTTTCATGTTTGGCCTTAGTGATCTGCAGATTTCCTGACACCAGGAGGGTGGATTTACCCAGCATCCTTTTCTCTTTGGAAGAAAGCATACGATGCACTTCTCTTGTCAGACGATAAACGAGAGCTCGGCTATGCTGGCCAGTAATGCTATACTTCCTCCTCAGGCTAGTAGCTGTTGATAGTGTGTGCAACGAAACAGAAACTGTAGTAACTGCTCACCAGCAGGCTAATTGAGGATTAAGCACCATTCGAAGACTGTTCCCAAGAAAAAAAGACAAGCTCACAGCTAACTAGAGTATGCCCCAGCTCCTCTTAATAATAGGTAAACACACCATGATAATGGTCTGCCACAAGGGCCTCAACTAATTGTTTTAATTTCATCAATTTACAGATTATCTTTTGAATCAACAATCACTTGGTCTTTGAAAAATGAAAAAAAGCCTGTCACAAGCCCAAAATAACATCTTTAAAAGTTTCGTCTGACTTAGAAGCAGAATGCATATTATTATTTTTTCACTGTTTCTGTTAAAAAAATAACTGAAACAAGGAGTCAGTTATGAGTAGCTGCATTTTGTTTATTATTGATCAACTAAACAATTAATCTACCATGCAGCTACATTTCTGCTTATGATACTACATGAAATAATGATTGTTTTTATAGCCTTTAATGTAACTAATGTTAAAATGCATCCACTTCAAACAAACAAACTGTGCTGGAAAGATATGAACATGACATCCATATTTCTAGAATATGAAAATATTTGTTGGGCAAAAAACAAAACAACTCTGAGCATTTCGATGTAGTTTTCTGCCTTTTGACCTCACCATTCAACTGAATTTAAAATAGCAAAAAAGTAAGAAAGCCAACCACGAATTTGCCTGCCACTGGCTCAGTGGAATCAATAATAAAATTCCCCAGGAACCAAACTGACACATAAACACGTAGACATTTATTTGATCGTACATGCTGCTCTTAGACCTGCCAGCAGAGAAACTATATTTTTAGCAGCGTGATGCATCTCTTGATGCCTTTGTGTGCGGGGCTGCTAGCTGTGTCTTGGAGCAAGGCTGGTAGCCTGCTGCTCAGATCTCAGGTGAGTAAAGGCCTGGAATCACTCATCCTGACAGCCACATCTGGCGCTACTTTCTCTGTCCTGCTGCCCTCAACTCTGCTCCTGAAAACAGACACCACTCTGATTTAACCACAGAGGGAAGGAGTTATGATAATAGCAGTTATGATAATAACGTTATTGGTGGTTATTAATGAGACGGAGAACAGACAGTTTACTCAGGAGAAATACACTCCCGAGTAGTGCAGTGTGTAATAAAAGCATTGTTACTGCTCACATTTTTTTTGTTGTTTTCAGGCTTTGTCCTGCCTTTGCTTGAAAGCGAATTAATGCCAGGTGCAACAAGCAATCTTTCTGTTCTCTCTATTTGCTCTGTGGATTATACGTAACCGCTACTCCATTGAAAATAAAGGCTTACAGTAAATGCTGAAGAAAAAAACACATTCGAGCTGAAGCATGACATAATGAGCATTGTTCAGTGTTCAGATGTGTTTTGAGTATGACTTAAAGCCAGACGTTTGTATCTCTCGTGTCTACGTATTTAATATTAGAGTATTAGAGAACCTTGCATTTTTCAAACTCTCCTTGATGTGTGTTAAGAAGAATAACCTCACATGCACCCTGGTCTGCTCTGCCTTTGTCTTCAATCCATGTTGGATGGAGCAATTAGTTGGCAAGCTCAGCTGGTGCCAAACCCACATATGAGGGCAAATTCTAGCCAGAACCAGAGCGGCACACAGTCTTCATCTGTTTCCTGTTGAACCTGGGAAATAAGGGTCAGAGTTCAGGGTAATATTTACGTTAATGGAATGACTCCAAACAGATTAAATTTCAAAACAAAAGCCTGAAGTATCCAGGAGCAGCCTGCAGTCGCACATTAGAAGATAAACAAACACTTTTGGCACTCTCGCCATATGCCAACATCTGTTGTAGGCCCTCATCCTTTACTACTCTGCGAGAATAATGTGTTTTGATGGAGACAGCAGACATAAATGTGAGTGAGAAGTCAGCTGCAGAAGAACAGAACCGCTCTGTGAACACATCACCACAGGAGTCCATGATGGGAAAATCAGTCCGTCTGGATTCTCACTGAATGTTGCTAAAGACGAGACTCTGCTTTCATGTGTACCAGTGGACACACATGCACAAGGAGATATTTCATTACCTGGCACATAACAAACTGATTTCAGAATAAATCCCAGCTGCAGCTCGCAGTGTATCCAAAATACGGTAAAGGCAAAATTTCCATACAAATTACTGCTGTGAAATCTGATCTTCGTTTGCTAATTGTGTGAATAGGCCACCCTCTTTTAAAGAGTCAAATGGGAAAAAGCTTGTTTGTTTAAATGGACAAACCCAATGTTTTTCCAGTGGCATTTCTTTGTCTTCATTTCATTTAGTGTCTTTAAAACTTTTTTATTCTTTCTCAGCATTGAGAAATGTAGAGCATTGTATAGAGTAATTGTATATTAGTTTATCGCCAGACAGGTTGTGTGTGAACTTTACCGTATTTGTCTCTCTTCAAGTGTACAACGAGAAAACAGACATGGTCATGGTACTGAGAGCTACCAAAATTGATCTCCAGATACGGTTGTAGAACAATAAAAGGATTTTCTTACACTGCATAGACTTGAGAATCAATATATCAGTGAGTACCACATGTTGTCCATTATGTTCACACAGCCATGTGATCCCAAGTGTGTAAAAAGAATCAAAGTTACAACTGCTTTGTGGGTTTCTCCCAGCCAGGTCTTTAGACAAACTGTACAACTTTGCCGACTGTGCTGGTCTGCACCTGATCCTGGGGCTCAACGCTCTCCACAGAAACCCAGACAACTCTTGGAACACCTCCTCCACCCTGAGCCTCCTGAAATACGGCGCCGGAAAGAAGTACAACATCTCATGGGAGCTGGGTAATGGTCAGTACAGCTGCACACCACGTAATTCCTGATGAATATTGATTTCCTGTGCTTTTGTTCAACTACTGTAAAAAAATGTTGCTGATCTTGATGAACAGCTTTGATGTACCTCCTCTGTATTTGATGAGACTTTCTTGATTAATTACACCACAAGGGCATATTTTATATTGAAATATATTAAATGAGGTTAGGTGGTTATTCCATTTTGAAGAGTAAAATTTAGCAAATACATCATTCATTAATCCAGTCCTCAATTAAGAATAATAAATCAGAGAGCCCACCACAAAACTTATACCAGCATTATTAGACACACTTGTTACTCTAACCAAACTATCTAGATTCTGCAGGTTTTAACTGCTTTAAAAGCGAATTTAGATAAACTGTGACTCAGAGTCCAGCAGTTTAAGGGTTAAGGCGAGGGTTCATTCAGGGATGAAAGGAACTGCTAGTCCTCTTGTCATCCTAACCATCTGTATTCCTGGGGAGCTGCAGTGCACACAGAGCTCTGTGTTTTCCTGCTGCACATCACTTCATATTTTCATTTCATTTAATCTGTAATATAGCTCACAATAGAATCTTTTATTGTAGCCTAGTCCGAAAAGTAAAAGATCCGTTGATTGAACCATGTGAAGATTTTAGTGAAGACTTTACAAGTAAATCTTTCAAACAGTTCAGACACTGAGCAAATTTGTACGGGTTGGATGAAAAGGTGATCCTTTGAAATTGGCTTATGATATTCTTCTTATAATTTTCTGTAATACAGCACAGCCACCGCTACACACAAAGCAGACATAGTGGTAGTTTTATTTTACAACTCAAACACAATGTGGTGCACATATAATCACAATACTTTCCAGTAGAGTTTTTAAACAGCAGTGGGCCTGCAAAAGTTTAGATTTCCTCCCTTTGAGGAAACTGGCTCCCTCGCTCTCTTTGTTTTACTGATTCTGCAAGGCCACCCTGTGTGCCTCAGCCATTCCCCTGACACAGAGTCCATCTGTCTGTATTACTGCGAATTGCCCAATTATCCCTTTTTCTACTGGCTGTTGGATACTCTCTAGGAGAGTTAGATCAGAGTACAACAACAACAGCAATATTCTTCACCACCTCACCACTGCTGCTTGTATAAGCTCTATCTCTCTGGCTCAGTGTGCTGCATCTCCTCTTCTCAGAGCCTAATGCCTATCGGAGCATGGTGGGTCGTGCGGTCAACAGCACCCAGTTAGCTCAGGACTACACCAAGCTGCGGACCCTGCTGCAGTCTGTGCGCTACTACCACCGAGCTCACCTCTACGGCCCCAATGCAGGACGACCCCGCAAGAACGCTATCTTGCTGCTAGATGGGTGAGTCAGCAAGTTAAACACTGATTGGGCAGGATTCCTGTCCTTGTTAGGCTATCCTGCTGTTAATAAAAGGGGGAAGGTAATGGAAAGTATGCTGCAGTGGTTTGGGACTTTTACTTAGCCTTACTATGTTTAACGCACACACACACGCACACACTGTAGCGGTGTTCAGTGTTTATGGATTTCCACTCGGCAGGTTTCAGGGTCTCAGCTCCAGTTATACCATGTCAGCCTAAATAAAGTGTCATCTGATTGATAACGTGACGGCACAACGTCCCACCTGCTGGTTTTACGCAGAAACTCCACCAGCCTCAGTTTGACTCCGATGGCTTATCTAACAGCCCTCTTTCAACTGCAGTCAGTCCCCTCCTTTTGATTATGATCTCAAAGCTTTGTAGTCATACCGTTACTGCAAAAAAGGGCATTAAAAGTCATTAATACTTTTACATTTTAACATGCCATGTTGATTCCTAACATTTTTCAGATTCATTTCTGCTCTTCTGGATGGCTACTAATTCCATTCAGGTCTATGTGAAAACCAGCCTGAGGAGACATTAAACATACTTGCTGTACTGATACTCTCAAAATGAACTTTGCTTGGACAACATTACATTATTACCACATTTCAAAGAATTTGAAATCTCTTGCCAACAAAAATTATTTTCACAAGCTATTATTTTCAGAAAATGAAACACAGAAGACAAACAATACACAAACAATGGCAACATAAAATCGTGAATTAGGTAACTTTTTTGTTTGGCAGCCAAAGAAAAAATGTTGGTGGGGTTTATGTCAAAGTTAGTCACAAGAACATGAACAGACCAATGAAGAATAGTTTTTCAGACAGTTTTCAGCACCACAATAATGTAACTTTAACAACATGCTGACTCATTTTTTACTGGCTTGATTTTGGAATAGACTTGCCGTTGACTATCAGGTACGACTGTAGGTGACTGTCGCCAGCTGAAGCTCTTCTGCTCTGAAGTTTAGTTAAAGTTTACAACTGTTAGAAAATATACACTTCATGCAAACATGTGTTTTCCCAAAATCTCTGAGACCTCTCAGATGAGCTGTGTATCAGACACTGAATGCAACATGCAGGATACTTTTGGGTGTTACTGCCTGTGTGAGTTTGTTGAAACTCCTTTTAGGCAAAGAAAAATTTGCTTTCTCAGTTCTGTTCACCAAATAGATGACGCCATCTCTCAAACATATTCATCACTTCCAAAAAAAGTTAAGCCTTTCTGAGCTTTTCTGTCTGTTGAAATGGAAACAAACTTGACTGAAATGGATGCGTCAGTGGCCCTGTACAACAAACACAGATTGAAAATCAAACATTGATGGATATACACAACTCAGTCAGTGTTGGCCGGTCCAAATAACGCGTGACCTTATGGAGAGATGTTTTCTTTTTCCTGAATAAGAAAATAACTCATGACTATCAAGAATGTAAAACCTATTTTAAACCCATATTTAGTATTTATTATCGGTATATAAACATTTAATGAATGGTTTCTATCAACTAGTTGTATGCAGATGTAAGTGTTTATTAATGGATTTGTCATCAACTATAACTCTACAATTCTACAATTTTATTTAGCAGACGCTTTTGTCCAAAGCGACGTACAACACAAGCAACTCCTTGTGTGGGCACCCAGAGATAGAGGCTGGCGTATGAACAGATAAGAATGGTAAAATAGAAAAAACACAGGTGTAATTATATAATCAGAGGAGAAAATATAATTGGTGACAAATATTATGTGTAATAAATACAAAATGTACTGCTTACAATTTACAGCTTCTTAAGATGACATTATGGTGTGCAGTAAACGACTGATTAAACGTTTATACTGTGTTTTTATGATAGATGGTTTACAACCAAGCTGATTTCAAGATACCTAATTCAGATGGCCATTGTGTAATATATCCCAATGAAAGTTTTACATCCATGACAGTATTGATAATATTGTGTCCACTGCAGCATTTAATAGATTTTGCTCTTTTCCACTGTTGGATAAATACAGATGAATCACTGCTTCATTTCTGAGTAGAAAGGTTGGCCCTGGCCAGTAACTGCCGACATTAAACATCCACTCTCTGTTGTGGATAGTTGAAAGGAAGCTGTAATCAATGCTCCTTTAGTCTGTCACCAGAGATTTAGGAGATTTTGTTTTACGCAGGTAACAAGACGATTAGATGTGACAGAGGCGGAATATAGAGCTCTGGCTCTGCTGTGTGTTTAATGAAAGTCAAGTCCATAAAGCTTAAAGACTGTGCACTAAAATTGTGAGTGTGTGTATGCAAGCGTATGTGCAGTTACATGCACGCTGTTTAATGATACAGTTTACGGCAGATACAGTTTAATGTCTCAGTGTCCCACACACATTTTGACAGGTAGTTGGAAGACAGAGGAGAAACAGTTATTTGATATGGGTCTCCCTCCACTCTGTACTTGAGCTACTTACATCAGTGAAACCATTAGGAACTGCTGTTTATCTCACTGAGTACTGACAGTTCAAATTTACTCTTAAGTAAAAGGTGTGTGTGTGTGTGTATGTGTGCTGAATGGCTCAGACTGATTGATGAGCAGAGGAAAGGGAGGATGTAGAGGATGAGTGGTGAGCGGGGAGGAGGAGTGAGAGGATGAAGAGGAGAGAGCTGGAGTACCCGCAGGTCATGGGTGACACATTTAACGATGGGGTGATCCTTGTGTGTTTGACACTGTTACGAGGGGGTGGCTCTTGTGTTTGACAGCCCAACTACTCTGCCGCTCTCAGGAAATAAGATGAATTAGACACTGAACTACTCAACAGTCCAAATATCAGAGCTGGACAGACTAAACAAGCCAGAGCGGTGAAAGTTTAGAGACACACATTTGGGCATGTCTGACAAGCTGTTACCCCCAAATATGGAGTGATTTGGGTCAGGTAGAGCAGGAAACGCAGAGATACAAAAGTTCAGGAGGAGGAACGCAAGCAGCAGGAGGGACTGTGTGTGTGTACTGAGTTTGTGTTTGTGTACAGGATGGGTCCATTAAATGGTAGACTGGGTTCACAACATAGTTTGTGTCCCTCAAGGGATGTTTAGAGTTTGAATTTAAGTAAGCGAAAGCAAACTCCGCATCCTGCAGGAGCAGCTCCAGAAACAAACACGTATCAAAAATCGAGTTGCGCTTTAAAGTCAATTTTTGAAGTTTGTAGTCTTACCATATACTTAAAACACTTAGTGTGAGGTATACTTTTTGTTTAAACAACAGAAGTAACCATTCAAGCATTCATTATTGTGTTATGCATATGAGTATGACACCACAAATTGACATAAGCCAGTCCAGAGTGCTGTGTATACAATTTCAGAATGCCACTATAATACATGCAGTGTAAAAGAGAATGGGTCTCACTTTCCACTGCAGCTCATTAGTTTTCCCCCCGAACATTTTGAATCATCCAGAGGAAGAATGCCAGTTCTTGTGCAACCACAGATCCTAAGAGCAAAAAACAGAGTAACATATAACAAATTCTTTTGTTAAATATGAATATAGTGTATGTGCTTAATTTTAGCGAGCAGTTTTTACAGTCTGTGGTTTAACATGAATCTACTGAGTGTAGCACATGCATTTTTTAGTACAGTAGATGGTGAAAATGGGCATTTCACTCAGCAAATAATTTGGGTTAAAACAAAGATATGTTTGTCCCTCAGTACTTCCACATCCTCTGGTCTTGACAGTTAGGTTGGTGGTAAAACATTATCACAATATTAATGGCCACGAAAACAAAAAAAAAACAAACAAACTTTGTCTTCATGTTTGGTGAAAAGGTTCCATTCAGGTCAAAATTATCTGTTTTTCTGACTTTCAGGTTCATGAAGAATGCTGGCTCTGTTGTAGATGCAGTTACGTGGCAACAGTAGGTATTTTACCCTTTTTTTCTATTTTATTATTTTATCCTCCAAAACAGCAGACTACTCTCTTAACAAACCATAAATCCAACAGCAAATGCCATATTGTTTCCTTATACCACTATCACAGCATTGTGTATATGAATTGGCAGGTAATACCCATTGTTAACACTGTTTCTGAGAGATAGTGTTGCATAAGTAGTGTAAAATGGAAAAACAGGAAAAGGAGTTTGAAAGTGTGTATGTGGTAAATTAGTAACACCTGCCATTTGTCTGTTGCACATCCTGTAGGAATGCATACAGGCATATCAATGGGTCTGATCTTTTCCCCAGTCTTTTATCTGTATCTTTTTATGCCCATATGTAAAATGTGTACAAAAAGACGCACCCACTGTAAGCTCAGACAAGCCCTGTGTGACTGAGTGAGCGGTCATTAAGGTGAAGGTCATGTCTAATTTGGAGAAATTAGAAGAAACGGAAGGAGGCAGGGCTGTCAGTAAGTCTTAGAAAAACACCACCCACACTGTTAAAACCAAACCATATGCTCTGGCTCATTCCCTTTGTCAATTAGCCCGTTTTACACTAGAGGTCCAGATTCCAGTCTAACCAGGCTGCGTGACAGAAACTCTGACCTCTACAAAAGAAGCCAAACTAATAAAAGTGTAGACCACTCATTAACACGTCTACGACACAGGTTTTACTCCACTGCAGCTGGCTCGAATTGTTTTGAATTAAACTTGGTGGGCTGCAAAGAGCTTTTTGGGAATCATATGGATATGTCTGTCTGCAGCTCACGGTCAGAGGTGTTCCATCGGAGCTTGTGGCGAGGAGATGCGCTGGTTATATAGTGAAATATTTCTGTGCCTCCAGATCACCAAACATTGATGTGTGGTTTGTGTTATGACATTTTTTTCCACAACATTGTACTTTCACATTTGCTGCATCTTGTCTCAGTTACTGCTTATCCAGTTTTGGACTGACCACCAAAACACGTTGAGTATGTTTTAGTCATTCCCCTCTTAATCCCTCTGTCTCTTCTCTCTCTTTCCATCTTTCTGTAATATTAGCTTTTCTTTGTGTGCCCATTTTCCCAGAGATGCTTGCCTTTCTTTTTCTCTGTTCTTTTAAGATCACTTTCATCCTAACCCAGATGCTTTTTACATAAGTTAAAGGGTCACTTCACCCAAATGTTGAAAAGCATTTTCTTACTTTCTTCTACTTATATGTATCTATACAGTCATCCCATTCTCATGATATATCTCATAGCTATTTGACTGATTGATAGCCACGAAACCTTCAACAGACATTTATGGGCCTCAGAGGTGTTTCGTGCTAATTGGCAAATGTTACCATGCTAACACACTAAGCTAAGGTGGTGCACATGGTAAATGAAAAACATCAGCTTGTTAGCATAGTCTGTAAGAGCATGTTAAGAAACTGGTTGTAGCACCTAGCTCAAAGCACCGCTGAGCATAACTTTAGGAAACTTTACAGAGCTTCTAACGCAGAGTCGACTTTTGTTCCAGAGCTGTGAAACACAAACAAAATTTCATTCATTTCTGCTGTATTGGCTAAAGTCTCAGCTATGGATATCTCAGACCAGAACTAAATTAAACCAGAGCCATCTGGATGTTTGAATACCAGTAGATGTAAGTGAGATTTTTTTTTTTTTTGCACTGGAGGTTTTTTAATCAAACACCCCATGTCTCTAACCTTGCATATCGAGAACACATTTCTGCCTTACCTAACAAGGGTTGCTTCATGGTGAGAGAATTAAGTTGAAAGTGTGAGAGCGAACAGCTGCCAGTTCTAGCCGTGAAAATATGAGAAAGTAAAGTAAACAAGAAAAAAATTTACGATTCGCTGTTTAGATGCCCCAGAGCAACACACTTGAAGTGCTCCCTAATTGTTCCAGCAGTGGGGTATTAGTGGTGCGAACATCTGAGTGTGAAGCAACCGAGCGAGCAACCCACCTGCCCGCCCCCGGTGAACTTGTTTTAATAATGAAGTAAGGTAAGGTACACCTTTATGACCTTTGCTTTTGAAATTAGTACTACTTGTACTGACCACTGTGGCCTGATTAGTGAATCAGAAGCATTTTAACTTTTTTTTTACTTTGTTCATAAACATATCTTTGTTCATCACCTTTACTCTTTCATGCTATGCGTCTCATTTCACATTTTTAACAGGCCAGCATGACATATTATACCCACATCTTTTTCGTTCCTTCTGGCTGACAGTGGTACTACATGCCAGAGAATATGGTGTGTTGGTTATTTATTGCTGAGGGGAGAAAAGATTAAGATTTGTGATCTCCTCCTTTCTAGTCTGAAAATCACAAAGGGACTGTAAATTTACCAGTGGCATTCCTGAGGGAGGTTACATATCCCTAAACTGTTATTTAATGATTGATCTGATGGTAACCTGATGGTCCACATCTAGGAACATATCCTCTTCTTACTTTCCTGCCTCTCCCCATATTGCTAAGCCACATGACTGTTCCTCACCACCTCATGTGGAGTTGTACGGTAGTTTTACTCGTCAAATAATTTTTCACGCAGTACTTTCAATACTTTGTACATTTAACTATAAAATTACTCATTTGAATTTTCGTTTCCGTTGAGTGTTTTTGGCATAAATACTCTGCCTCCATCAGTCCCTGTCTGATTTAGATGCATCTGTTTTGTTAGTCTGTACTGTATTTCTGTGTTAATAGAGTGCTAGATAGTTCTGTTAGTGGGATCTCTTTAATGTGGTGCTGGCACTCAGTGGGAACTGTGTAAAACAAGCTGACCAAGTAGATCTTTGTCTGAAAACATTCTGACAGAGTGTTGTTCATTTTTGCGTTTTATTGAATTTTGGTCAGACTGACAAGTGTCATGCCAACTTTTGGATGAACAAAGGAAGAGTCGTTGGTTCTGTTTTAGGAGCTTGGGCAACTTTATGAATACCAAGCTGTAATCCCCCCCCCCCTCCTAATTTGAAAAAATACTAGAGCCTGTTTCTTTGTTTATTAATTTCTGTATGGGGCCTTTGCTCTAAGAAAGTACCACATATAGGTACAATAATGAAAGTTAATCTTGATGCTTTTATAGAGTGCAGCCAAAGTAGTGCTGATTTGTAGTGCACCATATAGCTAAAATAACTTCTGTTTCCATATATGAACTGGAATTTCTTTCCCCGGGATCTGGACCGAAGAATTATTGTGAGCTCTCTGGAAAGATGACAGGATAACCAAATAATTTGTATAAAGCTATGACTTAATCCATGCATTGTTTACACTTTGAGGCCAGGAGCTTGGGACTTTTCCAACACTGTGACGAAAATTTCAACGAGGTTAAGCTCAGATTGCAACACTGCCTCAACAACAAAATTCAGCTCAGCTCTCAGCAGCTTTGTTGACACATCTGTCAGTTCCACAGTCTTTTCCAATAGGTTCAATGGAGATTTGACCTTTTGTTTTGGAATTTTTTTATGCTGTATTTGTTATGATTATATTGTCTTCTTGTCTATGGCCTCATTATCCACAGTACAGTGAAATTCCTCCTTGGCATTGTCTGCCATTTAATTTGCTGAACTTTTGATTGGAGTTTGGAAAAAAAAAGCTATATTGGCACAAAACATTTGCAGCTTTAAGCAGGGCTGAACAGAACAAGTCTGGGATTTTATTGATAACATTTGTTGCATTAGAAGAAGCATCAGAAGAGAGATCTGCTTCACAATGAGTCACAGATTTGTCAAATCTCTAATTAACAGGTGTTGCATCTGTTTCTGGTACTATTTTATTGTCACGGACATAACCCTGAATGCAAGTGCATTGAAAATTGTGCAATTACTTTTTCTGGTTTAACTTAATAAAATCTGAGATGTCTTTTTTTCTCGAGTTAATGCCTTTACATGACTAGTTTTGCTCTTATGCATTCAACTCTTTGACTTCCACACTGTGTAGCAAATATTTTCTAAATGCTACGCTAGACAAATGTTGTTGCCCTTATATGACATAATAGCATGATAAAAAATTGTAGTTGGTGTGAAAGGAACAGTTACAGTTACAAGACAGGATATTTGCAGGTGGTTGCCATTGAATTCTTAGCATTTAGTGTCTATACCCATTATGTTACCATTTGTATTTTGCCACTGTTTCCTGAAAGTAAATAAATATTTTGTGAAGTAGATATATTTTATTATAGATCAGTTTATCAAAATGCTACAGTATTGCAAAGGCTTTATGTTTAAATTTAGACCTAAATGATATGTGAGTTCGGGGTTTTCTCTTTTAGAGCCTGTAAGATCTGGTTTTATCTGAATATGAGGATCTTTAGCCCAACACAAACTAGCATATGTTGCTGTACCTTACTTTTGCAGGAGCTCTTGAAGAAGCTTTCTGTCTGCACACAGGGTGATGAATTTGGCCCTAACTATTGATAAATTCCTCTCTCATCGTGCTGTGTGAAGATCATCTCTCATCATACTCTTGCTTTGTTTCTTTATCACTCTCTCTCTCTTTCTCTCTTTCTCTCTCACACACACACACTCACTCACACACACAGAGACAGAGAGCGAGAGAACCACCGCAGATGGATGTCTGCATTGTTCAGTCTCAGTCAGAAATTTCAGTGCTTCCAGTTCCTCTCTTATGCAAGTCCACATTTTGACAAAGAATTGGATTGTCACTACACTAAAGTGTAATTGAGTCTGGCAGACACTCTTCGTCATTGTTGTTACAGTGAAATCATGTATTGTGTACTACATCTATAAGACCAATGGAAATAATACTTGGTGGTTTGTTTTTTAAACCTGTGGTCCATAATGAGCCACAGAAACAGTGAACCTTTGTTAGTGCTGCATTTATGACGTTTTTGTTATTGTTCTATAGATAGCAGCTTTAGAAAATGGATGGATGGATGGATATTTTCATTATAGTATATCACAGGATACTGCGTACTGAACTGTGGACAGTAGATGGGATAGTCAGCTGGACAGGTCTGTTCTAAAACATTGTCTACTTAAATGGAATATGGAGAGTGAGGAGACACTCATTTTGATAGATATGCGAAAAAGGCTATAATAAAGTAACATTATATAATATTTAGATTTAATTATGCATTTTGATTTTAAATTTAAGTTATACAGGATCAAACTCAGGTTAACTAAGCAGGTTAAGCAGGTGGACAGATGGATGGATGGATGCAATAATTATTCAGTCGCTGGGAGGATGGATCACAATGAAGCTTGTATTAAGCTCAGTTATATTTTCCATCAGCATTGTAATAAAAATCCTAAGTTTGTAGCTCACTTTGTAAAGAGTGTGCAGTGTGTTTCTCTCACAGCAATTTCCTCATATCTCTATTACAGTTACTTCATGGATGGCAGAGTGAATAAAGTGGAGGACTTCCTTAAAACCCGTCTGCTGGACACACTGACGGAGCAGATCACCAAAGTCACCAATGTACTTAAGTTTCCATCAAAGTCCTGAAGTTTATCTTCTACTGTAAATAATCCTAGTTTATGTTTGCAGTTTGTTGTTTATATGCAGTTTCACATCACGTGTTTCTGACTTATAAATCTGTCTATACAAAACCAGGTTAATATTTATGTATATTTCAATAGGTCATATCTTGGGTCTTTACTCTCTATCAGTTTAGACTTTGAGACTACCTCGAGGGATGATATGAAGAAACAACTCACTTTAACGAGATACATTTGCATTTCTTTTGACTTTGCCAAGTTATGGATCCGCTCTCAGCTATTTTTTGTGATAATAAAGCCACATGTGCAAAATGGTATTCACCATGAGGTAACATTATCAACACTAGCTGCTGTGGCAGACTTCTGAGTTGTAAGAGATGAACAGCGCCAAAGGGCTGCAGGGAATAGAAGAAGCAATAGTTCCCAAGAACGAAACTTAAAACAGTCAATAAAATGAAACAGGAATGTGATTTTCCTGTTCCCTATGACTCAGTCAAAGTCAGACAGAATTGGTCAGTTTGCTTCATCTTTATGTTTCTGCATCTGCACGGATATATAGAAGTATCTCGTAGCTGTAATGGCTTTCCATTAACTTGCAGTCACTAAAAGTTAGTTAGCATGAGAACAGCATTAAGTACAATAAATGTTTAAATACAAATCATTTAAAAACATAAGTAAATAAATAAAAGTGATCTTATCGTAATGGTCCATAAGAATCAACTCAGTGACAATGATGGTTTCAACCCCTTACGGCAGGTTGTGAACACACATACTCCTGGTAAGAAGGTATGGCTGGGTGGACTGGGGCCGGCCTGGGCAGGAGGCATCAGTAATCTCTCAGACACATACGCTGCTGGCTTCCTGTAAGTACTGTTGTCTTACTGTAGCTCCTTAAGAAATCCCTGCAGTGTGTTCTGTAGATTTCAGCACCTCTAATAGTGAAGAACTGAACCAGCTGCACAAGATAACTTTCATACTTGAAAAAGGATTTTTTTTTCTAGTGCATTATATATTTTATTGATAACATGCATCAAAATGTAATGCATCTACTATTGCCTTCCTAAGATATATTTTTTTCTGTTCATATGTGTTTCAGGTGGGTGAACACGCTGGGTATGGCTGCTCTGCAGGGGATTGATGTTGTCTTGCGTCACTCATTCTTTGACTATGGATACACACACCTTGTGGATCAGCACTTCAACCCTTTACCTGTAAGTCTCTCAATTCCACACCAGCAAGGATTAGAAAGGCTAGTGGTTCAATTAACTGTTCTTCATCATAATAACAAGGATCTGACCTGAGCAGTCCTGTAATGCTTTGGACTGTCTCTGTAGCAGACCCAGTGCCTCGATGGCACCTCTCGCTCTTTCCCGTGGGAGCTATTAGGTGAGATGAAAGGCGTTTAGTGGTGATGACTGGTTAGACGCGGGGGCGAAATGCCATGTAACCTTAGCCTTTTGTCAGAGGCTCAGGACAGTGTCACTGCTCCCCTCAACCCCCATCGCAACTGTGTGCTTCTCTGTGCGGGACAGTTGGCCGGTGAGAGATCTGCAACCTGAGATGCTGATGCACAGGCATGTTAGTAAAATAGCCTGCAACGCTGTGTGAAATGCATCGGACCAATCCGAAGACCCTCCATGGTTTGGTCTGAATCATACAGGGAAACAAATACGACAAGCTTAATGCGCAGTACTACATATGTCATCTGAAGTCTGGGGGAGAAAAATGTTCTTTTATCTTAGTGGTGCATGATCAGTCTGTGAGGGGAAATGGATTTTAACAACACAGATGTGTTGCACACTTTTGAGGTCGTATTCTTCCTTTATTGTGCTCAAACTTGTATGCGAGATGTTCTTTGGTAATTTATTTCTTCTAAAAAAGAAGGGACTTTTAAGTTTTGTCTTTGTTTTAAACTGATCTCATTTTGCTGGAAAAAAATAAAGTGTGAAGGAGTGATAAAATGCCACTATGAGCCAAGTTCATAAAAAAGATTTATTAAGTTCATAAAAAGGGGTTCATATTAAGCTGAGGCGGAGCATGAGTGAGAGGCTTACATTAAGGATGTGTACAGTAAATCATTGTTTTCTACAATAAGGAGAAAGATGATGGAATCGAGGCATTAATCAAACATTTGTTATTATTCAAAATTCTTCTTTATTTTTGCTTTGGTCAGAAATAGCTGCTAGAATGAGCATTGGCAATCCCAGAATACCATTTTAACCACTAATGTTATTGTGCTCATGAACTAATCACTTCTGCAAAATCGAACAATAACTTTTTCACTAAACCCCTCATTAGTTCTCTCTGGCAGGGCTTTCCTGTGCCTCACATCTTACAATTGTTTAAACTTAAAATATTCAAACAATCGAGATGGCTTCATTTTTACCCCTCTTTGTCTCCATTATTTTTCTGGCACTGATGGTCTCCCGCTAGGATCACAATGCTTTTAACATGGCTGGATGTCTAAAGGCCGCATCAGCCTACCTGCTGAGAGAATTCACTGCAGGGCCAACCTGTCTTCAGCGTGGAAAATTTATGACCTGGCCTCTTCCCCTGTAGAATGACTCCCCCATTGGTAGAATCTCCTCAAAGCCACCCTCCCCACCCACTGAATGACTCAACCACCTCACCTTTTTCCACACTTATCCCTTTCCTTTTTCCCTTCTGGCTCTTATGTCCCAATCATTCTTTTCCTTTTCTTGTTTTATTTACACGCCACACGTGCCCATTGTCTGCCTCCAGAGGTGGGTTATAAACTCCAAATTAAAGTGATGGTTACTCTTGTCTGAGGTTCGTTCTTTGTGAAACATAAATGTTAGTATTTAGTGTCTGTTAGTGGGCGAAGGCATATTGTTCCTGTCTAAAAAGGTTTGCATCTCAAATACTCTGAGGAAAATATTTATTTCTCAGATACAAATCATGGAGCTGCCTTTTCTTCCAATGTTGAACTCTCTGACTCACAAATCTTCATGACTTTGCATTTTGTGGGTATGCTTTATGTTTTTACTTTTCTCTCGATATGTTTGTGTGCTCATTTTTTATGGCTATTTTATTTCATTTAATTTCATGGGAAATCTAATTAGAGCTTGCTGAAGATTCTTAACTTGTTTAAGGGTCTAGTTTAATTAAAAACACAAAAATATTTAATTTCCTCTTAGATTCAGTGTAATAGTTTAATGTCAAACTTTTATCTTTGAATTCCTTGGGATTAACAGGGGATTAACCTGGCAGGCTGACTCTCATTTGCCCTATTTAACTAAACACCCGGGGTTAATTGTTAGTCTTCCCGTTATCGTCCTCTTATTCCCTCAACTGTATAGCTGAGATTTGATGGTCTTTGGCACATGGCTTTACTTTTCTGGAGTTCTTGACATGCTCCTGGTTTACTTGTGGCTGCCTGTCTGTCTTCTTTGTTTCTTACTCTATGTCCTATTTCAAACTCAAAGTGATGTTTGTTCCTGTCTGTCTTTCTGTCAGCCTGTCTGGAGAAGACAGACCATTACACGGAGACAGTTAGACAGTCAGACAGCTTAGGATTTAGGACTTCTGCTGATACTTCCCCTGCAAAAAAAAAAAACAAACGAAAAAAAAAAAAAGCTTTATGTGCAGCCAATTGCAGCTCTGGCCAGGGATTTTAACACAGCCGTAGTTTGAAATCTAACAATTTATTGATGGTTTCTTTGACTCGAGTCTTGAAAATTGAAACACAAAGCTGGACTTTATCATCACTCCAGAGTCATTACTGTCCTTTGTTTCATACACTTATAATAATCGCAGATCACAGTTCTGGCCACGCATTCAGCCACCCATCCCTCTGCCTGTGGCCAACACTATACAGTTCCATACTGTGCTCTGCTTCTTCGATGCCTTGGCAGCAAATTAAGTTAAAGCCTGCATGGAAAAAAAAGAAGCCCTTAAATGTTGCCATATGCAGGATTGCATGGGAACTTCCTGAGGAACACATGTTGTTCTGGGTCTCTTGGAGAGGTGTTGAGTCTGTGTAGTCTATAGACTGAGACACAGTATGGTGGACCGCTCAACAATGATAACAGAAAACAGCAATTCATGATAGAGCATAATATTTTGTAAAAATGTCATATTTAAGACCTGTCAATTCTAAACGTGTCAGCAGTTGTTAGATTCAATGAGACACGTTACACGGGACAGTCCGCTCCAGCTAAACGTTGAGTATCAAAGACTTTTTTATGAATATATTTCTTTTTTTTTTTTTTCCAATCCCATCATACACAAGCTGCTTTGCTCAAACATCCTTAATTCTCACAGATTCAGAAAATCTAATCTGTTTCTACAGTCACTAGGACATTTCATGGCTGAATAAATAACATTGAGATTTTAGCAAATATTTCCTTCACTTTCAATAAAAATCCTTATGTTCATTTTATCCTTACATTGAAGTACCGTGGAGTTGGCAAGGCTCTGAAACTGTTTCCTCGCCGTCAATCAGATTGGGTCTTCTTTCTACACCTGCCGCTGTTGTATTTTATCTTTAAACAACAACCAGCTGAATCCTGTCCTGAGCATTAAGATGATAAAATGAACCATACTGTCATAAAAGTAATGCCAAATGTGTGTATGTGTGTGCATGTGCATATGTGTTTCTGCGTGTGCGTGGGTTGATGTTGCCTTTACAGGATTACTGGTTCTCTCTGGTCTTCAAACGCCTGGTTGGTCCAAGAGTTTTAGCTGTCCGTGTTGCCGGACTGCAGAGGAAGCCACAACCAGGACGGGTCATACGAGACAAGCTACGTATCTACGCACACTGTACCAGTTACTACAAGTACGTGCTGAAGCTGAAGCTTGCTTACTTTTTAACTTGCACTTAAAGACAGCGAGAGCGTGCATTATCATTGTATTCACATCCTCTTAGCCTTTCAGTGATGTGTGGCAATACTTTGGGAATGTCCTTGAAGATCTGGAAAACAGACCATCGTGGTTTTAACTTTCTACTTTAACTTCTACTCCCAATGTGACCCTGCAAACACCTGGGGCTCAGTGTCTGGTGGGGAAGAACAAAATCCCTTGCCGGCCCATTCGGCTTCCCATAAATAAGCAGACGGCAGACACCCGCTCATTCACAGCTCAAAGTCTATAAAACTTAACGGGTATCACTTATCAGGTGTGTGGATTCTGTCTCCCTGCCGTCAAAGAGCCGCTGAAAGGTGTGCCGGGCCTTTATCCCGTCTCGGATTGGCTGGAGGGGGGTTTTCACGGGGGAGGGGGAGGGACAATAAGACGGTTTGTGCCGGGAGGAGATAAAGAGTGCCACGATGGCCTGTTCAAGGTTATCATTTAACCCAGGCCAGCGGCTGTCAGCACCAGGCTAGACTTACGGCCTTACTCGAGACAGGGCTCGTTCACAGGTGGAGCATCTCTTAGAAAATAGTGGAGCACTGCTCAGATAGATCGTCGTGGTCGGGCAGGAGTTGCATAACGGCCCGATGACATGCACGCAGATATTTGAAATAGTTTTCAACAAGTGTACTCACTCAGCCATGGGGTATGTATGGTGAATTTGGGAGTAAAGAGAAGTGAAGTGAAGTGCCGCTCACCTCCACTCAATATACCAATTGATCAAACAGTGAAGTACTAAAGCCGTCCCTCTTGAATGCAGTCCATCTTGCCATTATTTCTGCCACTTTGTGGTTTTACACAGTCAGCCCATAAGTGGACAAACCACTGTCGTCTTAGTGGTTTCACTGTACTGTGTAAGCCTGCAAAGACTGTAAATGTGCTCAGGCAGTCCGTGGTTTGAAAAGTCCTTGCAGATCAGATACTTGACTTTCACTGGCCTTTTACCCCTTTTTAGTGGTTTACATGGCATTTTCTTTCACTTTCCAGTGATGCTCCAACATCAAACAGCATCAACACATGTTTATGTTCCTGGTTTGGATCTCTAAGAGCCTCATCATTTGAAAGGCTCGCGAGGTTATTATCTCTTCCTGCATCTAACAGTCTGATCTATCACTCGGAGCCATGGTCCACATTTCTCAGAAACACACATCTTTCCCATCAACAGTACACTACTTTATTTCTCTTGCTAAATATATTGAATATTATCAGTCAGGGCTTATGAAGTAAATGTCTCACCCTGTGCCCAAAAGACCAAAGATAAACATCGAACAAAAAAAACAAAAAAAACAAGATTGCCTCAAAGATATGAGATTTTGAACTGGGAGAGATGTCTACCAGCCAAAGCACAGCCCTGACCCTGAACACCAATGCCGACATGTGGTATTCACTACAGCCATGTTGTCTTTGTCCTCATATCTGCGCCCTTATTAGATTTTATCATGTTTGTCTTATCTGTCTCGCTTAGTTATTTACCTCTAGCCGGTATCCCTATCAAGTTGTGTCCCCAGTGCTTTGCTCTCAGGAGTGGGACTCAAACACTGTTGTCTGTGTAACTTAAGAAGTGTTGCCCGTTGTGTTCACGCCATTCACCAGACCTTGGACTACATAGATAGTTTTTAATATTAGATACTGTACAAGAGAAGCAGATTTTTGCCTCAGATAGCATTGAGAGGGATGGTAAAGGCTTCACATATGAAATACGGTTTATTATGGTTCATACTAAATATAGATGATAGGTCTTAGGCTCTGATGAAGGACAACTTGCCCCGTAATGGAATTCCATTCTTGAGCAGGCTTTATCTTTATTATTTTTCTGCAGGGCTTTTGATCCAAATTAGATCAAGGAGTTGCGGTTTGATCATCTTACTATGTGATGAAAATACAGTATCAAAGACGTTCTTCTCTTTGTAGTCATCTTTAATTATAGAGAATTCTATTCAACATGGCATTGTAATATATGATGAATCCCTATCAACAGATGTGGAGAGGAGCCTTTCTTTTCTTGCTGTGTCCCAATTATCCTCTCTTAAGGTAATGAAGAATTCATGTAATGTTGTTCCCAATCACCAGTCATAACTACGTGAGAGGCTCCATAACGATTTACATCATCAACCTGCATCGGTCGCGAAAGAAAATCAAGTTGGCGGGGACGTTACGGAACAATACTGTCCATCAGTACCTGCTGCAACCCTACGGCACTGACGGACTCAGAGCCAAGTGAGTATCTCTCTCTTTAGTTCATGAACACACGCACACACATACATATATGTGTGTATATATATGTATACACACATACACACACACACAACAGTATTGAATAATTGTTCTCTGTCCAAACAATAATGTGATTTTTTTTTAGTAGAATGTCCCGTTTCATTCATTCACACTGATCAAACAAGACAAATGGATTGGTGAGAGACCCAGTCTACCAAAACAGCTATGCAAGTGTTCCAATCATTGCTCGAGTTAGCAATTAAAAACCAGCCAAACAAAAAAACCACCAACATTTTTCCTCGAATGATAAAAACCTCAGTTGAAGTGGTTTTCAAAAGGTATTTCTTTGTGTAGAGAACTGAGAGGCACTGAGACAGGCAAAGGGATAATGGAAATAATGAGAAACTTTATGGGTCTTCAATTATTGCTCATTTATTCCAACATTAATAGGGTGTTTAACACTGACCCCTAAAAAGCAGTGAATCCATCTAACAGTGTTGTGTTGAACTGGAGCTGGATAATTCAAGCTGAGTGGGCGTGCTGTGTGCACACCACAAGACATGCAAATACACACTCACAATAACGGCAATAATATCCTCCTGTCTTAATCCTGATTTTAGATACCTTAAGACAAAAAAAAACTCCATTATATAATACAACAAATAAAATCTTGCAATGAAAAATCATGACAGCTAACTTTTCATTCAGTCATAATATATTGCTCTGCTTTACTGAAACTTGCCAACTTAGTTTTAAAAGGAAACAATGACAGATCCCAGAGTCCCTCACTGAGTGTTTATGGCCCTTAGTCTGAATGTGTTTTTATGACTTACAGCAGATGTTTTATGGATTTTTACATCATTTTATATTGATGCCAATTTAACCTTAAATTCAGTTTTTCTGACTATGATATACTGCGATTTATTTAACAAGGTAATATAATTCATAATGTCTTAAAATATCCTTTAAAATGAAAGGTTTATCTTCTCCGTCTCTTCCTTTGTCCTTTAAGCCTCTGGCCTGTTATTCTGACTCAGACCTAAGCCTCAAATCCTGGAATAACAGCCTAATGACCTGTGTGTGTGTGTGTGTGTGTCTGTGTCATATGATACCTACATACGGCCTTAATTGAGGCTCAGGCCTGATCCTTCAATGACAGCATAATGACGGAGGATGTTTTAGGTGTTACAACAGGATTGCAAGGCAATTAATAGGAGAGCAAAGTAACGATGGGCCCTTTTCAGACCTTAAGTTCTTTCCTTTACCACCGGCAGTGCAGGGAGACTTTTATGAAGAACTTAGCAACACCAGATGTCTATAAATTTGTCTGAGTTGAGGAACTTTCAAACACTGGCCAAGCATCACCATCATCATTAATTTCATAACTTTCACTCAGTGAGAATAATTTCACTAGATATTTTATTGAATTTAAGGTTTGTGTAAAGACAGTCCGCTGGCCATAATCCCTTTAGAATCGTGAACTTTACAGCAAAACAATACAATAAAAACATGGTTACTAATAATAGCAGCTTGTTAAAGGTGAGTGTTAAAAGTGACACCACAGTACAAATACAGTATAAGCCAAACTAGAGAGCATGATTTATTATGTAACATATCACAATTACTGATTATATTTATTTGAATAATATCATAAAGAAAAACTATGCTTTTTCACTGATAAACAACAACAAAAAAGTACTTTGGTACTTTTCCCACAATCTTTTTCTAATAATTGTCCCTGTATTTGGCCAATAACCCATTTGTAAAGGTACACACCTTACCTAACGGCTGTGAAATGTTGTAGCTACTCTTAAGTGATGTTTTGTTTCAAATGTTTTGTTATGGTAAAGTTATCACTGAATATTGCCATTTAAAGTATTTACAAAAAACAGACAGGGGGACTGATTATGTTCTGTGTGTAAAGAAAGTATAATAAAATATATCACTATTACACTGACTGTACATCTAGTTTGAATTCCAATAAATACTCCCTCCCAAGGGTACAAAGAAAAAGAAAACATTTTTAGCTTTTTGCAACTCAAGCTATTTTACTTAAGCTCTGTGATGACATTTAGCTGTTAAATTTAATGTAGCAACCAGTATCTTTGACAAAGATAATATGTGAAAAATGAAATAATGTAAAAAATAATATATCAAAATAATTTTAAACAAGTTGTCTTTAAAAACACTAATTATGAATATTCAGATTGGTTTTATGGATTTCTGTAGCTCTATAACATAAAACAGAAGGAGTGGTACTGTGACTGTTACTTTGTTATTTTGTGACTGGGCCAAAATGTACTATTGCAGTGCAGATTGAAGGACTGTGCAGTTGTGAAATTGCAATTTTGTAACAACAGCACCCCCAAGTGTACAACTGAGAGAATCATAACTCTGAAGTAAGTCTGAAGGTGTGTGAAATGATGCAGATCGTATAGACCAATAGTTTGTTGTTGAAGTGAAGTGAAAACCTTTAACCACCTCGTGTTTATTTCACATATTAAACATCAGCTGTCCGGTCAATGTGTCAGAAGGCAGGTGAAGAAAAGTCGAAAGGGACTGAAGCTCTCTGTATCTCACTGAGTTTGTCTTTGCAGACATGTCCAGCTGAACGGGGAAAGGCTGCTCATGCTGGACAACGAGACATTCCCAGAGTTGAAGCCCAAGACACTGAGGGCAGGACGGACGATAGCCATGCCGCCCATGACCGTAGGCTTTTATGTCATCAAAAACATTAATGCGTACGCCTGCCGAAGATAACACTGACCCTCCGACCCCGAGGTAACGGTGTGATGCTCCACGTGAAGTCCACCGAATCACCAACCTTCTGCCAGCTCAACCCAAAGCTTAAAAAAAAAACAGTGTGGCTCTTTATTTCTTTTTCACCTTTCCAGGAAACTACAGGGAGGTCAGAGAACCACTCAGTTAGGATTTCTGTGTCGTGGACAATCCTCTAAAGACTGTCTCTCTAACTGTTATTTCAAATGGTCAAAGTGAAACCTGTCTGCCAAATTACGAGTAAACCTGGCCTTTTCCATGCTCTCTCCGCTGGTCCAACAAAGACTTGCCCAACATACACAAAAAGGGCTGCACTGAACACTTTTTAACTCTTTTCACCAGCAGTTCCTCATGTGCTTTAAGACTTGTATGGACGGTGATTGTTTTGTGCCTTTTGTATGAAGTTTGTGTTTTAGAAATACAAAAATGCAATATCAAAACAGTTCTTTGACTTGACGAAGCTAGATTTCCTTTCCTTGGTTTGATAAACCTTTCTTATGTCCGTGTCAGGAGAGTTGTTTTTTTTCCCCCGCCAATCTTTCACTGAATGACAAACTAAAAAATAAGAGAGGAACAGGAAGTGTTTCTGAAGTATACACAAGGCAACTTCAGTTTGACGTGGCGTGTGGCTCTCCACAGTGTGTGTGTGTGTGTGTGTGTGTGTGTTATTGATAAAGCTACTGATGTGTCTGACCAGTCTGTTTGTTGAAAATATTAAAGAATACCTTGTTACCACGTTGGGCGGCTTATAGGGAGAATCTGTTTATTTTAAAGGCTGATACTGATTCTCTCAAAATCTTGGCTTTAGATTTTTTTTTTTTTTTTTTTAAAGTCTTCAGGTGTATTTGAACTTATCTCACTATCTTCAGTGTGATCTCACATTTTATAATCCTCTTATGCTGCTAGGGTTTTTGTTCTAAATATACATTATATATATTTTACTTAATTTTGTACAGATTTACTGTCATATAAAATAATGTATTGTACATAAAAAAGAGTGATGAAAATAAGCTTGATATGTTTACTTGCATAAAGTATACATTTAATTTATATGATTAAATACTTTGTTTTGTTTTTACATTTCTATAATGAAAGACTCAGTTATGTTAGTGGTACTAATGTCCCGACCCTAAAGGAAAATCTAAAGTATATTTAAGAATGTATTCATTTGAAGAACGAGGTGACCGACTGACTCTGTTGAGAGGAAAATGTCAGAGGCACAGGCAATTGTTCTGCAAGAAAATGAATGACCGTAAGATGGCTTATGGTTCATGACTCATTTTTCCACATCTGCATTTATTTTTGTCTTATTTGTTAATGTTTTAATCTTTAAGGATGGGCTCATTGTTCTCTAAACTAAGACTTAAGAGAGATTAAAAATGGTGCCTGGAGAGATTTGGTCACATTCCTTTTATGTGCTTTGAATAAAGGCAACACTTCAAAACTCTGCAAGATAAGCAGCAGCCATTTCACTCCCTGAGCATATTAAATATAAAGAATATTTGTCCTCTGAATGTGTTTATAGTTAGTGTAGAGATGTCCATATTTCTTTTGAAGAGCATTATTTTAATATGTAAAGTGTGCCAATGTATTATTTTTTGTTAAAAAATCGTTTACATTGATAATAAAAACCCACAAATACCTAAGAAGTTGTCTTAATTCCGTTTGTTAGTAAAAATGACAAATTCATCATACCACAATCTCCATTAAAGCAATGAACGCTGCCGATTTCCAGACTACTTTAACACTGAGCCACGTGGTCACAGGACAGAAGAGGAGAAGAAAAGGAGATGCAGACATGACTTAGACCTGCACAAAAGAAAAGCAGAAATAACTGCGTACAGAGAAAACCTCTCTAAACTCTGACTGTATTACTAAAGCAGCATCCTTCAACAAAAGGCTCTGGAAAATCCTAGAGTACCGAACTTATCCACGTTGGTTCACTCACTCACTCACTCTTTTATACTACACTCTGTGGCCCCAGATGTGGAGGCAGCGGCGGCGAGTCTTTGTAGTGGGAAGAGTGCTGTCTTGTCACCGCATGAGGCCGAGGCTGATGGGAAACATGAAGCCAGGATGAGCTAAAGCTCCAGGCCTCAGCTTTGGCTCAGACAGACTCGACCTGGGCCAGACCTGGCTCAGTGTCTGCTGATGCGTAGACAAGTGGGATCACGCAGAAGAAAGGGAGCGAAGGACTATGGTTACATCCTGTACAACCTTCAGTACCTTCAGCTTGTACCAACACACGCACGGCACGTGAAAACCGCCCCGCACTGAGATTTCTCCAGAAAGCCAGGCAGGCTTAACCGGTAATGTGGTTTCATCGCAGTCTGAGTCTGGCGGCCCTTCAGGAGCCGTGATCCAAAGCATGTACCTTTAATTATCCATTTGTTTCAAGTTCCATTCGTGGGAAATGGGCTTTTGCTTTTATGTGAGTGGCAGAAATGTTTGGATCTTGGAAATGAACTTCAGGAACATTTCGCATGTGGTTTGATTCAAACAGGCCAGCGCTGTTGACATGTGAGAATCAAACCAGGCTTTTTAACACCTGGTCCATTTAAGGAGGAGGAGAAAAATGGTTATATTATGAAGTCTATGCACATTTGGGTGAATGCGCGGGCATGCTTTATTCTTATAGCTCACGCAGACCTGGGAAACCAAAGTGAGAGAGCAGACAAGGAACAGAAATATCAGCAATCGGTTGTCTGTTTAAAATGTTCTTAGATCAGCTTTATGTTTAAGAAAAGTAACCGCGTGCCAGACAAAACATGATCTAAATCATTTCTAGTGTGTATGTGTAAGAAGTGTAGTATTTGTTGAGTAAATTGAGCAGCTCTGACCTGTAAGTGATGAGCTTACAGTATCTGACCAAAGCGATATCCAACAGCGAGGCCTGGGCGAAATTCCTGACAGTCAGACCGGGATCTTATCAGGCCGCTCCATGGAGGTGGTTTTCTTTGGCACACGCCGGTTCATATAAACCTGCACCTTGTGATAACAACTGCAGAGCGCCACTTCCTTTGGGTAAATCTAATTGTGTTGTGATTTAGGAGGACTGCGCCATGTCTGGCCACTTCTGCGTGACAGCGCCTCCTTAGCGGAGGTAACTGTTACCCAGGCCTGCCTAACACTGTTTACACTCGGTGATCCATTTTGAGACATGCAAGGCCCCCTCGCCCTGTTAGCATACACTGAGGATTTCACGATGTTTACTCTATATATACAGGAGTCAGCTTAAATAAGACTTCCATGAATGCCCGATCCCCGGAAAACTGATGGACTAGATTAGACGTTGGCCCGCAACGTAGAACTCTTGGCATTTTGGGCCATTTTGACCCAAGCAAGGTTAATAAAACATAAATATTTACGTTAGCATGAGGTTCGTTGCTCTGCTCAGAAGCCAAGCACACAATCTGTGCCGAATATTATGATACAACACAGATTTGTTGAAGCCATCAAAACATTCTGTGAGCAGCAGCCTGGTGTTTGCTGCATGCAGCATGCATATAATGCTGCTCCCATGATGCCTCTGGAGGAACAAATGCAATGCTGAGTTTACAGTGGATCCTACATTTCTTACCTCTCACATAATAATGCTAATAATATATAATAATAATGATCATTTCCTCTCCATAGTGGTTTCTAAATATTTCTCTTTGCTGTATTTACATTTTAAAACACCAGATATTTACTGTATATGACTTTAAAGCATTCAGATCCATGTAATGTGAGAAATCTTTACACACATAATCTGAACTCCTCCTCGTTGATCACAACTGGGTTTGATCTTCTGTCACATAATGAAAGTCTGTGTGGTCATAAGTGGCACTTTCCTCGTAACTGGGTAGTTTTGCGTGCACTTTCCCCGCAGACCTTTACCAAAAGCCTTTGTTTCCCCCCCACATGCCGCACTAAGCTGCATTCCTCGGATGCCGCAGTTTTGTCTCCCGTCATGTGGCTCCGCTGCGGCACATGACTGCTCCGACCAGCGCGCTCCTGCAGGAGGAGGAGGAGGAGGGCACACACACACACACACACATCCGGGAGCGGCCTCACACACACACTGAGAGAGAGAGGGTGTGTGTTGTGTGTGTGTTGATCCTCGTCTGTTTGCGGATCAGCGCTGAACTTCCTGCGGTCACGTGACTCGGCGCTGCTGTGCGGAAGGACGCGGAGCCGCGAGCGGAGCGGATCTTTTTTTTTCTTTCTCCTGTTTGAGGACGGAAGGATGAGATCAGGATCGACCATCGAGTGAGTTGTGACACGAGCTGTAATGACGCCGGTGAAATGTGTGTGTGTGTGTGTGTGTG
>JBAJHX010000033.1:11600722-11620680 GCA_037176925.1 Amniataba percoides | reverse complement strand
CACACACACACACACACACACACACACACACACACACACACACACACACACACACACACACACACACATCTGAACTGAGGCACAGTAGCCAACATACACATTTGTTCCATTGCCAAGGACTGAAAAAACACTCTCTAGATATGCACTGTGTCCAGTGTTTGTTCTGATAAGATCATTTCTTAGAAGCACTTACATTTTATGATTAGCACAATCAAACACCATTGTGCACTTATGCACTATTATGTGTCTTATATGAAGTATATCGATTATCACACCTTAATTTTTGTAGATTGTAATATATTTCTGAATTGTCATTTATGACCCGTGTCCTATTTATTAGTGATACCTTTTATGTTTGTTTTTTTCACTTTTTAAAATTTGCAGCAGATTTTTATGAATGTAGATATTGTCCGTTTGTGCCTTTGCTACTGCAAGTGTCATAACTTGTATGAATAAAAAACAGCCTCTTACTGTATGTCTTTCTTAATATAGATTTTTATTTGGAGACAATAAATGTCAATACTTTTACATGAACTTGTTTATTCAGTCATTATCAATGCAATCGTAACAGCAGTGTTTGAACTGTTGACCACTGCAAACATTTCATAAACTCTCAATCACTGAGCGTGTTCACATGTATAATGAGGTATTCATCCATATGAAAATTACTAATCTTGTAGCTGTTGATGTAATACTTTCATTGGATTTAAATAAGATATGTTTAGATTAGTCTCCACATTCATGAGCTTGTCTAACCTCTGTGCTTTAATTTGCTCACTCATCAGCTCCGGAGACTGCGGGTACTTTAAAGGTCAGTCCACGCTCTGTGGGATTCTTACAGAGGACTGACAGAGGCAGGAGTGTGTGTGTTGAGTTCAGTGTATTATCAGTCTCTGCGCTGCTGACTCACAGAGCTCCTGTGAGGTCGGTCACAGCTCCCGCAGCCACCAGGTCCCTCAAGAAGAGTTTCTCAGCGCTGACGTCATGTACCACCTGGACGATGATGAGAACATGACCACTTAATAAATCAAAAGTCAAAAAGGAAGCCTTAAAAATGTGTGCCACTGTTAGGTAAGTCAGACTTACTTGAGCCTTCATTGCAGCCATACGTATGGCCTCGTAGTAGTGAAGCCTGGCCTCCGGGTGCTGCAAATCATACCCGAACCCTGCCAGGCTCACCTGGTCACAGAGCTGCAAAGCCATCACCACCGCGCTGGCGCCTAGTGTTGGCACCATCTACTTGAGGAGAGAAGATGCTGTTTGATTTATTTCTTTCACCATTACGGGCACCATCTGCCTACTAAATTTAGTTCTATAAGAAATGTCCTTCCTGATGATGGTTAGTGCGTCGTAAAATGAGCAGGTGACCCATTGAACTGATGGTTGTGTTTGCATCTTTCACTCCCTGAATTTCTCTGCTTATAGCAAAATTAATGCATGCCTCAGTTAGGCATACATTATTCATGAGAGGTTTGGCTACCCAGACATGCCATTGTTCTGGAAGTCATTTTTTATTGCATGCAGCACTGTATGGAAGCCTAAAAAAAGCATTAGCTGAAGGTGAGGGTGTGTCTCAACCAGAATTAAATATAGAACGTGCATATTATGTTAGAACTTACGTTTCCATGGTTCTGTGCATATTTCTGCAGGACTTGACCCGTCTTGTGAATAATCTCTGGATGGAGGATCCTGAAGTTCTCAGGTCTCAGGGGGATATCATCCACCACCTCCCTCCAGAACCACAGTTTGGACCAGAAGCTCTATTAAAAACAGCACAGGAGGTGCGGGGCATGTGAGACAGAGAGTGTGATGATGTGATGGCAGGCGCTGCTGCATGAGTTCTTGCGACGCTTGTGGCTTATGTAATCTGCTGTTTTCTGGGTGCAATGGTTTCTGTGATGTAGGCTTACCAGAGGCTGTTTGGTGATGACAGAAGTGAGCCAGTCCAAGTCCAGGCTCTTAAAGACCACCAGAGCGACCATGGTGGTCTTTTTGTACTCGTCTGGGGAGTGAGGCGCTCCCTCTGGGTACATCAAGCGGATGGTGGTGCTCGAACCAGCATCTCTTTCAAAGCCAGGGACTGGAGCGTTATTCAGCCTGGTGACAGAGACGAAAATACATCTTTGAAATTGAGAATATTCTTGCGACGCCATGTATTTTCTTCACGCCTTTCCCCTAAACCTCATTCCACCACAGCCGTCATAATCAATTAATGTTTATGGGGGTTGTAGGTAATCATGCGTACCTGATAATGATGTCATACTGATCTATATGGGATCCAAGATGGCTTCCATGAAGAATCCCTCCGTTGCCCACAATCACACATCGCCTGCAGCTGCCTTCTCCCCTCAGAGACGGAGGCAGGCCAGGCTGAGGCAGAGAGGCAAGAGCTAGGGCCAGATGCTCTTCGCTGCCCTGAAGCCCCAGAGGAGGAGACAGATCCCAGGGGACAGGCCTCTCCTCCTGCACAAACACAGGGATGTCGAGGAGGCCTGCAGAACAGGACAGCGGCTTGAGGTGATTGAGGCACCAGCGAGGCTTACAGGGGTCTGACAGGAGGGAGGCTGACCTGTTTAGCAAGAGCTAAAGAAGGGAGCAAACGCAGAAAGAAAGGCTTAGAAAGGGTGAGGTAATGATCCAAAATGGTTGCTAAGATGTGGGTCCGCACCAGATCTTTGGGATGCTGGTAGTCATCATTGAGAGTCGCCTCCTTATTCGTGGGGAAGTATGCAGGAATCAGAACGGCTGAGTAACATCCGATCAGCAACACCAGACTCAAGGAAAGGTTCTGCTTTCTGTGTGGAAGAGAATAACAAAACGTTCTCTACAGCATTAAATAAGAGCTCCATAAACTAAATACAGAACTTTCAGAGATTTACCTGCTGAGGAAGAAGTCCCTGGACTCTGTCTTTGTGACCGCTCGCTGGCTGAGAAAGACAGGCGTTGGTGTTGCAGTCTCTGCAGCCTCAGGCAGCAGAGGAGCTCCATCGTCTGAGTCCTCCACACTCAAATGATTCATGGTCACCATGGTACCCGTTCTGTCACCTGAAACACACACACACATTAATGAAGCTGTGACTCTGGTCTAAAACATTTAGTTTCAAATATGTCAAGAACTAATATTGCTTATCTCTATAGTAAAGAGAAGTGTCTTTTGAAAGTAACTCCACACAGTAAAACATTAAGACAAGAATATTACAACTCACAGTCAGCCCCGGGAAAGTTAACTGTTGTGTGTCCTGTGCAGCTAAAATGGCTGCTGGTGCTTCCTACTCCACTGAACTCTGCCACTTCCCTAACTAAGACTGGTTAACCATTAACAAGTCACTCAGTCACACTCTGTATACAAATAGGAGTGTGTGTGCCACCTGTCCATGCGAATAAAAATCTGGATGTAGATGTCATTACAAGAGCGTAGTGTTCAGAAAACAAACTGAAAAACAAATGAGAAAAACATTATATATGTATCTTGTTTTGACTGAAAAATTCCCTCAGCTGAGGCAGGCTGGACAGTGATTGATTGTTGGTGCATTATCAAACAGATATTTGCAAGCTATCACCTGACAGTAATGAAACCTTTATAAATAACATAATTCCCCAAAACAGTGTGTTTATGGGGGTTGTACTCGTGTAAAAGAGAGGTACACAGCAACAGGAGTGAGTAAAACCGGGAGCTTGTGGAATGAATGTGTCCTCAGCTCATGACCTGGCCATGACATGCCTGAAGAGCTGGATGTACTCATATATCGATGTACATGCGTGTGTGTGTGTGTGTGTGTGTGTGTGTGTGTGTGTGTGTGTGTGTGTGTGTGTGTGTGTGTGTGTGAAAGAGAGACGGAGAGCTGGCAAGTACACACAAACGTACACATGCATACACACACCAAAGTGCACACACACCTGTTTGTTGGGGTAACACAATGTCCCACCATGAACCCGGCATTCCAGCCAGGAAGCCACCGGGCTTGCAGCAGCACTTCTGTATAAAGTGACCTGCAGTCAGCAGAGTCATACGCCGCTTTTCTTTCCTTTCCCTGCAGATTATTGATGTTTAAAAAGCCCTAACTGTCTAGAATTACTGACTGCTGTTTTTCTTTCTGTATCTTTGCTCACTTTCTGCAAACAGAGATGGAAGAGGTCGTGCAGTGGGCAGCCAATGGGATGGACCATAAAACAGAAATTGAAAAGAAAGCTCAGGTAGGTGAGGGGTAAACTAATATTTCTAGAGTGACATTTGTGATGGTTTTCTTTTCAAATCGCTTACATTCAGTATGGCTCCCTAAACGTGTTCATTTCCCTGCACAGCAGACTGTATATAACTCCTGATGTTACTGATATATATATATATATATATATATATATATATATATATATATATATATTTGAAAAGTACATGATTCATGAAAACAGTGTCTTTAACACGATGACATGTGCATTAATAAGCTGTTGTATCCTTGAAATCAGCATTGATGTTAAGCCCAGAACATGAAAGAAATGTCTGTCTGCCTATTTCAGCAGTCATTTGCAAAGACATTGAAAAGCTTACATGCAAATCAAAGGCCATTCTGTCACTAGGTATGAAATTGCGGTTGGGTAATTTTCTTTTCCATCCTAAATGTGTTGCTTCTGAGTGGAGTTACATTTACCTTTACCAGAGAGTTTCAGTGAATCCTGTCTCCGTCAAGGGATTTTTCTTTACTTTAAACACTTCTGTTCTTAGTTTTTGCCAGAGACATGATAACGCTGAACTTTGTGTATCAAGACATTTGAAGAGTTATCAGAAGTAGATGCGTACAAATCAGTCTCTCCATAGATTCATATTAATTTTATTCCTTTTATGTGCACCAAACCAAAAAATCTAATTGCATTTTTATTCTGATTACTTTCACTTTGAAGTTATCCTCTGGGGCTGTTTAACTGAAAACATGTTAAAAAAAAACATGTTTCTGGCAATCAAAGGGGCTTTATGCACAATAGAGGAAAGAACACACCAAACCAGAAACTGTCATCAATGGAATGAATATTATATTTTTATAAAAGAAGTCAAAGAAAACAAGATGAAGGCAGAAAGGGGGCCAAATACACACAAAGACTTGTTCCTTTGAACTGCATGTGATTGATGAATTATGTAAAAACATATTAAGAACGTACGAGAGGCCAGTTTATTTAGAACGTTGCTTTCGTTACGGCCAGGCCCCGCTTGCACTATGCTGTGAATTTATTTTGACATTAACACCACCATTCCCAGCTCTCAACACCCCTTAGCCTATTTGGCTCATCTGCCTCACAAGCCAGTAGCACCTCTCTCGCCCAGGATTTCATAGCAGTGTTTTCTACGTCAGCGCCCTTTCTGTCATTTTTTGTCAAGTGAGGAGGATCTCCTCAGACCTCCGCTGTGAGATTTTGGATGTGAGCGGAGGAGAGAGCATCACAGAGCTGTGCAAAAGGAAAAAGAAGATCGAAAAAACATACTCACCCAAGGTGTCAGTGGAGATCCCTGCTGTGAGCTACGCTTTTCAGAAATCTCATCGTCATGTGCACAGCAGAAGTATACAAATTGAATCTTGAGTCTCTCTCCTGTCCCTCTGTGTCTCTCTATGTGTGTACGCGCATAACTGCATGGACAGATAAGGCCTGAGAACGTTGCTGAATTCATGAACGCAGCCCGTCTAGGCAAACTGGATGTGATAGACAAGTATCTGACTGATGGCAGGAACCCTAATGTCCATGATGAGGTGAGTGCCCCCTGTGTGGCAGTGGAACAGATACACTTACAACACATTATCTCTGCTCATGACATATCTCAACTTTCCAGTTAAAGAGGACAGCACTGCACCGTGCCTCTCTGGAGGGACACACCGCGCTTGTCCAAATGCTTTTAGAGAAAGGAGCCGATATCAACTTTAAAGATCAAGTAAGATGCCCGGGTGCACTGCTGGTTTGTAAAGGTGATGGTGAGATTGGGCGAGATTATCACACATGAACTCTCCAGCTTCTCGCGGCCTGTAGTCAGCACTATTAATAGGATAGGGCCCTCCTGCTATGTTTCAGCTGGGCTCCAGAGCCGTACACTGGGCCTGCAGAGGGGGAAGCCTGGAAGTTGTCCAAGCCCTGAAGAACCACGGGGCTGACCTGAACGCTCGAGATAAGGTGAAATATGCACCGTGGACCTCCTGCGGTCTTCAACTGATGTGCAGCTATTTTACTATGTGTTTGCATGTGGATTTGCATCCAGTCACAGTGTACGTCTATGTCCACACTGCAGTTATACAGCACTCCCCTGCATGTGGCCACGAGAACAGGCCACGCAGCCATCGTGGAGTACTTGCTGTCCTGTGGAGCCAAAATCAACTCCAGGGACCGGGTAGGACGCAGATGAGCAGCGTGTTCCCGCTCTGTGTTTCTGTCATTAACCGCTTTTCTCCTACTTTCAGGAAGGGGACACAGCCCTGCATGATGCAGTGCGTCTCAACAGATACAAGATAGTGAAGCTACTAGTAGTCGCCGGGGCTGACACAAAAATAAAAAACCATGTGAGTTTTTCCACCTCCTTCCTGGTTTGGCTTGAAGATGATTTTGATGGAACAGTTTAAACGTCTGTCTCCTATTTAACACACAAGGAAAATAAGTATCTTCTTCTCACATAGGTCCCAACAAGAAGGCAAATAAGTGCATCTCCTAAAATGTCTAATGTATATTCCTTTAACGGATATTTATCGATTTGCATAAAAGAAGTTAAAATGCTGAAGCTCAGATCTCAACACTATACATACAATATGACACATGCCAAAAACCTGACAGTATAAACTGTGTTACAGGAGGGAGTGACAGCTGTGCAGCAGGTGAAACAATGGCAGATTGACATCATGGAGACCCTGCAGAGACTGGAGAAGCTGAGGGACGCCGGGCTGGTGCAGCCTGAAAGCACTTCCAGAGAGAGGAGTGAATAGTGCAAAAGCCGTACACCTGCACAGTACATTCTTTGCAATGTAAATGTCTATGACTCTCTGTCTCAGGTTTCGAAATTACATTCTGTATTTCCACTGTCGGTCTGTGTACGTCATATTTGAGCATATGCATTATATGTGCGCACCAACAAAATCTGGCTTCCAGGGCACAGCTGTTAAACCCCCGAGATTAGTCTGAACTCTGACACTAGAAAATGTCAGCTTGGATGTGATGCATTCAAGATGATCTGCTTATCTTAAAAAGGAGACAACAACATACAAATGAGGAAACAAAGCTGAAATTCTCAGACCTTTTGCCAAGCTTTGGCTTTTGATATGTGCCTCCAAAGAGCTGTATGATCTCAGATGCGCTCCTGTGGATGTTTCATATCTGATTTGTGATGCCTTTGGAAGTTGTATAATATTAATAGATAGTGCCGCATAGAAGCTGCGTTTGAATATACATCAAGAGGTCCTGGTTTTATCGAGGCGACAGACAAGGCCAGAGCGCACAGTAGCGCTGTGTGTGAGACGTCAGCTGACGATAGCAGAGATGGCTGGTATGCCCCCCGCTAAAGTCAGGGATTCATGGGGAGCTCAGTGGACATATTTTCCTTCTATCATCAGTGGCTCAAATGTTCCTGAGGGAGGTTGGCCACTCACACTGGGGAAACCAACAGCTTGCTCCCCTGCTTACAATCTAGTTGTTTATGTACAGTTAGTCATTACACATGCTGCCATTCATTTTGTGAGCACAGTGTGTTCAGCAAAAATTGTGCCTCTTCTGTGTTTATCATCGTGCGAGTGCGTCCTGAATGGCATACAGTTACTGTCTCCCAATGTGTTCGCTGAAGACAACTCGTCAGATACACTATCAGCCACACACAATATTTCCTGTTCTGAGCCAAGCGGTGTAACTGTCAGGGACTTCAGTGGAGGCACAGAACGTATACAACACAAGGTTAAACACACTACGTCCAAGTGTTGTCATTTCTTTTGTCAGCCTGACCCCAACAGTGTAATATAGTTCATGTGAGAGAAAGACAAACAGACTCCCTCTCTTAAATCTTGTCAGTCTCATGAATGTTTCACAGCTTTTGCTCTGTCGTTTTCAATTCCATGTGAACTACAAGCGGTACGCTGTTTTGCTGTGCTGTTGCTCAGGGCTGGAGTGGTGTAGAACGAGAAGGGGGATGGGAAAACTCGAGGCTTCAGCTTCGTGCTGTGTGGCGGCCAAAAACCAGAGAAACCTGTTTCTCCATGAAACGGTTAAAACTTCCTCCTACAGCTGCAAATGCGGCTCATCCTTTGTGTTAGAGCATTAGAAATGGCTGCACGGTCTAAAAATCGAATCTAAAAATGAACTGCTGTATCTTGTTACTGCGTCCACGCGCAGCGCCGTGGTAGCTATTTAATGTGATACACAGATATAATGAAACACACGCTCCTTTTTTCAACACAAGGCTTTATTAAACACACCAACCGTTTACCACACTCAGGCCTATTCCAAGAGAATGAAAGGATACTGAGCAGTGGTTTTGTCTAAGAGCACTCGATGCAACAATATATTCTTACTGGAAAAAAGGTAACCATGGCAATGATATTTTCCAGGCAGGTGAAAGTCTGGACAGGCACGCTTTTAAAGCACCATTTGTTTCTTGCTGGAGATGGCTGTGGGATTCTAGTGAATTTAATTCCACTCAGGCTGGGGCGTGGAGGAAAAGACAGAGTGAGGAGGCGTCGTCTCCACCGTAGCAGAAAGTGAAAATCATGATTACATGACCAGATATGCAGGATATATACAGAAATATGACACTCTTTGTACATACGGCAAACATAAAGGTATCATTGTGTGCTTGTAGATAGTGGTACTGACGCATGCACCGGTCTGCTTCTCCGTGTCAAATGTTATCTTCAATCTTTCTGATTGTACTTTGCAGCACACTGCCGTACCAAAGGGGCAAAAGTATAAAGTATAACAATAACGAACATTGGTAACTGCAATAATCCAGGCTAGAGATTAAGGAATATTTACAGGAGAATCTAATATCAATTCCCTGTTTAATCTTTGGCCCTTTTTGTTTTTCTTGCGCACTGAAGCCCCAGATGGATTTTTCCTTGTTGATTTGTCTTTAATGTTCAGTTGTAAGAAATAACACATGTAATTCCTGCCGCCTCTTCCAGACTTCCTTACCTAATAATATCATTTGATTGTCTTTGGTTGAAGTTCTACATAGGCAACCCTAGACAAGCCACGTCTACAAATGCTTTGTAAGGCCTATTAACTGTTCAAGTACAATGAATTCGTCTGCAGTCACAGAATAGGTGTGACTGGGCTATAATGGTTAATACATTTGCAACACATCAAAATGCTCAACCACTCCATCTTAAATAACCCAATAACACCATTTTCTACTGGACCAATCAAACAATTAGTCTCTTAACTCATTTGAAAGGTCAGAACAAACACAACATATGACTCTATGTACACACCTCACGGAAAAAAAAACATTAGAATTACTCACTCTTAAATATACATCTGATTCATAAATTATTTCTATCAGCTGCCTCATTTAAGATCTACATCCCAAATTCAATGCATTTAATTATAAATTAATTCAATTTTCTTTAATCAATGTAGAGGATTTCTTATCCAGGTATTTCAGGTTATACAGTGGAAAATATGAGAGTTATCCAGCTAAGTTAAATCTCCTCTCCAGTGATTTCCACTGGGAGATGGAGGTTTATTGGAGAGAGGAGAGCTTCTGGACTCGTGAATGATGAGAGTTGGAACTGAGCACCAGCTTAGCAACGTGCCTCTCAGTGAGCGAAGGCAATCTTCAAACAGACCTCAAATTCATTAGGATGACAGACACCTTAGGGCGAATGATGCAGAGGGGAAGGGAAGGAGAGGGCACTGTGCGTCATTGAATTTTCAGATGGACACCCTTCAACTACGCTCGGCTGTACCAAAATGTCTTTAAGGCAAACGTGAATACTGATCCTCTAAAAGGAGAAACGCTATTGGCATAATGCATTCCTTGTAAGATAAAGTTTCCAGCAGCACTGTTAATTGAGATGAGATTTTTTTAAAGGTGCCCTGTGGAGTGTTTTTGTAAACACACGACACTTGCGCTTACATTCTCTGTGTGTATCTTTTGAGGGCTGACAAAAGCGGCTGAATGCATTTTCTTCCTCATAAAACATTTATAAAGCTCATCTCATTTTTGGAGTATTTTACATTGCGCATTGTTTAGATTCACGATTTCTAGTCTTGTTCAATGGCTTTGTGGGCACATTGCTGCGTCTCCTTTAGTATCAGAATAACTATCAGACTGTCAGAACAGCAAGAATGTGAATCACATCGACCTCGTGTGTGCACATGCATCCTCATGCCTGTGCCTGATGAAAACAAAAATGGGGACCTGCAAGTAAAAACAATGCTCCGTAGCGCTACCAGTGGTCAAAAACTCAACAGGGTACCTTTAAGTATCACTCTGCTGTCATGGTTTGCAGCATTTTTAAGGTGAATTTATCCCTTTAATAGCTAAAGTCTTCCACATACACCTCCTCCTACAGCAGGAGAAAAAAAAGCCTCATGTGCAATAATACCACGAGAAGAGGTCTCCCATATTCAGTTGTTTGATCTATCAAAGCTCACTACTCTAGAGAAAAAAAACACTAAGACACTGTTTATGAGCATAAGAATCAGAATGAGGGAGGAACAGCAGCATTTGATGTTTGCACGACTTGTGAAGTTAAAGGTGTGCTTCGTGGTGTTGTGCATTTCATGTCAGTCATACAGAAACCCACAGTTTGGTGAAATTTCATGTGCATTCCGAGCCACTGTGAAGGCTAAGCGAGGGAAAAAAAGCGAGAGAAAGACACAGAGAGAAGAGCTGGAGGGGAGTATACGAGTACACATCCCTGAGGTCCTCCTGGAAGGTGCTTGGAACCCTGACCGTGTCTCCTTCAGGGCCGCTGGGAGTCAAAGCGCCAGGGTGCGAGCGTTGGAGGCCGAGGCCTGTGCGCGCTGCACCACTCCCGGACACTTCTCTCTCTTCTGCAGCTTGTGGTTTTGAAACAAGCCCTCATTGCGTGGGACACCATGAGCTCCATCTGGGAAAGTCAATAGCCCTGGAGGCAGAGAGAGAGAGAGAGAGTGAGGCCACCATGACCAACCAGAGAGGAGCGATATTGACATCTCGAAACTGTTCCAGTGGCGTTAACAGACTTACCATACCCCTCAACGCGTCCATCTTTGAATTCTCCTTCAAACTTCATGCCATCGTATCGACTGAAGACTCCCGTGCCTTGAAACTTTCCGTGCGCAAATTCTCCCTCATACCTGAAGTGGAGAAAAGGGTCATTTGTGGTTTTCCAGTGAGGACAAAACTTTCTTTCATTTTTGGCCTCACAGACCTGGATCCATCTGTAAAGAGCAGGACCCCAGAGCCGTGGAAGAGGCCGTTCTCAAACTGGCCGCTGTAGCAGGTTCCATCCTGAAACTTGAGCTGGCCAACACCATGCCTCCGACCTGGAAAGTCGCAAACCATCGGAGTGAGTAATGGCTCGAGCTTCAAATGGATGATGGAAACACAAGAAACCGTGTCAGGCCAAATGGCCTTGACGGGGGATCTTGATACCATTTTCCGACACACTTTATCTACATGGGTGCCATCATGCCTCATCCAACCACTTAGCCTCTAATGGATTACTCTTTCATAATGGTGCGTAACATACTGAAGAGGACGGCTAACTGAGCATGACGTTTGAACTTGCAACGTGGCTCAGGGTTTTATATTCACTTGGTATCGCAGAGCCACTACATATGTCACGAGTCAGTACGTGCTCAGATTTAAGTACCCCCTCCCCTCTCTCTCTGTCAGCTAAAGGTTTACCACTGAATTAGGAGTCCCATCTGCCTCCTGCGCTGTGGGAATTACAGCACTCTAATCCAGCAGATTTTTTAGCAGGGATTTCTACTTTAGGATCCAGACTGTGAACAGTCAAGGAATGTACTTGCATTCCCCTCCTAGTAGCCTATGATCCACTACTGAAGCTTACAATCGTGTCAGAGGGCACACACTGACAAGTTTCTGGACAACTGCTACCACTGGCTTACATTTGCAACTGCCACACCAGAAAAGTGTGTGAAGCTGTCTTGGATGGGTGAAGAAATACACCAGCTGAAATGGCGATGGACAGTGTTTGACCTACAAGCAGCTTATAATGGTCACAAACATGCAGCCAAGACAAAATAAAAACCCCTGGATGCTCTTGTTCCTAGCTTCCTGTTTTGGTTTCTAAGCAGCAGCTGATGGATGGACTCGCTCAGATTTTCCAAAACGGTCCAAAGTCTAATCCAGAAGATTTGACAAAGCCAGAGCTGGTAAATCTGTCTCTGTTAGTCATGGGTTCCCACTGCTAGCTAATTGGGATTTGATTAAATAGCTTGAGCTTGTATGTCACCAGCATCACTGTATGTGTGTGCGGAGGAGAGTTAAAGCAGTGCAAGCATCCCCATAATCTTTGCCACAGGTGAGCGTTTCACCTCCTCAGAGAGATTTGACTTTCGACATCCACACAAAGTCTTGGACAGAAAGACATTTGCCACCACTGATACTTGTATACATACTTGATACATTACATATGTAAATACAAAGACTCTCAATATGTGAATACATGTTAAATAATATGGCACCAATTAACCCATCAAATCCACACCTGCAATGTCACACAATGTCACAAGACGTACACAGAGGCTAATCAATCACATTCTCATCACTGATGTGAAACATGTGGTCTCAATTTACCTGCATGTGTGCATGAAACTGTTACTGTATGATCTGAGCTGAACTTATGTACAGGTATGTGAGTAAGATTAAAACTTTGCAAAGCTTGCCAGAATAACAGCAAATCAAAGACAGCTATTAATGTTAATATTTAGGGGAATTTAGATCATTTTTGTAGTATAGCTGTGTGACAGAATACTTAAAAAGACATTCAACATTATGAGGACTAGATGCACCGTACAGGAGGTACAAGTGAAAGCTTATATAATCTCTGCAGTTAACTCAAACTTTATTTAAAACCAAAATGTGTGACCGCCTTGCCTTCTTTCCACTCGCCGTGGTACTCTTCCCCACTGGCATAGGTGAAAGATCCTCTGGTCAGAGTCATGTCACCCCTGTTGTGAACACACAAACACAGTCATTGGCAACGCAACTCAAGACCACATTTCTATATCGGCGAATGAGAACAGCACTCTGAAAGGTTTTCTGAGTGAGATGGGCATCCGTGAGTGTCCTCCAGCTCTGAGATGCTGTTCTTCAGCTGATCATGACCTCTGACCTCGCTGCAGGGGGGGATGCAAGTGAAGAGGAAATTTTTCCTAATGGGATTATTAGTCTGTCTGCCCACGTGACAGACGGAGTTCCTGTCTCTTCAGGCCATGTTGTTGCAGTCGTTGATCTCTCGCTCGTGTAACCCTCAGGCCCGGGTGAGTGGGTCTACGTTACGATGGTGATCCCCTGCTTCTTTTGGTGTTGCCAGCACATACGCACGCTGTAATTTCCCATTCCCTTTAATCAGTTAAATGAATAGAGACAGACAAAAGCAGGCGTTACGCACACAGCCTCACGTCGACAGTCTGATGCTGTAAGTTATAGCACCAATCACACTGAACAAACTAGTTAGGGTTATTTTTCAGAACACGCAGCTTTCACTATCAAATGCTTGGCACATGTATTTTTTATGATCTTCAGATATTTTGGAAATTACTGTCAGTGTTGCTGTGTTGGAAAAGTCTTGCAGTGTGCGTGCATGTCTCTGTATCTGAACTTTAAGTGTGAAGGGGATCAAAGGATAAAGGCAAGTTACACCAAAAACCCAGTAAGTCTGTTTAATGCTCAGTGAATAGGCGGCGTTTAAAAGCACATATGGCTCCTGCACAGGAATAGAAAGGGAAAACGTGACTGTGGCATGACAGCAGAGGTGTAAACAAAAGCTTACGGTCGCATGGTGACCAGTTAAAAAAAAAAGAAAGAAAGAAAGAAAAGGGGAACAACAGTGTTTCACAGTATGGCAGCCAGGTGTTGTTTTACACACGCAGCCGCTGTTAATATAAATAATTCACCAGCTTACACAGAAGCTGAAACACTCATTATTGTGAAAAAAAAACAACAACTTATGCTGCCTGTATGTTTCGATCGGTGCAGCCTTTTTCATGCATGTTGGAGAACAGGCACACGGTGAAGGCAAGCATCGAGCATGTAAGATATGGCAGCGCGTCTACGAACCAAAAACAGCTATTTATCATTTACCTGTACGCTACGTGTGTCGCCTCTGGAGCATGGACTCCACCGTGCAGGAGCGGAGGGGCGGAAAAATATGAAAACACCGGCTCGGCTGGGAAACGTATGTGGCGTTCAGGCGCTCCTCGCAAGAGTCCCACATCCGAGTACGAGACTTAACAAAGGCTGGCCTGGCTACAAATATTAGTGAAATCTGCAGCCGATGCGTTTCATTAAGAATTATATTATTTTATTAATGTAGAGGAGCAGCTGTGTGACAGAGGATGCACGGGAAATGCCGCTGTAATCCTATGTATTCCTGTTTAATGCACTTAAAAAGTGACATTCTTTGCTTTGGTTAATATCCTCTCTGACCCATAAAGGCTCAGCTTGACAACTTCCTTAAAAACTCATTCCCTCTATATAAGCTGTCTATGTTTGTAATTCTGTCTTTTTTTTAAAAAATGTTTTTGTCTTGGTGTTGATGCTCAGCTCGGGACACCCGTGATTCCGACGGCGCCTGAAGGCAGCACGGCAGGAGCATCGTTGCAGCCTGACCGCCGCGCTGTTTCATTGCATGACTGTCGGTGGCTCTCATTGAAAACTTTCTCTGATTGGCCTATTGTGCTACAGCTCGGGGACTGTGGCAGACATATTTATGAAAGGCTGCTGGGCATTTTTCTGGAGCTCCACGGAGGACTCAGCACTACAGCCAACAGGGAAGCCCTCAGTGTAATTGGCTGTGGTTTCCAGGCTGCATTTAGTGTAATATAAAGGCCAATGACTGCATGTAGAGTACAGATAAACTATAAATAAAGGTGTTATGATTATATAATTGTTATTAATACTCATTCATTCCTTATCTATACCTGCTTATCTCAGCTGTCATTGGATGAGAGGCGGGGTACACCCTTAGTGCACCCTGGATGCCAGTGAGTCACAGGGCTGACAGCACACACACCAATGACAATTTAGAGTTGCCATTTAACCTAACCTGCATATCTTTGTGATTGTGATTGTGGGAGGAAGCTTGAGTTCCCAGAGAGAACCCATGCAGGCACAGGCAGAACATGCAAACTCCACACAGTTACTGACTGTGTTTGAACCCAGATCCCTCATGCTGTGGGACGACAGTGCTAACCACTACACCACTGTGCCACTTGTTATTAATACTACTACTCATTATTAATAATAATATATATAAAAAATAATACAATACAGAATGGAAAAAAACATATCGGCAGTATGTGGTTATGTAGTATGTATGTAGTGTGAGTGTTACTTTCTTGCCACTAAAACATAAGTGCATTATTAATTACTAGGGCTTATATGTTTTTCATCTCGTTAAAGCTAGGCAGATTAATGTGCCGAGTCTGGGGAATAATGTCTAACATGGTCACCATCTTATCTAGTGGGTTAGTGTTATTACCATCGCAAATAAACAATAAAAAAAAGTACAGCTGAGGTAACTAGAAATGCCATTAGCTTTACAGAAATGTTTTCTGGCTGGATGATGGTGGTTAATGAATAATCAGGGTGCTATGGAGCACATGAATATGTGTGCTAGATTCACTCCAATCCATACAATAGTTCTCAGGATATTAACAAAAGAAATTTAGATTGAACCCATCCACCAGTTACTAAAAGCCAAAAATGTCAACCAGAGGGAAAGTCAATAGACTTTGCTATCTGGGAACCATGAATGCCAGATCAATATTATGTCATACAGTACTGGATGCCACAGTACTGTAGTACTGTATATAGTATCATAGATATACCTACATACATACATATATACAATAAAAAAATGGCAATCCATCCATCATTGACATATTTCAGTCTGGATTCAAGAGGTAGATGGACACTGCTGTCTCTACATCCATGATGAAAGCACTGGTTAAAAAGTCAGGAAGCCAAACCATTTCAGTTTGATTCTAGTCAGATAATCAAAGTACGACAAACTTTTTGCCACATAGTAAATCTGGGCCATTGGGACCCCTGCAGCTGTCCACTGGTTTGTAGGATAATTCAGCACTGGGTAAGGTCAAGCCTTTGTTACACAACTATTAAACTTTTAGTTGAAAAACAAAACAAAAAAATAATCATCATCAATCATCAAATTAATCTACCTTAGTTTACTGTCTGAGTTTCACTTACGTCCTGGATGCCAGTATTATTATCTTTATGTTTTCTGATACCATAAACATTCAAGGGCTCAACCTAAAAAAACAAAACAAAACAGTAAAATACCTCCAAACAACTGTATCTCTGAACTATCTTTTTAACCAAATCAGATGCATTCAGGTAACTCATATACTCCTAATACTCCTGTTTCACTTTGATAGTGTGCGCCTTAAACACATTTGATTTGATATAAACCGCAAAAACATACACCTAACATTATCTTTCTTCTCCACATGGAAATGTAATATCTGACATATATTCCCAAAGAACAGAAGTGATGTTGCCATATATGTTACCTATGTAGTGATATATTATTACCACAGAGATATGTATACATATGTACACATATTACTTTTGCATATGAGATTTTAAGGGGAAATGCTATAGTTTTTGTTAACTACATGTGTGGACCACATATGATAGGTTATTTGCTAATGAGTTTCATTTATAGTTATATAGTATATATATTATATAGTAACACATATGTTTGACTGTATATGTATTTATACTTCATAAGGAAATTTAGTATATGTAAACATATATTTTGTGTACATAGACTTTAAGGGGAAATCCCACAGTTGTTGTTGATGTTTACATGTGTGGGTTACATATACTAGATTATTTGTAAGCTTATATGTATCTACTTATTCACTTATTTACTGATTAAATGAGATAAAAATACATCCTTCGGGCACATGAAGATGTACATTTGTAGATTTATGTGTTACTTAATGTGTCCATGTATGTGGAAATGTAATAGGCCTGTGTGTACATAGATTACATTTGGGATGTAAAGGTGAAAAAACATAGTTGTTGTTGATGTTTACAGGTGTGGGCTACATGTAATAGATTATTTACTTGTAGGGCGATATTCATCTACTAACTCGCTCATTTGGAGATTAAATTAGATATAAATCGATCATCTGGATAATTTAAGTTGGTACATTTGTGTTATACTCTGTACACATATTTCATAGTCCTACATTTACATTTGTGCTGTGTAGTTGTTGTTGATGTTTACATGCTTGGTCCCATTTATTTATTTATTTATTTATTTTCTATTTACCCTCGTAATTCCTGATGAAATGGGTCATTTGTTTGGGGTCCTCCGTGTGTGTGTGTGTGATTCAGACCCGTGGGTGCTTCCTTGTGGAGCGCGACCTCCTCCCCGGCCTGCAGGCGCGCGCGCCCCCGCGGCGCAGCACTTCCTCTTCTCGTGCTGGTGCCCGCCACACAAGAGCGATAGAAAATGGCGAGTCAGTGCAAAAGGCAGCAATGCACAATCGACAGGCGCGGCTTTCGGCAGGAACTTGACTCGTGGCGGCACAAGCTCATTCACTGTGTAGGTAAGGACAACGACAGACACACGCTGCACCGTCTGACCGGCTGAATTTCGCCTCTGCTCGCCCGCTATCGGCGTAAATAACCATCTATTACCGGACTCACTCGGGGCATCTCCGAGCGACTTTTTTTGTCTTCAACTGTTTCCTTCTCACGGTAGCCGGCCTGAGCGGATAGTGACATGCTGCAATATGCTGTGCAACTTGTTGTGTTTCTCTGTCGTGTTTTTTTTATTTTTATTTTTTTAAAACCCCCATTTGGAGACTTTGTGTGTGCTGGCGCAGCGTTAGTTTGTTTAAAGGGCACCGTGCTTGTTTTAAAGGGAGTGTCTGTCGGCGTTGCGTCGGCTAAAAGACCCCGCTTTGCTGAAAATGCGCGCTCCCGTGGGATGATACTGTATTTTTGTACGGGGAGGGGAGGAGGAGGGTTGAGAAATGGATGTTTTCACTTAGCTGCAGTCGCTTCGCTTTTAGTCGCGCACTGCACCGCATTGAGGAAGTGGCGGAGACCCCGCTGCTGGTTTCCATTTTCGACGATGCTTCAATAATAAACTTGTGCAGCCTGAGTCAGCTCCCCAGGAAGGAGCTCAGCCAGGGCCCCTTAAACAAATAATGTTCCTGTGTTTACCTGTGTGGGGGTGCAGGGTGGGGGCTGAGGAGACTATAATTTTGTGATAGTGCAGCCAAAGCAGTATCATCTCCTACAATAAGGGCTGAAACAGGAAGATTAAAGTATCCTCCTCTAGCGCCACCAGCAGGTCAGATTTTTCACTTATTTGGTGAAAGAGCTTCAAATTTACTGGAGATATGTGCACAAAATTGGGCTGGTTCCTGGTTGCCAGAGGATATAGTTGTCCTTACTTTCCTCTTGCATCATTTAGTATCATTAAAACGTCTCACTTATTCAGAGAAAAGTCCTAATGCAGTTGATCGGTTGCTTGCAGATTGCTGGAGTCACTCATTGTTTCTAGTTTATCATCTGACTTTTCCTCTAGCACCACTACAAGGTTTGCATCTTTGTTTATCAACAATTATCAGATTGGTTGTAGAGTGAAATTAGGAAAACCCGTTCATGTTGCCTGGAGGATTTGTTGCAGTAAGTTCAATCCTCTGACCTTGGCTAATGACCAAATACCTGTGAAATAAACAATATCCCCATCAGCTTTGCGTGTAGCGACAGTCCACACATATTAGGGCAGTAACATGGTATACATTATACCTGCCTAACAGCAGCATTTATCTTTACTGGCATGGCAACAACAGCTCAGGTTAGGTAAGATGTTACCATTGTTAGTCAGTGGTTGCCTATAATATAAATATAATGCCGGTGAATGCACTGTTTATTGTAAAGTATGTTTCTATGTCATTGTGTCTCTCCTCATCGATGTCAGGGAGACGTAATTTGGTCATTTGGTCCAGATCCACATTATGCAGTTACACTGTAAACCAGTTAGTGGTAAAACATTTGCATGTTAAGAATACACTTTGCAATTGAAAAAAGAATATATGTATAACCTGTGAATTGAGCTGTGCAAATACATCTAGAATGAGAAGACCATCTATTATAATTCACTTTCTTTAATCTTTCGTGTTTACAAATGATCTAGCAGCATAAGTTTTGAATGTGATGGTTGTAAATTTGAAGGTATTTAGTTTTTACACACAAGTCAAGTAAAAGAAATTGTAACAGTTTGGCATTAGTGCATTAGGGCTGTGACTTCAGCTTTTTTCTTAAACATTCGATCAGTAAAACATGTTCCTTCATTCAAAATATTCACTGTGGTACGTTTTTCACCATCTTCCACATATATTGATAGATTACATACATTTGCATTAGTAGCTTTACAGTTGGGGCTTGAAGAAGAGGGAGAGGCAATTTTTAAACCCATGCCTTGCCACCTCCTTCTTGTGATTCAGTAACATAGCAACAAGCCAATGTGGACACTCGGCACCGTCACACCCAGATGGATCACTCACGCAAATGAGGAGCAGAGGGCTTGCAAGATTTTTTTGTTTGTTTTAGTACTTTAATCATAATTCACGTTCACTTTTATCAGCCTCAGAGGGAAAAACACAGAAAAACAGTTCCCTGTATTCACTCATTAACGAATGCAGCGTGCTCCATTAAGGGACTGTTTCCATATATATATGTGTGTGTGAGTGTGTGTGTGTGTGTCTATATGTGTGTATATATA
>JBAJHX010000033.1:11559053-11600622 GCA_037176925.1 Amniataba percoides | reverse complement strand
GCAGGACTGCATACTTTCGGCTGGCTGCATAGAAAAGAGCGTGCAAATTTGAATCATGGGGACTAAAATGTACACGCCCACAGATAAATTTGTCATTGCATGTTTCTAGTAATGGCCTGTATGGTATTTTATGCAATGCATTTTGCCTAAATATGCATATATGCAATGTTTTCCTTGTGATTTTTGAGAATGTAAAGCAGCATTTAAACCGCAGGACACAAAAACTCATTTAAAACCCTGAACACTACTTCTGACGCTGCTGATCTCAAAATGTCACATTAAATCAACCTCACTTAAAGTGGGGGCTATGTATAGGTCTTATTGAAATGTGCGATGTATGTAAAAGACATGTACTGAGTGTGTGTGTGTGTGCACAAAATTCTTTATGTGCCTTAAAGGACTGGGTGTGTGAAGTTTTGAAGCAGTACCAGTAGATGTTACAGTAGTGTCTATGAAGTTTTCTTTTAATTTAAGAGTTTTGTGTTGTTGTATGGAACATATTTTTGGCTCCTGCTTTATTTAGGGAATACTGATGTCTAACGTCATAATTAACACAATTTTCACAGACCAGCTAAAGCTGTCAGCCTGTGCCTCGTGACTGTCAGTGAGAGACCAGTTTAGCCAAAGTTTATGTTCAGAATAATGTCACATATTGCACACATGATATTTTCATTGTGGATCAGTTTTAATAATGATGCTGGATAGCGATAGACTTTGACTAATGCAGAACAAAGTTATTTCAGCTATGCTCATCATTGAAAAGAAAATGGGGAGAGAATAATGGCTGACTGGTTTCTAGCTCCTGACCCAGGACTGCTCAGTTACTCAGTTCTCCCTTTATGATTGACAAACGTGCCTTGTGTTTGGGCTATTATTGTAAAGCTGCAGAGTACATGACAACAGCATCAGTCTGCAGGCTGCAGAAAGGCATATTCTGTCTATGACAACAATGACATACTTTTGTTTGGCTTTTTGGTGGAGAGGGCTGCACGCCACCACCACCCTGCTGACGCTGAAATGGACATTTTGTCTTTGTGTATTTAATGTGAGCAGTAAAACTGCAGGGCAGTGACAAGGGCAATTGTCCTGTAGAACAGCAGCAACAATTGTCTGTATGGTTGCCCATACATGTGCTCATGGTCCATCGGCCTCCAGATGCAAACTGTGTGGCTGGAAATGTGTGCTCTGTCTGGATTTTGGAAAATTTGGACTGAAACAGCACCAGCTGATATTCAGAAATGCCTGGAATATACGTTATTCATGTATTTGACACGTGGGTGAGTGGAGTTGATGACTTCCTCAAACAAATAACAAGCAAATATTGACATCAGGCAGATTGTCTTGTTAATAATTTAAACTTTAGCATGTCCCATTTTCTGCTCCAGCATTCCCCCTCTGATGGGCTTTTGGCCTAAATTTACCTAATTTGCAAAAAGAGCTGGCTGAGGTGTGGTAACATTTTGTGAAACATGGCCAGCAGCTCAAGTGGGTTCATATTAAATGCACTTTCTTTGAATGTGTACTTGGGCGTAGATGGTTGTTGCGTGCACCATTTTAAAAATATTTTTTTAAATCCAGTTGTCTCATATTTGTTATTCCAAGTTATGCTCTGGTGCTGCATTACACCATTTGACTGTCAGTTTGCATCATATCATGTTAAGTATTCATGGAGTGTTTTCCCCCCCACTGTACATGTTGCTCAAAGCTGCCACCTCATTGCCCACTGTATAGCCTGATCCAACTACTGTATATTGCTTGTAATGAACACAATGTGTAGTGGCCAAATGACATTTCAAGCACTGCTTTGCCCATGCCCCTGAAATGTCTGAGCATGTCTGTTGACCTACAGTGAGATCCTTTTTTGTGGATTGCACAGTAGGCAGCAGTAAATGTTTTTTAGATGGTTAGGCATTAGGCTTGGTCTCTGTGTGACGGGCTGGCTTGGGATGAAAATAGTCGTGTACTGTAGCTCGACTAATTTGTGCAACTTTGTCATCTCTGCGCTCATCCTCAGCCCCCATCCCCATCTTACATCTTCATGGAGCATTGCTCAGGGATATTAGTGACCCCCTTAATAAAAAAACACTCTGATGAGCATCACAGTCACAACATTGGTATGATTTTAAAACATGATGCAGACTTAAAAGATAAAAATGTTTTATGGATGATCAATCCCTCCAGTGTTTCCAAAGGCTGTAGCCAAAGATGCCAGATTTAGCAAGGTTTATTGTGGCTGCACACTCATTTGAGCTTAGGAAGCTCCTGTTCTGCGAGCTTGTGGTCACTCCTTCTGAGATAGCATGTGTACAGTAGTTACAGTGGGGGATGGGCTGAGTGGGGGTTGATGCTGCACTAGAGCGGCAGAGAGAAGGGTGGGTCATCCAATGGAAAGAGCACTGCAGTTCCATGTTGAGTCTAAATGTTTTTCAATCATTTTTCATACGTTATCCAGAGAATAACTGAATCCAGAATTTAAATTTGGGTTACTGTTGCAGCACTACAAGACTCCATACAAGTTTTTTTGTGTGTACACATTGTTTTCCTGCTGCCCAACAGGGATACAGCCTTTTCAATTTAAGAAATTTAATAAGCTGGAAAAACATTTGTGGTTGACTGAATGAAAATGGTTGACCTGATTTATGAGTGTATGCTGAAAGGTGCAGCATGGGGAGCAGAAATTTGTGTGGAGTTACTACTGGTGGTCAGGTGGCTGAAGTAAAAGTCCATTAATTTTCAGCATGGCCAATGTTACATGGGTTATTGATTTAGCTTTGTGAACACTTAACAGGGCATCATTTTAAAGATTCTGTTGCTTGTGCTGCTGATGGCACGATTGAATCAGGGAATTAGATGCTGAGCACTGAAGATCTTTGTTGAATACATTCAGTAGCATTCATCAGTTCACTTTGGCGTGGATCAATTTGGATAAACACTCCAGCTATAATGCAGTGTTTTGTTCCTGACAAAGTGCTCTGAATACAATAAATCTCTGGAGATTTAGACTCTGTTTGGAGTCTTTCTAATCGATGATGCTAATGGATACTGAGCTACAGTGCTATTTATATCAACTGAAAATACATAACTTTAAAGAAATTAGCAGAACAGTGGACACAACAATCCTGAAGCCCTGCTAAATTGCTTGGAGGAAAAATAAACTGCAAATATACTGGGTGAAGAAAATACTTCTGTAGTGATTTGAGCAAACAGTAACTGTGACGTTTAAAGTACTTTAGGAAATGGTGGCACTGCTCACTCCACCTCTTTCTCTCTGTAATATCCCCTTACTGTCACTTACTATCAGCATGTTGGTTGTAGGCAGTATCAACAGTCATGCAGTGCTTTGAGCACTGACACAGGAAATCAAGGTTACATGTTAATGAGTATAAAACTACCACTAACGGGTTTGTTTTGAATCATATTTGAATTTTATTTATCTGATTATATTGAATTTAACATTATAATGGACAAGCACTGTTTCACTGCACAAATAAATTGGAGAGGGTGTTGCTCAGTGTTTTTGTGCAGAGGCTGATAAAAGAAACTTGACCTTTTGGCTAAACCACCAACCCACATAGTGCCAGCAGTAGGCAGCGTAGAGGGTTTTATCACGTGTTATGTTTTCAATTCACAGTGACGTACAGCACAGGTTAAGGTTACGAGTTAGGGAGGTTAAGCTGATCCTAGTTCAGCGGGAGGATGTCACAAACTCCAGATCACTCCTCTCTTCCTGTCTCTGATTGGATAGAGATGTAGGTCACAAGAAGACTTAAGACCAATTCATGATGGTCACGTTCATGTGTCCATGTGACTTAAATGTTGTCATCTGCTTGACCCCCTGTGCAAATATATGCCTTCGTCCCAAAATTTATAACCATGCAGACTATCCACACTAAAATCACACTGACTGTGTTTGCAATAGATGTGTACACTGTGTACTGTATTCTTCATCCATGCTCCTATTCTTGTTTTTTTGTTTGCTTTTTTACTTTTAATATGATGATCTGTAGGTCTGCACGTGTTTTCTATGTGTAATTGTGGATCTTGTCTGTGTCATATATACCCGCTGTTGTATAGAAGTGTGTGTATGTCATGATCAAGGCTTAAGGCAGATCGGACAGAGTTGTCGTCATTGTGAGCATACAGAAACTCCATGAAAAGCCATAGAAAGGTTATGATGATAGTCTCAAGTCATTTTTTCATGTTACTATTCCAAACATTGCTGCTCACAGTTCACAAGTTAAGATTGCTTGGTTTGTCCTCTTTTATGTCATCGGTTTTGTTTTGTACTTGTTCTTGACAAAATGATCACTCATAAATGTATAGATGAAATTTATATCAACAAGCACGAATAAAATGTTGGTACATTACAGCCCTTTTGAACAGTTTCATGAACCAAATGCAAAAAGGCTGGAATTTACAGAGGAGTCTGAAAATTTCACTCAGCTAAGAGGAATTTCTCTCCTCTGACAGGTTTCCTGCAGGGAAAGCTTGGTTGAAAGCTGGCTGAAAACGTGTTCTTGTAGAGATGCCGCAAAATACAGCAGCATAAGCGTAATTGCATAATGTAACCAAGTAATGTACTTCAGTACTCTTATCTTTAATAGATAAACTGCACTGAGCTGTATATATTTATTGGTACTATACATAGAAGACACGGTCATAACACTGATTTTTTTAAATAAGCAACTCAGAAAAAACTACTACTACTACTATAAACTACTATTTATCTTAACTAAACTATCTCAACTAAACTAATGACTATGTATTGATAATAATACTAACTACACAAGTTTGATTGAATTTAAAATGGACCAAGAGTAAAGAGTAAGAGTAAGTGGGTGCGATGTCATGCAAACCACAATTATTTATTAATTTTTGTAGTGTATAGCTAAAAATTTGCTACTCATCACCATAACAAAGATGATTTCATTTTTCATTACAGCAAAGAGTCTTAGTTTGTTATTTCATTTTTTCCATTTCAGTATAAATACTTTTTTTTTTAATCTGTAAGGACTAAGCTGTGCCTTCACTCAGTTATAAATTGCCTGGAGGCGAGCCACAGTGTGTATTTGGAATAAACCAAAAAAACAAGCCAATAAAGGCCGGAAATAGCTAAATGGAATCATTTGAATCATCATTCTCCTCATGTAGAGCCAGATGATTGACGTTAATGACTAACTCTCTCCTACAGTTTAAAGTAAACTGAAAACTGAAAATAAAAATATTCCCACTAACAATCTTGGATAAAAGCATAAATATTTTAACGAGGCTCAATGTTATGTTTTCAATGCATCACGTCTGTAGGTGTGTTTTTCACCCATTATTGTGTTGGATGATGATTGTCAGCCTCATTAACCTGATGTCTTTGTCCTGACTGTCTTTTCATTAGTCCTCACTAAGTTTTGATATAATTAGGTGTTAAGCCCAGTGGTGCATAAAACATGGCTCCATTTTTTTCATTATCACTTTGTACCTCTATACCACGTGCTTATTGTATCTGGAGGCCGATCACTGCATATCAAACCAGATACTTGTAGTAGCAGCTCAATGGTGGCCTAATTCTCTCTTCAGCATAATTAATTGGTTAATGTTCCTTCAAACAAGAAATCCAACATTTGAAATCTGAACATTACAGTGATTTTATTTTTTTCTGCATCCAAAATGACATGAGTTATGTCAGCTGTATTTATGTGTAGGTAACTCTGTTTATTCTATTTACTGTGCATTTTAATTATGGCCATTATTCCCTATTTCTATACACTCATTTATTTTGTAGAGCTTGCATGACAGTTATACACGCTATCAATATTTTATTCATTGCACATGTAGGCAGCTCGCTCTTTTAAATTTAAAAACGCTGATCCAAAAATGGCTTGATCTCAAAGAGGTTTGCATGAGGAGGTTCTTCTCGTCAGCCGCTGCACCGCACCACGCTCTGTCAGAAGGAACGTGTTAATATCGCCTCAAAGTCATGGTTTACAGTATGACACATTTTTAAATGCCCTAAACTGAGTTCCTGAAGAGTAGTTTGATGTCACGGCGCTGCTCTGTCAAACGAAAGTGGATGACCTACTTTTCTCCCCCTGCCTCTGAAATATTTCAGAAATAGGATTGGATAGCTCCAGCTGAAGTCCTGTGCACTAACCCAGAAACAGACTCACGCTGCAGCTATAGGCAATGCTGTGTTTCACCACTTGCCCCCACCCCTTCATGTTTGGCTGTTGAAAAGTGGGTGGGGATTTGTAGGGAAGCAGAGCGAGGGCATTTTAACAGATGACAGCTTTTATTGAATTCACTGGGAGTTTAGGAAGAGACTGGATGGCAAGGGCTGATCATTTTCTCACTTATCATCTGTGAAGACATACTGTAAGTAGGCCTTGACTATGATGAGCAGTTAGATGACCAATATGACTCATTTGGCTAATTTAACTTTTTTAACGTTTTCATATAGGCTTAAATATTTCAACATTTCAGTGCTACAGATACCCAGGTGAATTCTTTAGCTTTTTAACAAACATATATTATGTTTTTGTTTGTCAAAATGCTTTGATTTGTGACTTTTTTTGGGCTTCAGTAGTGCTGTGAATAGTGCACTCTCTCATTTAAGATCCAGTTCAGCAGACAGATGTTACCTCTGACCTCTTTAGCGCTTCATTTAATGCATGTAGTGGTTTTGGATTGGTGGTTATACTGACCCTGCGGCAGTAAGCAGACATTGCATATTGTGTTAATGCACTGTTAAGTGAAGTGCTATGTGGCAATGCACTTTATATTTCAAACAGCTGGGACTTTAGGATACCTCCATCTCATCAGTAATGCATTTAAAATTTTTCCTCAGCCTGTATATGAGAGCCAGCGTTGTGTAATTTGCTAAACTGTCATGTAGGAGGGGGACTGTGAAGATTTGTTAGTGGTTTATTTCCTGATCTGCCTCATTCCATAAGATACTTTGACGCCATCACCTAGCAGTCTTGTTCCTGGCTGCTTCTTTTTAATGTTACAATATGCAGTCACTCCCAACTCTGTAGGTGCTTCAGTTGCTTGGCAACAAGGAGGATGGAGTGTATGTATTTACTGTTGAAGTAAAAACCTGGAATGAAAGCTGATAATGTATTTTAACAGGAGCGAATGATTGCTTACAGTTGTCAAGATGAAATAGACAGGCAAAGACAAGGCTGGTTGAATGGAAACAACGTTATAACATGAAATGTCAGTGATGTACAGTGGTGCAGGCGCAATTTATTTATTTTTCCATGAGTGCCACAAATTAATTTGGGCCCTTGGGCAGACAAGGTTTTCTTAAACAATGATTCATTTTTGAGTCTCTGTTCTGCTGGTATCCACACAAAGCCTTAATTAGGGTTAAATCTTAACCAGCATGGGTACAAAATGTGAATCTTCAGTTTGCTGTTGAATTATTACCATTGATAACTGTATTTTTATTGAATTTCTTGTCTTTCCTCAGGTTTTGAGAGCATTCTCGAAGGTCTGTTCGATCCAGAGCTGGTAGAAGACCTGAAATTTTTTAAGGGTAAGAATCGCAGATTATAGCCACTCTGATGATGGTGGCCATGCTCATGCAAGCGTGTTAATGATATGAATGAGAATTTTGTGGTTTAGGCATAATCTGTTATCTGCTCATTATGACAATGCTGCTGCATTGTACCATCTGGTACCCCTCTACATTCACTCCACAAGACAGTCCCTTTGGCTGCAGAAGAGAAGATGCCTTGTGTTGCTACAAAGTTGGTGTTTTGGATGGCGTGGGGCCAGTATAAAACTCTACAGTGTCCTACAGACATTTTTACAATGCATGATGTTAGTGAGACAATAGTGGACATTATTTAGGTTTTCATTACATTTGCGAGTGAGAGGACTGTCTAAGTAGATTTTCTACAGTAGCAGACATTGGGTGTAAAGGCTGCTGGAAATAAAGCTGGACTGATTCAACTGCTTCTGATTCAGTCAGTCTCACTAAAGCAAATCAAAACATTCCTTTCCTTCATTAATAATATTCATAGTTCTTCATTGAGAATATGATGTTCAGTTTTGAACACTGGAGGTTTCAAACGGAACCTTTTATATTATTCATCCTACATGAGACTAGACAATGTGGTTGTTGTGTTGTTGGTGATGATGCAGAAAGAAACAGAAGAGGCAGGCAAACCATATGTAATATATGTAGGTCAGTCAGGCACTGGAAGAAATATTAATATTTGTATGTTGTTTTGTCAGTTTAATTTAAAATAATTATCAGAACTTCTCTGAAATCCAGAAGTAGCTGTTATTTGTTGTGTACAAATATATACGTTCTGCTTGATAAGGTCTGAAGCGGACGGTTAATGTGCCTCCGCCCAGCTGGCTCTCATAGGATTCACAGGTTCTGGGCATTGCTAATGTCTATCTGATGCCATATTGTCACAGCATAATCATGGATCAGCCTTTACCCTGAAATCCTGGGGTACTGAAAAGATTTCTTCATCCCCAAGGGGAGGGGACACTGTAAACAAACCGCAGAGAAAGGTACAGGAGTTATAGTGAACCATATGGAGTCTGAAAAAAATAATCCATGTTTTATGATTGTTCTGTAAGTTTCCTAAAAGATTTGATTTATTTTTTTTAGATTTTTATGATGACAATCTGTCATTGGCCAGATTTAAGTATTTGCCAGAACCTGTCATCCTATGAGAGATGAGTGTTTGCTGGGAGCAGACATGTGACATGTCTAGACCACCATTGTCTCTTCTTACTCTGATGAAAACATTATTAAAACCTTTTTACTAAAACTATATTCTTCACATCTGCTGTCGCTGTCCTGTCTGAGTCACCACTTTAGCTTCAAGTTGCTTGTTTTAAACTGACTCAACAAAGATATGGTCACGCATTTGTACATCATTAATCCTCTGTTCTCTGTTCATAGACTCTGAGCCAACGACAGTGTCTGACTGGTCATTTGATGAAAATTGTCTGTTCTGCTGTTTGAGACGAGACAAAGTAAAGGTAAGATTCATTATTTTCTCTATTTGTCTTTATGTTTTGGCAGAGACTCTCAGCCCCTTACAGATTAAAATAACTGTAACTGAAATACTTATTCATTATGTTTTTTTATAATAATAATAATAATATGGGATATGTGATGAAGATCACAATCCTGAGTGCCCCTGGACTTTTAACGAGAGAAGTGGCTTAGATGATGGCAGGATTAATGTTAGAAGTGCATTAAATGTGCCTTTGCTCTCTAATCCACGAATGCTCCCTATCAGAATTAGTGTTTGTGTAATTACCTTAAGTGAGGAGAAGTTGGCCATCTGAAAATCTTCTGATGTATTGTTCAGCAGTATTGAAGTCTGAAGACTGCTGACTTAACAGTTTTGTCATTTGACAGGAACACCTAATTGGCTTATGTGACGAGGGACTTGAAGATACACCCAAACCGCTCCTGGTTAAAGATCAGACCACAATCAGCAGACTAGAGAAACAAGCCGAAGAATTTCTCAATGCAGTGCTCTACAGGAAAGGTGAGTCTTAGTGTTACAGGGATGGAGTGGGCTTACTGCGTTAGAATTTTTTTAGTACAAGAGATCTTGTAGGTAAGATTGCACATGTCAGCAATCACATAGTAAACATTTATTTAAATATAAAATGGCCCCAGGAAATATTTTTACCATGTATGTTTTGTTTGGTTGTACTGCAGGCCAAAACTGACAATGTTTTTGTAGATGTTTTACGAAAAGTCACGTTCTTAAAAGAATGCAGACTTTTTAACCCCCCATCTTTTTTCCCCCCTCTCAGATGTGCCAAATTTCTCAGACCCACACATTCCAGTAGTGGCTCGAGAGATCCTTCAGAGAATGATCCGACAGTTTGCTGCCGAATATACCTCAAAAACCAGCTCCCCTCAGGACAGTAGCTCAGATTCGCAGCCTCACTCTGACCAAAGCCTGCCGACCCCACCGTTGCTCTCAGGGGCTCCTTCTTCTGCCAGCCCCACCGCCACCGTGGCTGGGCCTGCACACAACCAGAACCCTGTCCTCAGCAAGCTCCTCATGGCCGACCAGGATGCTCCTCTTGACCTCACCATCAAGAAGACCCCGGCTGTGCCCAGTGACCAAGGTAGTGTGAACTTTAACACGTCTGTAACAGAGCAGCTTATTCAGGACTGAACCGATGCACCAGTGGTAAGTCAGTCTGAACTTGGCACTGAATCTACATATTTTTTTCTGCCTTTTTTTTTTAAACAGATGGAGTTCTTGACTTATCTATCAAAAAGAACCGCTATAGCAGCAGCAGCAGCTTGCCTGTCCGTAGTCCCTGCCTTTCTCCAGCCACATCCACGGTCAAAGGGTAAGATGAATTTCTTTCTCTTTCTTTGTAGTCTCCAGTCGTTAAACAGTCCTGTTTTGGAGGACATGTTGCATTGTTGTTGTTCAGGGTGACCATGAAATTAATTGGGACGTAATTTGATTTTTTTAAAACAAATTTTGAGGCCATAGTGGCATCAATGCACAGAAATGAGCTGAGGCCTGAAATTTGAATCCTGAAATGGAGATCACTGAGTTAGTTGTTTAGTCTTTATAAGAATGAACAGCAACACGCAGTGTTGTGCTAACAGAAGTGTTTTCTGCCACATTAAAAAGAAACAGTTTTACCAAGTGCCACAGTGGGAAATCTTCCATGTGCATCTGCTTTGTGATTTATACTTTCAAACCTCTCTCTAATGCGTCCTTGGGGATGGAATATCATGCTGCCATTCAAAATAAATTACCTTTCAGACTTCAAGTTAATGCATTTCTTGTCTGACTAGACTGAATGGGTAGCACCTTGTTAGTTTGTGAGATGTTGTGGCTTAAAAGGATTCTGTTGGCTCAGCCTCATTTTTAGTTTCTGTTCATTATTGTCTGGTATGACATTGTCTGGGCCTGAGGATGATGATGATGATTTAGTACAGGACTTACTTCTTTCATTACCTCTGTCAAAAATACAAAAACAAAACAAAAACAACACCCTACAACAGATTCCAGGATAGATAAAACCATGAGAAATGGTTTCTTGAAGTCTGAAATCAGATGTGAAAAAAACAAACAAAAGAGTGCATATACTTTTTTATTAACAGAATTCTCAGTGATGAAATAAAGTAGTAGTATAGGTGTTTAAATTAATTCTGCCACATTTGCTTATTATTTTCCTCACCTAAGTAAAGACTGAATTGAGTTGTTTTAATATCAACATGTTAGCATTTCTTGAACATCTATTACTATGCTGGTAACATGAGTAGTTTTCATATCATACATGATACCAAATATTTCTGTTGAGCATAGTCACTGATAGCAACCATTAGAAAATACACACATTCATACATATACATTTCCTTTAATGTTCCAAATCAGAGGACTATTCTCTCTAGACAAGTTTCTATTTTGTTTAATTATTAATTGAATCAAGTATTTGAGACAACATCATCAAACAAAATGATTTTACTTTGAAGTTTGGTTTTGTTTTATTTTGAGTGCAAAGCCTCTTCACACCGTTATACTCATCTGGAGTTGAATTAAAATTTTATTTGTATTAATTAAGCACCACTAGCTTTGCATTCTCCTTTTTTGTTGCTTTGAGTACTTGATGGATCAAAACGTAAAGTTCAGTCCTTGCAGAATAAAGCTACTTCTAATTTACAATGTACTTTGAAGATAATATACAGCATGCGCACTGTTTAAGTTTGATAGAAATGGGTATTAATTATATGAGAACAATTAACATTTAACTCTATAGTGAATGAATTCATAAAACCTGAATTAAGCACTTCATTTGGGCATTGATGGAGGGATTTTGGCTGGGAATCAGCCCATTCGGTCCCTTCACAATGTCTATACAGTGATAACACTGAAAATAAACAAAACACCTTCCCTCTTTAAGTCTACCTACGTATCTACCTACCTGATAAGCATTTGTTCCAGATGAATTGTGCAAATATTTCTCCTTTCATTTGATCACACTTCACTTAGTTAGGATTTAAGTTTGACACACACAACAACCCTCTGCTGGCTTACTCTTTTATTGCTGTGCTTGTTCAGTGGTAACGTCACGCACAAAATGTCAAGAGCTTTATTTGCATTAGTCATTTTGTATGGCATAATTGTGCCCTGCTTAACAGCTACATGCCTAGCTGCCTTATTGCAATGACAAATAATCCCTCCTTCTGGCAAAGCTTTTTGTGCCATAGGAAGACCTTTATGTACCCCAATAAATGTCCTTTTCTTTGCTTTTACTTTTGTTGTTTCTTTGCCCTTTCTTTTCTTTTTGTTTCTTATTTTTTATGTTGATGCAAATTTTGTAAACAATCATCACAGCAAGCAAATAAAAAAAATGTCAAACATGAGCCTTTTTGTTCTTAAAAGTCACACACACTACCACACAGTCATTTATTTTAAAAGACAGTGATGTTACCAAAGCAAGGTCATATAATAAAGGAGTGGCCAACATCCTCCCCTCCCCAACCCATCCTCCTTTTAGAAAAGAAAAAGGCACTGTGCAAGCTCTGCTTACACCCAATTTCCTTCCATCCAATCAGGCGATCCTTGAGAGCGGACGGACAAGTCGGGCTGTTTATGAGGAGCCTACAGGATGGGAGGAGGAGGAGGGAGAATATCGGCCACTCCACCCGTTATAAGCCTTCCTCATCTCTTGCATACTCGCTGCACATCAAAGAGGAGGCCGATCTGGAGAGCGACCCAGAGTCACCTCTCAGCCATAACCACGGCTCCCGACCCACTGACCTTGTCAGAAATGGATCTGCTTCCTCGAATCCCAAAATTAATTTTGGGGCACTTCTCAAACTCAAAACCAAGAGTGAGGCTTGTGAACGCCTTAAAGACATACCCAGGTTGTTGGAAGCCGCTGGACTTCTGACAAAATCACTTGCCTATGAAAAAGGAAACCTCCAAGAAGCCTGCAAGGACCACAGCCTCTCAATTTCTCAGTCATCATCTTTTGACCTCAAGATTCCGCAGGTGCGGGTTTTGTCCACAGGAACGGACCACTCTTGGGATTCCCTGTCCACCGATTACTCAGGTTCACTGTGTGAGAACGGTCTGGGAAAGACTCTGCGTTCTATTCTACCCAGGCAGATTCAGAAAAAGAGCAGTGGCGGTTTTAGTAGCTCAGGTTCGGAGAAGGAATGCTGGCCTTACGACACTGACCGCCAGGCCTTGGGTGGCAGCTATCCTCTGGATTCAGAGTCCGACCTAGCTAACAAGCAACCGAGGAAGAAACGTGGACGATATCGACAGTACAACACTGAGCTGCTCGAAGAGGCTATTGTGGTGGTGATGGGTGGGAAAATGAGTGTTTCTAAAGCCCAAACAATCTATGGCATTCCACACAGCACCCTGGAATACAAAGTTAAAGAGCGTCTGGGGACCTTGAAACATCCTCCGAAAAAGAAACTGAAGCTGATAAGCCAGGTAGAGGAAAAGGATGTTTCACGGTCCCCTGAGAGGAAAGGACTCGAAAACTCCAAGCACAATAATGTTTCTGAGAAAGGAAAGGGTACATCCGAAGAGAATGGGAATGATTTCAATGATGGAAGTCTCTCATCACATGAGTGATATAACTGTACTAAAGTACTAATAACAATTTACTTTTTAACCAGACAGATGTTGCATTTGCTAAACAGTGGTAGTAGCCTACATGTTACAATGTAAATGGTAATTTAAATATAAATAATATCCACATTTATTCTTAACTTATTTAACGTTGCCCCTCACATTTGGTCATTAATGTGTTGATATGTGTATGGTCATCTTAAACACTCCCAAGTGTCTTCCTGCTCTACATATCATGCCTGGAAGGCACACTTGCTATTCGTTAAGAATCTGAATATAAAACATTTGATTATTAATGACTGAATTTATTAAAATAATTATTCCAGTGTAGTTTTTACATGTGGAGCCAAATTGAATCATGTCTGAGGAAGTAGCGCCCCTTAGTGTCTTTTCTCAGTATTGCTCAGAGTATTTGGTCTTTCATGGCCTCTATCACTGTTTTGCAAATGTACCTCTGTGACTGAAATGGAAAAAGAAAAATTATGTTCAAATTTTACTATTTTCAAAAATATTTATTAATTCAAAACACTATTATCCAGATATTTATTTATAATTCTCATCTGTTGGAAAAGCATGGTGTGTGAACTTTCCTTTCCAGTCCAAACTAAGCTGATCTTCACAAGCGTTACCGGTTTTTGCCACTCATACTTCTCTACTCATACTTCTTGCCACTCTATACTTTCTGTATGTTTTGCTGTACTATATGAATGGTATTAGTTTTTTTTTTTTTTTTACATTGCCTTTTCTGCACTCAGGATATATTCAGATTTGAGATGCACTGCTTGTCAGTCAAAGAAAATGTCTATCAGTTAATAGATTACTGTACACACATAAATACCTCAACTACAGATATGCTTAGCTAACTCATTGCCTCATGTAAGTCACCTCTAATGGGGAGGGATAGCAAATACCCATTAGAGGTAACATTTCAGGATGTCTTACTGACAAGTATGTGTGTTGTACTCTCAGATGTCTTCACAACCTACCTTAACCAGTTATCAGTAGCATTTCAGCGCCAGTGTAAGCCTCCAGAGCATTTTGAGCTCTGTGTGATTCAGGGCTCTCTTTTTTTTCAGATTTCAGGTATTAACTCTGGGATGTTTTTCTCAAAGACTTTCTGAAAGACAGAATATTTTGGTTCATTAATGATCAAAATAATGCAAAAACATAGTTACACATATGTAGAACTTATACATTAACAAACATGCGTACATTCGCATATTGTTTGCCCATAGCACATGATAAAGAATTGTCTCTAAAGGTCAGTCAACAACACTTACCTGGTTTGTGATGATGATACTCCATTGTAGTGACCTAATTATTCAGTCATAATTAGTGCAGTAGCTAAGCTCTTAGTATCAGATACATTCAAACTCTAGAATATTTGGGTAAGTTTTTTTTTATGTTTACTTCAGATTACCAAGAAAATGAAGTCGGTCCTGTGTTAATGTGAGTTTAAATACAATGTAGTTGCAGTATTATCATTCTCTTAGCTACTAGAATCATTATTTTATGAAAAGCAGAACTTTATCAAGCAATATTAGCAGACAGAGCCTAATGTACTGGCCGACTGTGCTAGCTTGCTCGCTCCTATTTGCCAGCTAGCCAAGTAAGCTAACTTGTTAGCATATGTTACAGTCTTGCCTCAATCCACACCCATGTGTTTCTTAAGTTTTGAAGGCAAAAATCCAATGAAATTAATCTAAAGAATAATAATTTCTATGAAGTAGCTACATCAACACGCAGATTAATGCCATTTCCTTTTTAAATGAACACTATATTGAAGATTGGCTTATGGTGCTCTTACTATACATAATGGTTAAGTTAAAAGAGGAGAAAGCTTTTTACATGTTACTGTTACATGCCAATTTCATTGAATTTTTGTCTGGTGGACTCTGCAGTAGGAACTTGGTTTTTGAACCTCCCTCACCTGTTAGTTTGCTCTATCAGGACGCCTCATTGTGCATTATCATTTAGCTCATACCTCAGGACATTCCAGAAAATGGGAAAATGGGCCCAGTGTTCCTCTATCAGGCTGATACACAGCTCCAGCAATCTTCCAGCCTTTTAGATGTACACAGTGTTGCTTAGATGAATGTGGGTGTTTTGATTAAAGAAATGATTCCTTAACTGCAGGCATTTAACTCAGATAATATAATAATATAAATAATATGTGGTGGTCGTATATTATGTAAGATTGTAAACATTTTTAGGTGAGAGATGGCTCAGCAGTACAATACAGTTCAGGGACTTGCATACTTATGTTAATAGCACTATAACAATCATAACTTTATATAGGATGGCAAAGTTACTGACTAACTCAGTGGGCTACTCTTATTCCCTGCCATTTATTGCTATAAATACACACATTCTTTCTGTTATTTTTTTAAATCTTATATATGATTTCCATTTCTTCTCACCTCACAGTAGAAATCATGATTATTTATAACTGACAAACAACTTTTGATTTTATATGATTTTTACGTACATACACAAAATGTCTCAATAACTTAAACTATAAAACAAAGCAGTTGCTTACATATGTACAATTAAGTAAAATATACTTTTCAGATTCACTGTCAGAAATTGAATCGTTCTTGCATTGACAATCATCCAACATTACTCAAAAGTAGCACTTAAGTCTTTCAATGTTAAAGCATTTTAATTCATATATTAAGGATGTACAAATGCTACAGGTAAAATTGTTTACTAATAAAGCAAATCTAATGGTTCCCTACCTCATTGGAAAACTCATATCACAGTCCACAGTTCTCAAAGTTGTTTTTTTTCCTCGTGTACACAACACACAGTCATCAGTGTAAAATTCTTTGAATAAAGACAAATAGGTTACAGAAAGAGCTTTGATAAAGTTGATACATAGACAGCAGAAAATCTGTCTGTTCAACCATATGTAAATATTTCAGTGTGTATTTGTAGTTAATTGCACCCTAATAGGTTTTTTCTTTGTCTCTTTTCTTTTTTTTCCCCTTTTTGGGATGTCAGGGATAGACCTGGATAGACCCAAGGGGCTCATTGTTATCCGTACAGTTGTGACATTTTAAATTGAGCTCCTACTTGGGAAAAAACATGTTTTTGGTGGGGAAATCTCCCCTAATGTACCTACTCAAAGTGGGTATATGTTTTAAAATTATTTTAAATGTATTATTTATAATAATTTATTTGATAATACTTTTATCATCACTTAAGTAACCATGAATGTAAATGGCTTTAATAAAACGCAAAGTTACTCACATATATGTTAATAGACATACGTAGATGATCCTTTAAAGGTATATTACTATACTGTCTTACATGGTAGATGTGAAGGGATAATATTTTAAGGTTGTCCCACTTTATTCTTGGGTATGTCATGCTTGGTAAATATAATCTATAAGGACAAAGGTCTTTACACAACTTCAAATGATGTGGCTCTTTGAATGACTAAAGAGTTTATCTGCCCATGAAAAACATGTAGATATTTTGTATATGTGATTTAACATTAATCATATAAAAAGAAATGACACTGGGTATATTTTGCATGATTGAACTAAGTCATATGTGTAGGTGGGATGTTAGTTATATATGGTGAAGTTTATCTTTGAGGATGTTTTATTGAAAATACCGGAATGTTCATGTGTTTACCGTCAAGTCAACAATGTATCAAGTAGATAAACTGTGAACCCGAAATATCACTTAACCATTTCAAAATCTGGTTAACAGTTCACCATCCCCAGTACAGTAGTTGTAACTTAGATTATTTATGTCCCTAATGTACAATATATGAACATCGCGGGTGATTTGACACATCCATGTTTGTGTGCTTGTGAAATATTGTGGAATTGATTTGTGAGTTGGTTTGTTTCTGCTTGTTAGATTGGTTATTTCATTAATCTGCAAGGAAGGCTTTGTGTCAGTTTTTTACTGCAATGCTAAGTGAAACAGAGTGAAACCCTCAGGGATAGACACTTACCACTCATTATTCAGGTACTCCACTTCACTCCTTAGACCTCACAAGCGAGGATGTGAAGTTAATGAACTTAGCAAAAAAGAAAAAAAATTGGTCGGGTTCCAGTTGCAAATGTTATTTTTTTAATATCTAAAATTTATTTTTAAATCTCCAAAAATTAGATTTCAGATATTTTGGCATGCTGTACAAATCATAATTTTGTGTTTGGAGCCAAAAGAAAACTTAATACATATTTTCAGTGTTTTATTATCTTTATACTTTCTTATACAATGAATGTCAATATAACCTCAGTGCAGGTATGTTGACAAATGGCAATTTAATTAACAAGTTCTCTCCAGTTCAGTGCCTCAAACAGCACACGTTTAATTTAATAACAGCTTAATGAAGCTTACTAAAAACAACATTATTAAATTTTTTTTATTTAACCAGAAATCCGACTTGTATACTCTTAGACATTTACCATACATGTATTACAGCATTCATGCCTCCACAGAGGTTGTATTGTAACTTTTAAAGCTAAAATCTGTTATATATACATGTTTTATCATTATTCTCTTCTTGCACCTAATGGTGTATACTAAGACTAAAAGTAGGCTGAGTAGCAGGTTTAACACTAATCAGCATTTGTCAAAATACAACTTTTGTTAGCATAGTTTTTGGGAATGCAGTATAATTACATTTATATACAAACATTTTTTTGGTTCATGATTGTCTGACAAATATTAGTTAGCAGAGAACCAGAATATATTTTTTTTCTGACTACTTGTAAGCTTGCTGTTGGCAGAAACTCTGCAGTACATGATGTGCACATAGCCATTTCTCTTTTTCATTACACAACTTAGCCTTGCAACATGTCACCTCAGGAATCCAGAAGTGGTTTCATTTATTCATTCTCTCATTAAAAGACCACAGTGTAGCTTAGGAAGAACACTTTTTGTTTTTTACAGTTTTTTAAGTGACTAAACTTTTCAGAGGTATAAGATGATATTTCTGCATAATGTGATGGTATAAATGCTCCAAAGGTAGCAGAGGATTTCGTAATAGACCTACCTCACTGATAGAACTTTAGCCAAAAACACAATAACGTGGCTCCCCAGTTATCTTATTTAGATTTTTCCCCCATTGGAACAAACAAAACCTCACTGGTGTTATAGAATAACTAATTTTGTAAATGTTCTGGCACGCTAGAGTTTTACTGTTTTTTTTTTTTTGTTGAGCACTTGTATCTATATGTCACCCTTTGCACTAGTTATTAAATACATGAAAACTTGACAAAAATTGTGTATTATATATTTCCCCCTAATGTATTTGCTCTTTCAAGTGATAAACACGTGTTTGACTTGTTTTAATTGAAGTGGGCCACCATTACTAAATGTGTTGTGCATGTGTGAAATTTTCTTGATGTATATTGTAACAAAAAGCACCATTGTGCAAAGAAGAAAAATGTAATAGCTGTAACAATGTATTTGGTCAAGTTCACTGGATGAAAGATTCACTTTGAAAATCACCTATTCTTCTAATAAATATGCAACGATAAAAATTTGTAAGATATTTGTGAATTATTTGACAAACATTTATACAATTTTATCAGATTAACAGATTATAGCATTTTTTTCCATTAATGTAATAACACACCAGTCACTAGTATCAATCAACATTCCCTCTTCTTTATGTGCAATTACATCTATTTTGTTCTTTTCTTTTTCCCCCCTCAGTGAGTCTCCAGACGTCAGTCTTGCAAAGGCTAAAGACCTGCAGTCCACTTCCACACTGGAACAATTCATGGCTAAACTCTGTCCCCACCATCAAAGACAGATAGTAGATGCCATAGGTTTTCTGCAGACAGAGGTCAAAGCACTCTCATCTTCCAATGCACAGCAAGACTCTAACTCTACCTCTGGGATCCAGGGAACTGCTTGCTCCACTGCAAAATCCGGTGTGGTCATCACTGAGAAGTCATGCCCTGAGCTTAGACTTCCAAGTGCATCAACTCTCAAGCCAGAAGTTCAGGATATGTCTCTGTCTATCCAAAGCAGCTGTGCAATGGAAAAAGTTCCAGAGAAGGCAGTGTCACTAAAACCATCTGTAACAGCTGGCCCTGCTTTGGATCTTCGCAGCCCGGGGTCAGGGAGTAACAAGACTTTGGTCAGTCCCACCACTAATCCAGTGGACACCGAGAACAATTGTCATGGTGATCATGTACCTCTTAAGATGAAAATCATGACCAGCAATGTAGCTGCTGGTAAGAAGTTGTCATGTGTGCTCACCTCTCTTTCATCTGACACCTTGGAAAACAAAGATGGAAACCTAAATTCATCCAACAGAACAGAAACTCATAGTGCTAGACTCAGCTCTGTGAAAAGACACAGTCAGGCTATTCACACACATCAGGGTAGACAGAAAGAGACTCGTGGGCATGTCAAAGATAGTCCAACTAAAGTATATTCAGTCCACATGACAATTCCTTCAGATTCTCCACGGACTGCGAGGAAGACCATGAAGGCATCATCTGATCATCAGGTTAGGGATGCTTCTTGTAGGGGAATAGTTGACCCTGATCTCGGCCACTGTGACATTGTTTTTATTGACAAACCAATCACAGAGTGTTTGACGAAACAGCATCGCAGCATGCTACCACGCCGCAATGCCAGAAAAAGCACCAGAGGACATATGTATTCCGATGAAATCTGGGAGTTGAAAACTGTCCGTACATTGGCTGGGAGAGGCAACTGTCCCAATCCAATGCCAGAGCTGATCACATTGGTCACCCCAAAACAAATACTTTCGAAGCCTGAAGGTGTACCACCTGTGGATATGCCTTTTGCTGGAACATGCAGGGAAACGATGAATCAACAAATGGCTACAGAAGAGTCAGATGAGAGTGTGATACCAGGAACAGGAGATATGGTGGAGGAAGCAGCCAGTGAAGTAGACGTCATTGTTGAGACTAGTCAGACAGATCAGTGTCAGAGCAAGGGGCAGTCTGTTTCTTCGTCTCCGATAAGGTCCCACACAGAGAACAAAGAAACGGATATGAGCACAGCTGTAGAACAGGATGCAACTGCAGATTCGAGGATCACAGTAGGAAGTGAAGAAAGTGTTGCTCAGGCTCCAGTTGAAGCACAAGTAGATAATGAGCCTGAGGCTGAAGAGGACATATCTGAAAGTACAGAGGAAATAGTGGCAGAAACAACATTGGAACCATTAGTGAATATTACAGTGGATGAAGCTAAGCCCCAACCTTCATTAGATAAACTGCCCAACAGTGAGTCTCTTCCTCAGCAGAATAGTATCTCATCACCAGTTAATCAAGTGGAGGAAGAGGTGGAGGGAACTGAAAGAGAGGAAATACAAGACGAACAACCTCAGGAACTTCAGCCAGAGATGCAGATGCACAGTGACAACCATGATGTGACCGAGCAGTCCAACACCAGAAGTTCAGCAGACGAGCCAATGGTGAGAGAGCCGGAAGTGAAACCATTTGAAGCTGTTGACAGTGTTATGCTTTTAGGGAGTGAAGATGAAAATGATAAAGACTATGATGTGTCCTCAAAGACACTTGATGCACTCTTGAAGGAATTACCCCCTTGGCGTAGAAAAAAAGGTACTGTATTTTCGCTGCCAAAGCGGTTAAGACAAAGAGAAGATGTTGTGGTGGGTTATGTAAATGGTAGACCCATTTCAGCCTCTGACAGAAGTCTGCGTCGCAGATCAAGTAACAGCACCACATCACCTAATAAATCTCCAGGGAAGTGTGGTCAAAATGTACCTAACAAAACTTCTCCTAATTCAGTCGTTGGTTCAACTGTTGAAGACAGTAATTCAGAGAAACTTCTGCCTGAAACACACACACCTGCAAAATTGCTTGAGACTACTCCTGCGATTCAGCAGTTCCAAGATCCATCTTCTGCTACACCATCAAACACAGCATCCAAATTTCTTGCAAGGACCAAACAAATTCAGAGACAAAAGAGATTTCAGAGAGATCATCACCTGAGAGGGCCCAAGCGCCAACTTCGATCAGCCGGCCAGACGCCAGCAGGAGCTCCCGTATCACCACTTGCTTCAAATCCTGACACTTCCATTTCATCTCCAAAATCTAATGCTTCTAATGCTCTTCCATCTACTGAGCAGCTTTCTTCCCTCCAGCTTCCTGTTATTTCTCCCCCTTCAATCAGGTCATCTTCCCCTGTAGCCTCCGAACAGCCCCAACAGAGGACAGTCCCAGAGACAACTGCAGAGTTAAACATTGAAAAATCAGAGCCAGTAGAGACAACCCCTGAAAAAGTACATACAAACATAGGTCAAAGTAGTGTGCCGGTCGAACAGAAACTTATGTCTGAAAAGGCTGTAATGGATGACAGTAAGAACGAGAAACAGCAACTTAGTGTTGAGGTATCGAGTCCATTAGAAAATCAAAGTTCGGTGAAGACTGAAATGCAAACGCAGATTATGCCACTAAGAAGTAAGCGGGTTCTCCAAAAAGAGGCTGATGTTGCTTTGTTGCAGAATCCAAATTCAGCATGTTTAGAGGACAGATCTGCAAGTGGAGATGATAGCAGCCCATCCATATCAGACAAACCCACAAGAATGCCATTAAGAAGTGAGAGCAGTAAAGCCGAAATGTCCCACCAGTCTGTCACAAAGTCACCACCAGCGGAAAACAAGAAATTAACTTTGAGGTCACAAAGATTGGTTGCACCTTCTACCAGTGCTCTTACTGTAGCTGGAAGACATGGTGACATTGCTTCTCCCATCAGAATAATGCCAGAACGGATAACTAAAGCTCAGGTCAAGGCGCCTCCAGTAGCTCCATCTGTCTCGTCCCACGGCTCGGCCATTCCTGTCGTTATACCAAGACCTGAGCCCCCAAAACAGACTAACAAATTCCTTGAGATTCTGACTGGAGAGGAAAACCAACACCTTATTACAAATCTTAACATTAAGTATGATAAAATGCACAAAGGCTGGGTGCAAATGGATAAAGATGGTCAGCCAGCGACAAAATACAAAAACAAAGCAGACAGACAGGCAGCCATATGGAAAAGTAAACGCAGGGCACGAAAAACAAAGTCTTTAGATCACCAGAAATACTCACCAGTCCAAATGCTCTTCATGAAAGGTTTTAATCTCACAAGTATTTGTCGCTGGTTCCTTGAATCAACAGAAACAAAGTCCCTTGTCATTGTCAAGAAGGTGAACACACGTCTTCCGTCTGAAACTCAGCTGTGCTTCCACAGCTCATCTAGTGCTTCAGGGACATCTCAAGGGGTCTTTCCAAGCCTACAGGCAGAGCGCTTAAAGAAACATTTGAAAAAGTTTGCCATTGCCTCTCCTGTAAAGAGCAACCCCAAGAGTCAGAAACTGATTGCTAAAGCACTGGAGCAAGAGGCAAATGCAGTCAAAGGGAAAGAGAGAAGAGAACTTCCTAGTACCACTCAGACTTTGACTAAACCACACTCCTCTGCTGAAGCCCGTGTGCAGATGGGCGAATCCCAGAAATCCTCTGGTAAATCAAAGAATCCAGCTAGTGCCCGGATCTTGAGGAAATACTCTAATATCCGAGAGAAGATGCAGGGACAGCAGACCAGTGTTCGACTAAAAGAGGCCAAAAACATGAAAAGACTGGCCACCACAAAGGCTGCTACTAAGTCAAAACTGAAACGATCTTTGAAGACCCAGAAATCATCCCTACCTGTCAGTAAACAAATGAGAGAAGCAAAAATGGAAAGAAGGAAAACATTCGCTGACAGAAAAACTACAAAGCATCCTGTTCAGGATAAGGCAGTCCGGGCGCAGAGCAGTAGTAGATCATCAAGAGATTTGACTAAAAAGCAGTTCCCAAAGAGATGTTCTCAACGACTAGGGTCTCCTAAAATGTCAGAACACAACCCTGCCGACACATCTAAAAGCAAGATGGACAATAAAAAACAAAATGAGACAGAAAAAGTAGAGATTGAAAAAACAGCTGTGAATAAAGTAAATACTACAAAAATGCAAACAAAGGAATCACCCGCTGAAATCAAAGGTACAGAGACTGTTGTTGAGACCCCACAGCAGAGCGTGGAGGTGAAGTTTCCAACAACGCCTGACCAGGTATTGACAAGATCTCAGAGAAAAATGGAGGCGGCAGTCCCTTTGAGTGGGAGCCCCAGTTATACTTCAAAGAGGGCCAGAAAGTCCATGAAAAGACAAAGTGCATTACCTAAATCAGTCAGGAAAGCTGTGGAACCCATGCCGAGAAGAAGTGGGGCTTTAAAGTCCTCTCTTAAGAGAAGTCGGGCAGCCTCATTGCCACGCAACGCAACAAAATCGGCGACCAAGAGACGTCGGGAGCTTTTACAGACCCCAGCTAAGCGCACCAGGACATCGCTCTCAAAATAAAATGGACCTGCAGAGAGTTAATCTTTTATTTAGAGGATTTTGTGATTTTCTTTTATCTGGAATATATTCAGAAGGACCAGAAGTATCTATTTTCTACTCTCACCAAACTCTTCAGAGGATACCTTTTTCAATAGGCAAATATTTGAAGAAGGAACAGATTTCTGAAAGTCATTTCTGCTTTTGTAAAGCTTCAGTGTGACGATGCAAATGTGACAGATTTTTTGCTGAGCATTTGCTCTGTGTTCAGGGACGGCAAACAAGTCCTACATGATGTCTAGCAGATGTAGTTGCTGTATGGCTTTATTTTTCAGCACTCTGACACGGCTGGAGATAACAATAGCTTACCAACCTCATTTTAAAAGTTGGGATAACTAACATCGAGCTTTGATGCAGTTATCGAGGTGACGTTAAATTCAATCACCATCCTGTTTTATTTGTTTTTTTTCCCATTTTGTATATAATGATCTTTTTAGATGATAGCATGCACTGCATTTACTGTTCAGAAAACTATGAGAAGGGAGGTCAGCTTTTGAATAAATTTTTTACTTACAGTAAGTAGGCAGCTTGTATCTCCAGCCTGTCTTCCAATCGCAACATTGTGAATATGTAACTGTTGTGACCAGGTGCCTTATTTATGAAGTGTAAAGTAATAGAATGTGTAAAATGTGAAAACTCCTGTCCTTTAGTTGGAACAGCTTTTGAATCCTGGAGAGGCAGTCAACATTAATTTGCTTCACCACGTGTGTGCAAAACAGTTTCCGTTCCACACAGTATGTGCCTCGTGCTTCATCTGTAAATTCTTATGTTGACTGAGGCGTTCAAATTTTCTTGATTCACCTGGTTTATTTTCATATGCCCATTTCCCCAGAGCATTAACATAAAGTTGTTCTTATTATAGCTGTATTAGATGTTAAACAGACAGGCGTGCTCTGTGTGTCATGACAAAAGTTTGTATTTTATGTTGTTCTGGGTGAGTTTTCATTACTGTGTACCTCTGCAGTCACTTCTGATCATTGCACCCATTGTTCATCGCTCATGGTGACGTCACTTTGAGTATTTACCTGCTTCTGCATGTGTTAGGTCTTGTTAATGTGGAGACAATTTCAGCAACTCTTGCATTAAATATAGCCTTCCTAGAACTGAAACCATAGAACTATATTTATGCCCCTGGTCTTTGAAAATACAAACCCCACTCAAGACTATGTATGCACAGTCAGAGGCAGTCAAAAAGCTGGAATGAAAAATGATGATTTTGGGATACTTGCTCAGATAGTATTTTGTCAGTAATATTTCCAAATGACAAGGGCCTGAAAAGTATGTATATTTGGTTGATGTGAATGAAGATCATAGCCTCTTAAGCATTAATGGCACATTACAGGGTTATAATTATTTCCCTGATTATTCACAAGTTGGATATTAAAGTTTTGGGGTAGTCTAGTCACACTTCTGAGTTGCGTATCCAAGTATGTTGCAGTTTTATTATTATTATTATTTGTTATTGTCATTGACTGTCAGGCAGATGTTCTCATAATGTGAAGTTTCTTAACTTCCGCAATAGTAACTTACATTAGTGTATTGTCAATTGTCATTTTTAGCACAGTGTTATTATTTTTTTTACTATGGTCATTTCTCCTTAGAGGGTAAATCATCTGTTAATGTAAAACATGTCCGCCATGTTTTTATTTTTATTTAAGAACTCCATGTAGGCTAAGGACTTTAGCAAATCTAAAACAGCCCACCAAATATCAGACTTGAACTTGATGTTTATTCTTTACAGTTGCTATTTAAAGATTTTGATTTTGTATATTAGAAAGAAATAACTGCTTTATTTGTGGTAATCTCAAGAATGATACATCTTTACGTTAAGGACTTTGTATTTTTGCTGGAGTTGATATAAAGATGTTTGAATTTTATCTTTTGTTTCTTGCCTCATTTATTGGTGTTAGTATTACCAAATGACATTAAACCACATTTACAAAGAACCATGGGACATGGTGAAAACTAAAGGGATCTAGGTTGTACATTTAAATGCAAAAGTATTAATATCTGATATAAATCTGAATCTGAAAAGAACTTAATTTCCATACTGAAGCATACTAACCCATAATATCTATATGCCATTCCACGTTTAGGCATCCGTGCTCCTGCTGGACTTTACCATCACAGCAAGTCTGCCAGCTTTGTCAAATACTTTGGTGTAGCCAATGAAGGCATTTCACATGGTGTGGACCTGCCACGACCTGCCATACGGTTTACTGCAGACTCCTGAGCACTACAGGAAGCTCCCACTGTGGGACAGATTGTTAAACAGTTGGCCTCTGTCACCTCAGTCCCTGCAAAACACAGAAGGTGAATAAACGACTTCTCACCAAAACTGACATGACATGAGGGAACTGGTGATTCACTCACCTTAACTGTGTAATGCAAAAGCTCTCTATGTAACTGATGCTGGAAGGACACGATGGCATACTGTGTTTTCCTTCATGCATCAGAATGGAGCCGACTTGTCAATGTTGTTACTTTTAACACCGGACACGTTTCTGATTAACAGAAATGCCTGTTTTCCACGGTTGTAACAGAAGAGCCTTTCTGAGAAGAGAAAAAAATGCTTAATTAATTAATTAATTAATTAATTAATTAATTGATTGATTGATTGATTGATTGATTGATTGATTGATTGATTGATTGCCTCTTCCACACTGAAATCCTTTAAAAATCAACCTCAGACTCAGGAATGGCAGAACATTACCAGCTCATAATTGATTCTTCTGTTTTGGTGAAGGCGTTGTCTCAGATAAACTATAAGACTTAAAAATTCATACTTCACCTTGAGAAAAACAGCAGTTGACCGTTCTGGAGCATTTGACCACTTCACATGTAGTTTGAATTGAAGATTTCTTTGAGAGCATGACGGACTTCTCATCTGTGTTTGCATAAGTGTCTCCGGCTTTTAGGTTTTGACAGAACACAAAGATGACAAGGAAAAAAAAGACAACAACACATTCCTAAAAGCACACACATTTAAGTTTAATTAATGAAAAAGAGTGGAGGTTTGGTAAACATTTTGTCGGTGGCACTACATACATTCAGCATTATTGGGAGTTTTTCAGTTTAATCCCACCATCAATCCTGTAACAAAAAAAACAAAAAAAACAAACAGACAGAACCCAACCAGGGATATTTCTTAAGTTTTTGCACCAGTTCAATACAACAGAGACATTGTGTCGTTTACAATAACATATTTATGTATATAGTTCATAAGATGGAAAATCTGAGTTTCTGGTCGGGTGACCAGACAACTGAATTACATCTCAATATAGCACAAGCACCACTAAGATGTCTACCAGGAAGTTGAACGCACCAGTCCAGTAAAGGTCAGTGCAGAGGAAGGAAAGGAGACATGAAAAGAAAGCCACATTCGACTAAAGATGCACCTTTATGAGGCACACAGCCTAAGAATAACAGTGACTGTTCATCAGTATCCTTTATGAGATCTTCTTTTAATGTTATTGTACACCACTGGGATCACATCAACAGCATGTAAAACAAAGTCAACATGGGTAGCAATATGAATAGGAGCTCTGTGTGCATTGTACCAAGCTGAGATCTGGGTCTGCAGCCTTTCACACTATAAAGAGACTTTTAACATTTAGATCAGCAAAATGGATAAACACAATCCCAGTCTGCAGGGAGAACAATGTCTTAAGCCATCCTGATGGACTGTCACTTATTGAACAGTATGTGATTTCTATATCTTACATTGGAAACTAAATAACAGCTAAAAGTTACCACTTCATGAATAAGCATAGGTCATATTTATCTATACACATTTATACATTCAGGTATGACTGTTGTGTTCACTGTAATTGGCACCATTTCTTCTTTTTTTATGTGTGTGGATAGCCAGTCAGAACTGACAGACATCGAAATGTCCAGACCTTTCTCATTTATCATCGTCAGTAGTAGGCATGTAATGCTTCACAAGGTTGCCTCTTCAAACAGATCTCGGATGATACACCTTAACTGACACGATCATCGTCCACAGAAGCAACTTCATCCTATTTCTTCTGGCTTGACAGCAGCTTATGTTCAGTTGAGCTTGACTACTTTAACTCTGTCGAACTAAAAACGTGAAACATGAAAACAATCTAAAGCTTTAAGTGTGGTATGGTAATTACAAGGTAAATTTGAGGGGGGGTGGGGTGGCATCTTTTAATCCCAGCTCTGTCCTCTCCAGCCCCTGCAGCAAATGAGGAATGTCTGAGCCAGATAGGAGGAAAACACTGTTGTAACTCGCTATTAAGTGATGTTACAAATACCTTACAGATTTTTATGCTTTTTTTTAATCATTATTTTACGTTTTTTCATCTTTTTGAAATTTTTGAAAATATTTGAAAGTCAGCAACATTTATGCCTTTCACTTTCTACAGGAAAATGCCTTTAGATAAAAATAAATAAAAACAAGCACAGACTCATGAATTAGATGTAATATTCACATGGAAGACAACATATACAATATTAAACATATTTCTAGACCAATACTGCCTCCTATACAACAAGGCCAATCAGCTGCTGTGTTTTTGGCCAATTAATGTAATTAATTACCTTGTTGGAGCAAGTGAGATCAACAAATAAAAACACCTAGGGAACCAACTGAATGCCTTTCCACCAGTCCCAAAGCTTCCAGAAACAGACTTACTCTTTAACATAGAAAAATACTATACCAAAAAGAAATACAAATATATATATATTAGAATCTGTTAGGCATTTCTATATAAATGGTTGTTGGGGAGGATATGGGGGCACGGGGCGGGGCGGCTAAGGGAGTTAGGTTACATCATGAGACAAAATATAACAAAATATAACAAAAATAAAAAACAAATCAATATGAGAAATTAGACAAAACAAACAAACAAACAAAACAATCAGAAGATGATTCTGCAACTTTTCGTTTTGTAAGAACATTTATAATGATGATAAGAAGCTCTACATATTTGTTGGCAAACTCTTCTCCACACATGCAACAGTTTGCACAAGTTTAATACTGCAGGCATCAAGAGGAGCAGGGCGAAACCGCCTCCTGCTCGAAGGGGGCGGGATTATGCAAATCATCCTAACCCTGAGGCAATGTATGCTGGGGGATGGAGAACCACTGCCAGCGCCAGATTGGTTTGCTGTTGGAACAGAATAGATGGTTGTACGGCACGAGACCTCTCACTCGAACAAGTGTTAGGACTGCGTGTCAACGTATGTACGCCATGCATGCGTGATCATGTACTTCAGAGAGGTGTATGACCTGTCGTTTTCAGCGCTGCTAGTCAGTGCAGTCTCTATTTTTACGGAGTTTCTATGTTACGGTACCTCACAGCAAAACGACTGTGACACCAGACCCGCCTGGCCTCGAAGCCACGACATCCGCACCGGATTATGTGCCACTCTAACCCTCCCTTTTCTTTTCTGTTCACTTCTACATGTGCATGTGTGGATGGATGACTGTATCCTGGCAGAGAAATTGCTACACCAAACCGACACCAACTTTAACTCAACCCAAACCGTATCCGGCCCAGTCCAGGCAACCCAGCCAAGCTCAACTCAAGATAGCTTTGCCAAGTCAAACGGTCCAGCTCTCCTCTCATCCCACTGCTTCTCTCATTTTGTCTTTCTCTGCCCCTCTTCTGCCTTTCTCAGCCAGGCCGGACCCCACTGTCCTCACTGCCTCCACGAGGTAAAGATGGTAGATGGTGGCTGGGCTGTCAGAGGCCTCGCAGATGGATGGGGAATTCACACTGGGTAATTTTGGGTTGGAGGGATGCCTCACTCTGAATGCAACACCTTTGAAATCTCTGGACCCCTTGGAACAATGTTGCAGATACAATGGTTTTGTTGCCGTTGTTGTCACTTCTACATTGTTGCTCATGATGTTGGTTTCTCTGTGTTACTGTAGGTCACACACCCTTGGAAGGGGAGGAAATGTCCTATTTTACAAACATTGTTGTCCATAATATATAGATAGAGGTTTTATATATATTCTTTATACTCTCTCTCTTTCTTACTTTCCCTCCCTCGCTTTCCTCCAGTCCTCTCTCTTCTTCCTTCCTTCCCTCTTTCCTTCCTTTCTTTCTATCTTCTGCTCGGCGGCAGCGGCGGGAAACGTGAGTGAACATCGCTACATGCAGCCCACGCAGCCGCACTTGATGGTCTTTTCCACTTCCTCGCTGAAGGAGGTTCCATCGCTGCATTCAAAGGTGTATTTCCGGCGTTTCATCCGCTGGCTGGCGCAGCAGGCTCCCGTGTCGCAAGCTCCGGTGCACTCCACCCAAGAGACCATGCGTGTTGTCTGGCAGATGGCGTAGCCTCGCTGCACCTGGTAGAAGTCTCGCACAGGCTCCCCTCGACACTCAGACTCTGGAAAACAGGAACACAGACATTAGGATGATTTCTAAATTGTATCACTTTTTTTTTAAGTTCTTAGGATTACAGATCAAACTAACCTGCATCACAAAGTTCCCCAGTGTAGCCACTTTCACAGTGACAGTAAGCATCTCCTGTGTCTGAAATCTGGCAGCGACCATGCTTGCAGGACAGGCGACGGCAGGGGTTGAACAGCTCCCCCTGTTGGTTACACAGCGCGCCACGGTAACCCTCCGCACACTCGCAGCGGTAAGACTGAGTGTCCAATGGGATGCACTTTCCATGGACACACCTGGCAAGAGAAAGTCACCTTGATCAGATTTCCTGCCCAGTAAATAAATGACTAAAAACTATTAATTAACTCAAGTACTGTTCTGGAGTACCATTTTGAGGTACTTCCATGTCACGCTGTTTTATACTTTTACTCCATTGTATACACTGTACTACACTGTCAAAGATGTTAGAGTGGTGATCAAATATTTTGCACTATAACCCTTCAATAAAAGGCAGTGTGTAAAATGCAAAGACAATAGAAAAGTCAATATTGAAAACAAATGTTTTAAATCAGAGCTTAGTTTTTTTCTTCCTATTCAGTGATTCATCTCATGATCCCTCAGCTTTATCTTGTGACCCTTTGGAGGATGCCTCAATCCTAAAGTACAACTGGACTAAGGTACCAGGTTCAAACTTGCTCACCTCAGCCAGAGACAACAGTAAAGTTAGACTATTATATGGCAGTGAAGATGTGATGAGATCTTTGCTGTGTAATATAAATCATTATGTCCAACTTGCAAACATACTTGCTGCCCTGGCAGGGGTTGGTAGCAGGCTGGTCACAGTGTGGCCCACTCCAGCCTGTCTGGCAGTGGCACACTGGTCCCTGGACTCCATCAGGCTGACAGATGCCATGTACACAGTAGATCTTCTTGCAGGGCTCGCAGCCCGGCACCACGCCGGGCTTCATCTGGGTCTTGGTGAAGTCCTGGAGCTCGTTATTGATGTACAGGTTCTGGATGCAGCCATGGAAACTGGAACCGTTCTGGATCTGCCAGAGACGGAAAGCACCCGAGTGCACATCCACTGGCATGCCTGGACGAGGAGAGAGCAAAGAGATAATGTTGATTGGTGTAAAGAATCTGCATGCTGGATCACAGACAGACAACTAACACAGGGCTGGTATGAGTGTAATGGAGGAAGGCATTTTCAAACATGTGTGTCCCAACAGTGCACATACAATTTGTCAAATTAACATGTGCAACTCTTAGTCAAACTGACTGATATTTTTCATTTGTGCTGCTGGACACATCATCCTTGAAACAGAGGACAGCAAAAGGCAAAGAGGTATGGAGAACCTATCCTGCAGTGTAGTGTGAATGATGGACAGTACAGCACATCACATCACATCACAGCACAGCACAACACAGCACTGAATCAAACTGTACAAATAAGAGCCACTTATAATCAAACTGTCATGTCAGTCCCTGAATCTAGGGACAAATGTAAGAAAGGTTTTCATTCATAATTTATCAGCTACATTTTCAAATTTTCAATATGAGCTTTTGTGAATGTCAACAGTGGCTACGTTACACAGTACAAATAAATACAGTTAAATTTTTGTGCAAGCAAATCCATGCAAATACAAAACACATTGACATAAAGACTGTGCCTGGTAGTTTTCATGGTAATCACCAGAGGGCGTACTTTACACACTGTAAAAAACATAGCTGTAACAACAATAGATCTGTTGGACTACAAAGAGGTGTATTGTGATCCATTATTTTTAGTTGTTTAGTTTAGTTTAGTTTATCCATCAAGGTGAAATGGATCATTTTTTCATTAAAAATGTGCATATGGCAAAGTGGGAAGTCTATGCATATCTTGGTATTGTGAGTTAATATGTGGCCCCTAGCAAACACAGTCATGATTGAGGGAGGGGATGGTGTGGGTGGAGGATAGGGTTTGGGTTTGGGTGGAGGTAGGACGAGGTTGAAGGGTTGCATGGTTGAGGGGAAGGGTTGGTTGCGGTGGTGACAAAGCGAGAGGGGAGGGGTGGTGATTGACAGTAGTGTAGTAGTTAAGAGTGCCTGCAGAGGAGGGAGGTGTGTTCTGGAGAGGGCCCCTACCCCCCACGTATAGCGGAGCCTCCCCGTTGAGGGGCCGCACCGCCCCAAAGCTGTCCATTGTGGTAGGGAGACCCCCGTCAATCGACAGGTTCACCATCTGGTCAAAGGTCACCAACTCCACTGTGTGGAACTGGCCATCATTGATAGTCTCAGTACTGGTGAAGAAAAACAGAGTTCGGACATAAGATATAAAAACACAAAAGCCACCATTTCATCAGGAATCAGTCAACAGTGACAGTGAACTTCGGCCTTTCAAAGGTCAAATAGCACCCTACCTGTAGATGGCATGTCCAGGCTGACTGCCGGGGTCATAGCTGACCTTGACATGACCTTGGTAGAGCTCCACTGCAATATGATCATTGTCTCCATTGTACAACAGGATACCATTATCCTCAGCTGTTGACACCTACAGAGGGAAAATGTTTTCATCAGGCATTTGAATTATTCCAGTCTCAGAAAGGCGGCGTCAACGCACTCAGATCACGTGTCCACACGTCGACACTCTCTGTGAGTACCTGCAGGGTGATGTTAGCTTGAGGCCAGTTCTTGAGGTCAGAGAGCAGTAGGTAGGAGTCTCTGTCTACAAAGTTGACGCTAACCAGCTTCTCACAACGCGGGCCCCCAAACTCTGGAGGACACTGGCAAAGGGCGCGCCCACCTCGCTCCACACATGGGGCATTATTTTGGCAGTCGGCCAGCTCGCACAGGGACAGTGGAGAGGGGGGAATCTCACACAGCTGACCACTATAGAGAGAAAGAGAGACAGGGATTATTTTTGGGATGATGGTGTTAGTAAAGCGCGAGAGGAAGCTAAGTTAATAAAAGCTGTGCGTATTACATCTGTGCTTTCCTCACCTGTAGCCTTCAGCACAGATGCAGGAGTATCCATTAAGCTCATCCATGCACTGAGCTCCATTCTGACAGCGATGCTCCTCACAGTCATCATAATCTAAACTGCAGTCATCGCCAACGTAACCAGGAGAGCACACACACCTGCGATATACAAACACAGCACTGGAGTCAAGTTGAGCAAAAACAAAGCTACTTCCTAGTCTATGAATAACATCTATGTTTCAATAATGAAGCGCCATCCTTTTTTCGCCGTATCTGATGTTTGTGGCAGTAAATACTTACTTGGGTCCAGTGGAGGTGATGAGGCAGGTAGACTGATGTTGGCAGGGGCTCCTTCCTGGGGCGCACACATCCTCCATTTCTTCACACATCTCCCCTGCAAAGAAACAAGTATTTAAAAAAAAAGTCTTGCAAAAACTAAGACACAAAAAAGCCAAACAGTATTTTATTACTGTGGCATGATCATTTATCTTCATTCAAGATAAACAATAATAATAATAAAAGAACAAAATTCTTGAGGTGCACAGACCTGTGTAGTAGGGGGGACAAAAACAAGTGTAGTTGTTGACCCCGTCGATGCAGGTTGCTCCGTTCTCACAGTCGTTGTCTTCGCAGTCGTCAATGTTGGTTTGGCAAGTGGGGCCCTCAAAGCCCAGGGGACACGTGCAACTGTGAACACATACACACTCATTGTTACATCATAATGCCAAGGCCCTTATGGAATAAATAAGATTTCATTCCATTGTTGTGCTCATTAAAAAAGTCCTCTCCCTCACCTGTACTCTCCCTCCTCATCCTCAGTCACTTGGCAGGTTCCTCCGTTGGCACATGGGTTACTCACGCAGGCGTTCAGAGCCATCTCACAGTTCTTGCCCTGAGAATGGAAAACAGAGATCATGTTAATTTCCCCACACATTATGTATACTTTAAAACCAGCAGTACACTGAGTATATATCCATGAATAGGTGGCAGCACTGTATAGCTCTGACCTTGAATCCTGGAGGACAGCTGCACCTGTAGATCTCCACCAAGTCGCTGTGGCAGATGCCTTGATTCAGACAGGGGCTGGACAGACAGGGGTTGCACTTGGCCAGCACTGCAGTATCCACATCTCCTGGGGGGAAAATACCAGACCAAGCAGAATTAATTGTATGTAGATACTAGAACTATGTTAAATTTCCTCAGTGGTGGAAAAATTGCTTCTATTAAAGAGGCAATACCACAGAATAAAAATGCTCTGTTACATGTGTTGATTTCAAAATCCCCCTCATGGTAAGATCAATGATGCCTTATGTATATTTATAATAATACATAATCATTTATTTATTGATTATATTTTATTATTTTATTCTTATTTTATTAATTATTAATAATTACAGTATATAAAGTAACAAGTAACTAAAGTGCAATAACTAATATTTTCGTGGAATTGTGGTGGAGTATTAGAATAAAGTAGCAGAACATGGAAATAAAGACAATATTTGAGTAAAAGTACATAGTAACTTTCCACCACAATGTTTTTTTTCCAACACAATAACTCACCTGTGCATTCAAACTTCTTTGCAGGTGTGGTGAGCAGCAGTTTGCCCTCCATGCCCAGCGGGCCAGCACAGCGGGCGATGCCAGGCTCTTTGTAGCCAGTCTTCACCCAGTCAGACAGCCAGCGCAGGCGACAGTCACAGTACAAGGGATTGGCTCCGATGGCCCTGATAGAGCAGAGAGAATAAATGTATAAGAAATGTGATGATGAAAGATGTGTTAGTTCAACTAACAAATTCTGGCTGCCACTGTAGTACACTCTCTTACCAGCAGGTGTCTCTACACGCTTACTTAAAACAAACTGTGTCAAACTCAACTTGGCGTGCCGCTCAATTAAAACAGCGCCTCTGTGAGAATAAAACAGATTTAAAGTTTAATGCTCAATGCCACTTTGTGCCATACATCATCTGGAGGAGGGCTTCTCAATTATAGGCAAAGGTGTGAACAGAAGGCACTCTTAACCACTTCTGTCACTGTGGTCGTGAATCAATGCCGCTCTGTCCTCCCGCTGGATGCACAAACACTCCTGAATCGATGCCGTTCCATTACGGTGGAACACAGGCTCATCTTTCAGGCCGGGCCAATGGCTGACACCTGACATCTGCTAACATGAAAGCCACTTGACTGTGACTGTGGATCAATGGCTCCACTCCTTCCCTCCCTTCACCCCTGTTTTCGTACAGCCTTGACTCCTGTGCTGCTCTCCAAAAAATGTCTTTGTTTAGCTCTCCCTTCTTCCTCTCCTCTGACACTGATAGGTCTATTGATCAGTGACTCTCGGGGGATGATGTGAATATCGATGCCGGGTGGCAGAGGGCACGCTGCAAATATACCTTCTGTGTAGTTTTACACGTGTCCGTGAGTCCGTGCACAACTGAACGCACGAAGGACGCACACAAAATTACAGACATAAATAAACAAACCAAAACAAACACTAAAGTCCACAGACCGTGGAGAATCTGTGTGTGTGCGTCAGTGAACGTGTGTGTTGTGGAGATGTGATGGGAGGATGAGACAGTAGAGGGGTCTGTGTGTTGCTTTAACCACAGGACTGCAGCTGATTAAGGGAGGGCCTGGCTCCTGCAGAGCCCACCAAAGAGAACTACAGACCGGCCACTGTGAGCCACGCTCTCCGGCTGTCTGACCAGACCCCCTCTGTGCCTGGAAGTGTCTAAAGTGTGTGTGTTTGTGTGTGTGCGTACACGTGTGTAGATTTCACAAAGTCAGTGGTAAGTGCAGACGATATCATGTAGACTGCCACTGTGGCACATGTGTGCTTGTGTGTGTGTGTGTGTTTCTACTTACAAGTGGGAAAGTGATGCCACGTCGCTGAAGATGCCGTCAGGAAGTTCTGAGATTTCGTTGCCATGGAGAGACCTTAGGGGTGATGGAAGAAGAGTAGATTTATGACCATGAGCATATTTCATCTTTTTTTTTTTCATGCAACCTTACTGTCAGACTACTGAGTTAGAGCTGAAATAACTGATTGATTAATCCATTCATAGAATGAACAACTATTTTCACACTTAAGTTAATCACTAAACATTTGCTCATCACAGCTTTTAAAATGTGAGGATTTGCTTTTTTGTCCCCTGTATTGTTGGGTTTTGAACCATTGGTCTGACAATTTTTTTTTGACATTTTACAGACAAACAATATATGTAAAAATAACTAGCATGCTAATCTATCATGGAAATAAATGCTCCATGCAGTCCTGCATACTTTGTTTTTGGACTAAAGCTTGAAATAACAGGAAGAATGTTGCGGAGTATTTCAGTGTTGTGTTGGGTGGTAGGTGGTTTGTATTTCTGGTTGAGCCTTGTGCAGCTGGCAGAGATGTGAGGCTCTGTTAGTCTGGAAAAGACCGGTGTCAAGTTTCTATGTGCGTCTGGCTGGCAGGGCCAACAAGTGTACAGAAGGAGGGGGGGTAACTGAGTTGCACCACATGCAGGACGGTGAAAGACAGTAGTGTGATTGTATGTCTGCAAGTTAACATGTATATTTACATGCTTGAATATTTGGGCATGTATATTAACTTTTGTGTGCATATACTGTTTTTTATATGTAGCTAATTTCCTTGCCATTCTCTAACTGATATTCAGGGTGACAAGCCAGCATGGCTTAATGGCTAGATGACTGATGGCTGCTGTAATCCGCCAGGTCATTACCACCTCCAACCCTCAGCTGACCGCATGCTAATGTTACCACAGCTCAGTCTGCAGTACCGATACATGACACATCTGCTCTCCATGCCTGGATGAAGAGAACTGATGTATAAACAGGCTTTGAGACCCCACTTCCTCCTTAGTTTGATCTGTGAATTACCGCTAAACTTTGGATGGTTCAGGTGAAAGGACACAGAGAGCGGAGCTGCCAAATGTAAAGATACAGAACCGCGGTGGACTAAGAAAGGGAAAATATACAATGTAACCGTCTTGAGACAACAAGTTAATTGGCCTGAGTGTATGGGAGAACAGAGTGTGTTGTTGGGTTGTGGTAGTTCGGATACTGAGGGCACAAAGCCAGCAGCAGTGTGCCAGCCAGGCAGAGAAAGGAGCCAGGGAGTCTCCAGGAAGAAATCTGATCTGCTCTCCAACTAACATGCTCTCTGTTTGTCTCTGTGTCTTTATACTTTTCTTTTCTGCAGCTGTATATCATTACATCACTCCATCATACCTGTGTCAACCTATCACAGGTTCTCTGAGTGGGATTACATGTGATGTTTCTGGACTGGCAAAATGATGGCTTATGACTGAAGAGAAGTTCTGTACACTGACCGCGTGTTGTCCAACAGGAGTTTTCACACAGACTTCTTCACCTGCAACCAGTTAATAAGGTTTTGTGATTCTGTGAGTCCTCTGAGCTGAATGTTTTTGCTTCAGCCCTTGTGATGAGGATCATGCGATGCTGTATTTTCTCACAGCACTGTGTCCAGCAGCAGTTTCAGTACATGTCAGTTTGGATTTCATCTGCTGAGGGCTGTATGTTCTTTTCCTCCATTGCACTCTTTCATATCACTGTCTCGTCTCACAGCTCCCCACCCAGACCCTGGCGGGACACGCCCTAGCACTGTCTCAGCTCAATCACCTCACACCTAATACCCAGCAGGCCAATTAGCAGTTTATTAATCTGCAACTCAAACCACAACCATCATGCACACACACACACACACGCGCGCTTACACCAAACCGCACCACATCTATGCCAGGCTCAGACTCCAGGTCTGTTTGAAGCCTCGAGCGTTAATGATTCTTCTCCTCTTTACTGCTCTGTAAAGCCAAAAGGTGCAGCTTTGTTAAGGCTTTGGCACCTCAGCGTGTGTGTGAGTACGCCTGAGTGTGTCCCGCTTGTAGCTGGCTTTGGCGTCTCATTGTGGTTTCTATGAAGCTTCCAATGTTGAACTTTGAACCCGATGTGGGGTCTTAAAGTTGGAACTATTAAATGGAGCTCATTGTCGCTTCGGTTTGGTTGCACCCCCACGAGGAGAAAAAAAAACAACCATGGCACCAATTGACATTTAATGGGAGGCTTCTGATTGATCATGCCAGCAGTAAAGACATCAAAGTGTTCTGCTCCATTTGGATTCCCAACTGACTGAGACAAGAAGGTAGCCCAGACAGTCTTTACGTATATACGTGTGTGTGTGTGTCTCGGAGCTCGTATGTACCTCTGAACTGTATGGTGAGTGCGTGTGGCGTTGGGGGAGGGCCTCACATGGCGTCTAGCACACTCGCACAGGGAATATTTTAAAAGTGAAGGTGGCGTGAGTGAGTAAGAGCAGAAATAACGGACGCAGCTTCATTAGAGATCAAAGCAACGTGCCCGGGCTGGTGAGGCGGCATCAGCTAATGATGACCGAGCTTCACTCTCATTCCACACTAAAAGGGCTCTTACGCTTTGTGCCTCGTAATGATCGGGGCTTTAGTCGAATCCCGCCGTAAAAAGAGGCTTTGTTGAAGCTTTGTTGTCAGTAGTAAAAAGTGTGCCTGCTATGAGCACACATGGAAGGCCGATATGTCTACTCCCACACACATACTAACGGGCACCAAGCCAGTAGATGACAAACATTCAAGTTATCCGTGTAGGCACCAACACACACACACATATACAGACACAGATGCATACATAATCTCATAAGGAGTGCTGTCGGGCCTGGTCTCTGTTTCTCCATCGCAGGACTAAGCTGTACATTTGAGTTAAAGTGTGAGGCATCCAGCTGCTGTATCTTTGGATGCAGGTCCAAAGATTGGTTTGGTTTCGTCATCTATCTGTCCGAGGCATTTACATTCTACATCTCAGTTATTCAGCAGGCCGATTCATGCGCAGGGAGCCCGTGGTCACAGGGAGTGCACAATCAAAGACTTCATAACTTCATAAAAGCCCGGAGGCAGAGTCAAAACCATTACGGTGAGCGGGGGCAAACTTTCTCTGGCAATCAGCGTCAGAGTGACTTTGAACGGGCGGGCTGTGGGGGCGCTTGTTTGGCCCTGGCGGTGAGGCGGTGATGAGCTCGGGGCGTTTAGAGGTGAACAGGCAGACTGTGGGCAGATATCTGAAGACGAGGTGTGGGCAGAAGTAGGAGCTGGAACAACACAGTTACCGTCGCTCCCCACGGCAGCCATTTAAGCAGAGAAAATAGGTCGTAGGTTGTGTGTGTGTGCTTGTACGTGTGTCTGTGTGTGTATACGTGTATGTGTGTGTGAATTCATAAACTGTCATAACTGTTTAGGCTGTTTCATCTCTCTGGAGTCAATCAAAGATTCTCAGCATCTGCCACACCGTCTCTGTAGTCGGTGCGGGCTGTAAAAATATCCTCCTTAATAACTCATTTAGCCTGGAAGTGAGTCGCCTTTCTTCTTTCAAAATAACTTCACTTGTCTCAAATGAAGTTGCCGTTTTGAGCATTGTCTCGAAATTATGAGACAACAAAGAAACATTTAAAACAGCTGATTTTCATGGGAATAAGATAAAGTCCTTTATACTACCGGCAAGATATATTTTGCATTAAAAATAGGCTTTTAATTCTCAGTGCTGGACTGACACACTAAGATGAATACATACACACATACATACGCACATATATACTGTATATGCATGCATTTGAAATCTAGAACATAAACTCACAGCAGTCTGAGGGAGTGTAGTCCACTGAAAGCCATTTTAGGGATACAACGCAAGGAGTTGTAGCTCAGGATTCTGCAATGTAAAAATAATTACATATGTATGTAAATAAAATTCAGCTGTTTCCATCCTACTGTCAGCACCAGAATGAAATACAGGCTGAGGCAGGTCAGGACTTACAGAGTGGTGAGCTGGCTCATGTTAGAGAAGGATGAGTTGGTCAGAGAGTTGATCTTGTTGTTGCTCAGGTCTCTGAAAGGAAAGTTAAACGGGGCATAAGTTCACCGTATTGATCTGCACAGTGAGGCGAGGGAGGCGGAAAAACTCAAACTTACACCAGCTGTAGGTATTTGAAGGCGGACAGCTCCTTTGGCACAACACTGAACTGGTTTCCATCCAGATACCTGAACAAAAACAAACAGTTCAGTAACGAGTCTGTGGGCATAAAATGATCCACCCAGACCGGGTAAGACAAGCATGCTAAAGCAGTCTTCAAAATACAATACTTTCACATTATGTAACTCTCTGCATGCAACATTTTTAATGCATTTACCATGTCATATTAAATCCAGCCAATGTGGTGTCCATACATTCAGAACATTTTAAACACGAGAACATTTTGTACCATAGTTTGCAACAGTGTTATAATGTGTGTGCATTGAGAATAAATTAACACAATCTGCAACTGCTTGACAGTAAAAATCCTACTGAGAGGTATGGCTTTTGCTGTGAAGGTACTGCAGGAAGTATTGAATCATCTGATCAAACATATTTTCATTGAGCAGTTTGGTTCATATACAGATGATAATGAACCAAATATTGCTCAGTTTGATCAATTTGATGCAAAGATGTGCAACAAAATAAATTTGAGTTTTACTTTGTGAACTTTTGAGGTGAATAGATTAAGGCGAGGACACCTTCCTATGCTGATGGAGCTAATTTAATTATGTGTGTTTCACCATGCAGCAGGATGTTTTGATGCTCATTGACTTTTAAGAACTCGCCACTATTTTGGGTTTCATGTATGAAAGTCAGACTTAGTAAGAATTCTCTATCAGCATCCTATTAGAAGAGACATATGGGGTTATATATATATTACTTCTACTGGGATTGAATAACTGGGCAAAGACAGCAAAGTTATTACATCCATTTATGTGAATTTTCTGTTTGGGAGCAATTTCTGAATGTGACCCAGCGGCTGTGATTTTCAAGTGACTGAGCCACTTGTGCACCTGTGCGCACGTTTCTGCATGTGTGTGTTAACCTACAGATGTATGAACAAGCCACCGCAGTTGACATCACGCCTGCAGGGATGCAACCACCCTGCTGACTACCAACACAAAGTGCTACTCGAGGGCTGTCACCTTGATAAATGGCTGATTTAGGGCACGGTCCCTCTGAGCACAGCTGCAGGGGCTTTCTCCTGCCATTGTTGTTGACTGTACTCATGGTGGGAAGAGCGGGGGGGGGGGGGGGGGGGGGGGGGGGGAAACGGTTGTTGGTGGGGGGGGGGGTTTTTTTTTTGGCGCAATCACTACACCTCACCACCCCCAAAAAACCACCTAAGACAA
>JBAJHX010000033.1:11547869-11558953 GCA_037176925.1 Amniataba percoides | reverse complement strand
CCCCCCCCCCCCCCCCCCCCCCCCCCCCCCCCCCCCCCCCCCCCCCCCCCCCCCCCCCCCCCCCCCCCCCCCCTTTGGGTTCAGAGGTAATGATAGGTAATGACGGTGCAGAGGACACTTGGGATAATGATGGAGTAGCAAACCCTCCAGATGACTAGATGAAAGCCCAGAACAGAGGGGCACACCTGGTCACACCTGCTGGGACAATGACAGGCCTTAAGGTTTGCACAGCGTGTGTGTGCATCTGTCTGTGTGTGTATGTGCGTGTGAGTTAGTCTCAGCCACTTGAAGCAGTATTGGAAAGTTCCAGACCTATTCCATTCCCTCCCCTTTCCATTGAAAACTGCTCATTAAAATGTCCTCTTGCTCCCCTATGCTCCTGTGGACAGGCTTTTGGCCCTCACACAAATATGCACACACACACACACACACACACACACACTCTGAACCTTGGCTCTGAGTGTGAGAGTGACATCAGTGCTAGCCCTGAGGGCTGCAGGGAACACAGAAGAAGAATGTCTGAGAGAATAACTGCAGGGTTTATTGACTCCTTTCCCCTTCTTTTAATGATGAGATCTGTTTTCTTTGCCTCTGCTGTTTTCACTAAGTCTTATCTCTTTCATACCTCCTAAGCTCCTCTCTACCTTTTTTATTGTGTCTCCTTTGGTTTCCCTTCCAGACCCACCTCCATCAAAGCCAGACAAAGGAGCAATCACACGTGGCACCCAAACCGATAAGACAGAAATGCAACTGACATAATTGATGCCAAGGAACTCACAGTTCAGTCACGTTTCTGGGGATGCCTTTGGGCAGTGTGTGGAGGTGCTTGTTACTGCAGCGCACCACAGTCTCCAGGCAAGTACATTCACTGGGACACTGGGGTCTGGGCACACAGCTTGACTCCTCTTGGCCTGGGAAAAAAAAGACAGAAGAGTCAGACACTGGAGAGGAAGGCATAAGAGGAATGACCAGGAGGATAGAAAAAGAAACTGGAGAACAGCCAAAAGGAGAACTGTCTCCCCCCCCCAAAAAAAAACAAAGCCTTGGAAAAAATGTAGAATAAGTAGAAAGACAAAGCAAACGTAAAGGCAAGACTGTGCCAAAACAGCACAATCCTTCAAGCGGATGGCATTGAGACAATGAAAAAAGAGGAAGTGAAAAGTAAAATAGGACAGAGAGAGAGGAGCCTCTCTAATGTAATATCGACCTGCCAGAGCAAAGAATGGATGCTGCCCGAGGCCTGAAGACAAGTCTAACATTCATTCAGGTGCAAATAGGCTGACTGGTCAATAAGGCAAACAGCTCAATAGCTCAGCCTGGCATCGACCAGCAGCTTAGGAACTGCTGAGTAGCAATCTATTCAGTAAACAAAAGAGTCGCACAATAGCGGTCATTATTTAAGATGATCTCAGACACTTTAAGCGGCTCTTGCGCATAACATATTGTGGAGCAGAGTGCAGTTAAAGTCTTCATCAGTCAGGCCCAGACAGGTTAGTTTCACACGTAGTGGAGGTCATCTGCTATACCGAAGATGTTTATCTCCTCTCAGAGAGACAGATTGCTTCATTTAAAGTGGAGATGCTGCAGCAAAACTTCAGATACCGTCTAGGGGAGGGTGTACAGAAAAAGAAGACGACTCAGATCCAGACTGTCTTCCTCTGTGCCACCTACCCTCCTCGCAGCGGAAGTCAGGCAGAGCCACATCCTGCAGAGGGATCTCTTTGAGGAAGCCGGGACGCTGGCAGCGAGGGTTGCCCGTCACGATCTTCCGGCTCCTCAGCCAGTCGCCGAGCCAGGCCAACCGACAGTCGCAGTTGAAGGAGTTGGCCAATAGGTTGCTGGGAGGAGGTGAGCGTGAGAGAGGTTGTAAGCGCAGAAATTTAAAAATGCATGATTGAAGGTGATTGTGTGCATGCCAGGGCCTCACAGCGTGGAGAGAGTCTGCAGAGTGTCGAAGGCTCCCGGGGTGATCGTGGTCAGCTGGTTGTCGTACAGCGACAGCAGACGGACGTTGTGCAGCCCCGTGAAACTGTCGTTGTGGACACAGCTGATTTTGTTGTTCCTCAGCATCCTGAAGAGGAAAAAAATGGAAAAAACAGTTTAGCCTCAAACTCTGATGTGCTTTAGAAACATTAACATGCGTGTTTGCCCATTCGCTCACAGCATTCGCAGTCCCTCCAGGCCACGAAACATCCCGCTGCGGACCGAGTCGATCTGATTGGCCGTGAGGTGAAGCTCGTTGACCGAAGATGCACCTTCGAATGCCCCATCTTCAATCTCTGTGATCTTGTTGTTGCTGAGGTTACTGTGAGAGAAAAGAAAACATGTCAGAAACAACATGAAATAGAAAAAAAACAGAGAGAAAACATAAAATGAAAGTTTCACTTACATCTTCTTGAGCTGGGAAAGGTTCTTAAAAACTCCTGTTGCCTCCAGAGTGGTGAGCTCATTGTTGTTGAGTCGGCTAGAGAGAAAAAGTTGCAGTTACAATATGCAGTGTTATTTTGAAACTGACTTCAAATCAAATTCAGGGGTTCATCTCAGCGCTCCTTCTCAGTTATTTTCACGCTATCTCTGTTCACTCTAGCCTCTTCCTTTTATCTCTCCCTGTTAACGGTAGACTTTTGTTCCCGACTCCTTACAGCTCAGTGGTGGAAGCCGGGATGTGCTCAGGTATCTTGGTGAGCTTCAGGTTGGAGCAGTCCACTACGTTCGACTCGCAGCGACACTTGGGAGGACACACTGGGTCGCTGTTGCAGGCGTTATTCAGACGGGTGTCCTCTGTACCTGAGTGGGGGGGAAAACAAATATACTCAAAATGACATCAGCCTCACTTCCCCATGATGCTCTCAGTCACGCATCCGCTCCCTCCACAGCTGCATGTCAGTAGTTTGTCCTGTTGTGACCTAAGAGGCGGCTTCCCTGACTAATTTTTAACCTTAGGCGGCCTGAAGGATATCCTGCAGCTCTGCGACCATTCATGGGAGAGAGATGAATGGGTGAGGGGGCGAGGAGATGGCAAGGTGGGGGCAAGGGTGAGTTATTTTAGAGAGGTGATAGAGTGGGAGCAGTGGGGTGAAAAGAACAGTAGGAGGGGAGATTGAGATAGGGATGCCAAAGAGGATTTGGGCTGCCAGCTTCAGTGAAGCAGAGCACCCAAGAGAGAAGAAGAGAGAAAGAGAGAGAGACGTTAGTGGGAGAGAGAGGTGAAAGAAGGAAACGTGCGTAGACAGGTGGAGCCGAGGAGAGCGAGGTACAACAGGAAGAGGAGGCCATGAGGGACGTGAATGCACGCAGGTAAAATGAAAAAAGAGAGAGAGAGAGGAGTAAGAGTAGACAGAAGGGAGTAGAATGAAGGGTGAGAGGAGTGGGCGCAGAAAGACGTCTGCCCTGGAAGAGGAAGAGAAAGAATGAGGCAGCAAGGGGATTGTGGGACGTTTTCCTGCACCTCCTCTGTCTATGAATAGACGTTACGTGCCAAAAAGCGTGCTGCCAGTTACATCATGGCTGCTCAATAATGGAACAGTGCTGGGAGCCACTTAGAACAGTGTGTGTGTTCACGTCTGGGAGTGTGTGTATTGCGTCTCAGTGTCTGTGTATATATGTGTGTGTGTGTGTATATATATGTGCGCATAGAGCTTATGTCTGCGTATATGCTCCATTTAGAGGAAGCAAGGTTTTTTTTTTTTTTTTGTCCTGTTCCCTTTTGCGTGCTCACATCTGTGCACCTCTCTGCCTTTGCGTCAGTGGGGCAACGTGGGGCACCCAGACCACAATCATGAGTAGGAAAACCTCAGACATCCAGGACCAAATCCAACAGCTGAGTATCAAAAATCTGTCTAAATAAATGGAGCAGCGTTTGAAATCATAACCTAACCCCAAACCCTCATCGTTGGCTGTATTAGGACACAGCTGAAAGAGTGAACTGCATCAACTTCCTCCGGCTGGCTCTGCAGAGGCTTCTTCTGAGGCCTTGTCACTGCTCAGGGTGGCTGAGAGGAGGGCGCAGATAGACACAGCAATGCGGGGTCATTAAGGAACTTTTCCCTCGCCAGGCCAGACAACAGGAAAAGGCATTTCCTGCTACAGAGGAAGCAATGAAAGTACAGCGCGGAGCTTTGATCTTGAGGATGTGGAGGAGCCAGGGGAGATTCGCAAGCCTGAGTCATCGTCACCGTCACAAGTTGCGTGGTGGCGACACTTTTACTGTCAGCAGATTTAAATGAAACCGGAGAAAACACAGAGGAGCGGGATGAGGTTTTTCCCTCTCTGAGGCGCAAAATGACTCATCGCTAGAGTTGTAGAAGTTCTCATAATTCCCCGCAGCTTGGTTCCTCATTATCAGTGTATTATGGAATTCCCGTGCTGTCAGCGGTTGTGTGCGCCGAGTGCATGTGTGTGTGAATTTGTGGAGGCTTTTATTGTTATCATTCAGGGAGGGTGAAATTCTCATTAATCACATTTGGCTTTGATCTTCCCTCTGCTTACATAGTACCCATTTGTTCTCTAAGCCAGTGTAGAGCTTTATCTCAGCTTAGCACACAAAGACACATTAATTTACACACACACACACACACAGGCATAGACACTGAATCACACAAGCATCCGCACCGCAAACACACACACACAGACAGAGTTCGACACACATCGCTGCTCCTCCTAGTTATTTTCTTGGAAGTGCTCTTGTTAAGAGGTCCGGAAACATCCGCTGATAGGAATCTGGGTCCTCTGGTGGGCTTTATTTTCTTTAGCTTTTACTGATAGAAAGGACACACTTTCTCCCCCCCTCCGTCCCTCTTTCCCTCCCTCCTTCTCTGCCCCTCTCGGTGAGTGACTGTCTGTGCTTATGCCAAAGCAAAGAGCCACTTCCTTTGGACCCTATCTGCTGAGACTGTTAAGAAAACAGAGCTGAGGAGAAACAGACACTCTCACACGTATATCACATTAAAATGCACACACTCACAGGCCCAATTAGCTGGTCTCACATGTATAAATACCAAACGTGCCACTACCACTGGCACGCAATATTTTAACTCATTTCATCCTCAAGTGCCCAATGTTTCTTCTGCGCAGATCATTTCCTCTGAAGCTCATCCAATCATCATCCACATTAAAGGATCATTCCGGTTTATTACAACATAAGTCTTTTGTAGTTTTTGATATTATTTTAAGACCTGATGGAGGTAAAAACTAAAGTGAGTGCACTAGAAACATTGGTAATAATCTCACTGTACAGGAAAGCTGTTGATGGGAAGTATAGCAGGTAAAAAGTTTCTCTTTTTTTCTTCAGCATAAGTTTCCTAAATCTGTTTAAAACCTTTATCATTGTCTGAATGCTTGTGTTTCTGCCCCGTCTGACTTACTGTGAGCAGCGACGCCATCTTCCCAGCCCTTAGCAATTAACTTGGTAAATAAAATTACTGCCTAAAGGAGTGACGGCAAAACTATGTTTCAGAGCCACGTTGTAATAAGGTGAAATGATCCTTTAACCTGTGGGAGAATTTTTATTGAAATTAACAGTAAGTTAATGGGGGAAAAAATGACGCCGCTACATGGCTGCGGGTGGATAATTAAAGAAAAGAGGACAACAATGACAGGTGTGATACGTTTACAAGCCACTCACCTGGGATGAAGTACTGCTCTTTGGCTGTGATGGAGAAAAGAAAGAGGGACGGATGTCAGTGAGACTAGTCTGGTCCGCATAGCTGTGGTGCCGCTATGCTTCAGAACAGTCATATATAGAGCTTATATATGACGACACATGGCTCAAGGTATATGACAGATAAACAGAGAAGCCTGGGACTATCTCTGTGTATGGCAATGTGGAGAAACTAAGCATTGATGTTAGAGGGTGGTAAATATTTGGCTGTTGCTAAGGAAGAGTGACAAGCGGGAAAGAGAAAAAGAAAGAAGGGAAATGACCAAAAAAAGGGAAAAAAGAAAGAGAAAAGAAAGAGAAAAACATATGGACTCCCTTCTTCACTGGGTCTAGCCAAACAAATGAGGCTATAAAGAAGTGTGAAACCTCAGCGGCGCAGAGTGCCAGACAACGTAGCACAGTGCGTAAACACAATAGTGGGCGCAGGGTGGAGGGAGTGGGGATGGTGAGGCCCGCTTAGTGCAATGCAGACGAGTGAGGGAATGGAGGGGTGGTGTGAAGGAAACCTGAGCCTGCCAGGCCGAGAGCGATGAGCGGGGCGATGGGAGATGGAGGCTGGAAGGGAGACGGGCCTTAGATTGGCAGAGGGCAGAGGAATGGTGGGCACGTAGAGAAACTCTAGCCCCCCTTATACCAGCCTTAGACTGGTGATCTCAGCTCACTGCGGTTTGAATGTGAAACCAGACTCACATTGTGGTAATATGGAAGGGAAATGGAGAAACAGCGAACGATATCCCTCTCTCCTTGGCCCCAAGTTCATCTGGGGAGATATTGATTGAGGAGCACCGGCGCAGCAAATGATAGGCCGAATAAAAACCTTTTGCCAGGAATGATCACTTGTTAAATGTGGTATGAGGGAACAATGCAGAGATAATAGCCACTCCCAGCGGAGAGAAAGAGAGGAGGTAAGTGTAGAGAGAGAGAGAGAGAGAGACAAGTGGAATAAAAACAGCAAAGCCTGTCTGAGAGATAGAGAGCCCGAGAGAGAAATAAGAAGGAGACATCTGGAGACAATGACACCGAGCCGGCGGCCTACCGGAGCAGCGGAATTTCTTGCTCTTGATCTGTCCAATACGTTTGTTTGCGAGTCGGCGAGGGCTGGCACAGCGGGCCCCGCTAGTCTCGATGGGATTGGAGCGCAGGTAGTCTGCCAGCCACTTCAGATTACAGTCACAAATAAATGGGTTCTGGGCCAGGTGACTGGAGGACAGAGAGGCAGGGGGAGCAGAGGAGTTGAGAGTAAAGGAAGAGACATATAGAGGAGTCAGATGGAAGAAAAAAGAGGGAGAGGAGAGACAAAAAAAACACATGAAAACTGATGGGATAAAGGCCAAGAATGAAACATTACAACACTCCGTTACATGTTTGTTATTTAGACATCAGAGGCAGAGACTTACTACAGACTTGCCAGGAACCATGGAGACGTTTGTAGGTGAACATCAATGTAGAAGGATAATTTAATATCGTTGTTTATTGACTTTAAGTTACACCACATCACAAGATACTATCATGGGAAAAGAACAGTTTGACCATTTGGGAAATAAGCCTGTTTGTTTTCCTGCAGAGATGTTGGATGAGAAACTTGATATCACTCTCGTGCCTGTGTGGGGGATATGAAGCTACTGCCAGGAACCAGTTAGCTTAGCTTAGCACGGATTGGAAACAGAGGGAAACAGCTGGCCTCAGCCTGGCTCTGTTACAGACACAAGCTGGGCTTTCTTTGTCACTCAGTCGACTGTAGTGTGTGCTGCTTAATTCCGCTGTTGTACAGAGAGAAATGTTTGTAATGATCAATGTGTAAATGAGGGTTAATGAAAGATTTAAACACTCTTTGGTAAAATGCAATACAATTCAATAAAGAGCACCACTAACTACAGATGCATATTAAATCTCTAAAAATGATTTACTGTATGTCAGTTGCTTTGCTACTTTAGTTTGTTAGGTGCACTAATAGTGTGTGTATAGATAAATAAATATAGCAAATAAATAGTAAATAAAATATATTTACTGGACCTGACATATTGAATTTAACCACATTCAGCTTAAAGAGGTTTTGCTGCCATTCAATTATGTCGTTAATTTTGATGACCACAGCCTGGGAGAAGGCTCTACATGTATTTTTAAACCTTTCTCAGAGTACGGGCAAAACAAGATGCTTGTTTTAGACCCTTAAACCCAGTGCCCTCTATGCGTACGTGTGTTTGCGTGCAACTCCATCCATCATCTTCAACAGGTGTCTTGCATATCTTGTACTTACATATGCGGATGACAGTGTTGTGCAGTGCGTTTAAGACACGCTAGACGCCACGGTGTGGGGTCTGTATTGATAACAGCGTGCGGTTTGCCTTGTTTATTGGAAAAGGGAAAAAAAGGCATGTGTTTAAGAAGAAGTGGTGCTGTCTGGGTAATGGTGGTGGAAAGAGCGGGTGTGGCGTCTGCTGTTTTTGATCTCGATCTGGCCGCAGAAGCTGTGTGTGTCCGTGTGTTTGTGAAGATGATAGATTTACTCTCCTCTCCACCTCATGATTCCCATTCCTGTGTTATTACACCGACCTGCCAGTAAACAACTCCTGTGCTGGCTCATGTTTTATGGTGACGGCTCAGTATGTGTCAGAGCGTGTACAGCGGCATGTCGATGTGTGCGCGCGTGGGTTTGACTCACAGGGTCTGTATGGCTCGTAGAGAAGTGAAGGTGCCCTTGGCGAGGGTTTGGATCTTGTTGTCGTAGAGCGATAGCAGCGAGAGATTCTGCAGGTCCTGGAAGGCATTTGCACGAACGCAGTGAATCTTATTGGCATTCAGCAACCTGAGAGAAGGGGTAAGAAGAGGAAAGAAAAAGAGGGAGAGAAGAGGAAGGACAAGAGGGAGGGAAGCAGGTTGTCAGAGTTTCTTTATGCATTCATTCATTATGCATTCCATCTAGAAAACTATGCACAGGTACAAAGTTTATTTGAAGGTTATGACTCCTTTACTGAGTGGGAGTAAAGGATGCCTGGTATTCAGTACGTGTCTGCAGTGTATCAACAGAGTTTGTGTGTGTGTGTGTGTTCTCCTTACAGCAGTTGCAGGGCATAGAGGCCGTCAAACACCCCCTTGGGCAGGTCGGTGATCTTATTTCCATACAGCACACTGGGAAATCACAACACAGGCGCACTTTAGACACGGGAAATGACAACCTACTGGATATTTATGCACATACACATACACCAACTCGACCCAGGGCTACTTACAGGGAGTTGAGGGAGCGCAGGCCTTGGAAGGCATCGGGAGCGATCTCTGAGATCTGGTTGTTGCTCAGGTCTCTGCATTGAAGAGAAAGGCCAGAAAATTTGTCAAGGAAACAAAGATTTGGGGAAAAATCCACTTTTTTGTGGGAGGTTTGACCCCACTGTCACCCACGTGTCACCCTCATGGGAAGGTGAGGTAGATGTAAGGCCCCTGCTTGTTGTTGGCGATGATGGATGAAGATGAGTTCCAGCTTGCTCCCGCATTTGATGGTGCGTCCCTTCAAGGGATCTGATGAAATGGAGCGGGCTGGAGTCTCGCAGCCAATCAAAACATTTACTTTATTATTTGTGGCCTATCAGCCGGCCCTGCTTTGAGTCACAGTGAGTGTGTGTGTGAGTAAAAATGGGGTGCAGGGATGAAATCCAATGTGAAATACAGTAGGCTGCACCCGAACTTAACCGTTGTTAATAGGATCCACAGGCCTCTCCCCACAGGATAACCACTAAGCCTGTGTGTGTATGTGTTTATGTGTCTGTGTCTGTGTGAGTGAACGCAACAGTAAATGAGGAGCAGTGGGACAGAGAGAGCGAGAAAGACAGATGGAGAGAGAGAGTTAATGGACTATGTGGACTAAACTCCAGTCGACTGGATACCTTTGAAGGAAAATCATCATGTGGTGAAGAAGAGGGATATTTTCTCATTTGGGGGTAAGAGTTAAATAAGTACCCATTTGTCTTCTTGCAAAGGACTGAGGTTTCCTGGAAACGAAAACGTGGCGACGGAGCCAACATCTGCACTGGTGTGCGTCTATAAACTCAGACGCCGGTGCGTTTGTGTGTCAGTGTGTGAGGGCTGTTACTCCATCCCTGTCTTAAGGAGCGGTTCACGTGCAGGTCATCCAAACAGGGACAAGGTGAAAGAGAATGTGTGTGGTTGGCATTTATTGGGAGCGGAGGACACGCAGGGTCAGGAAGAGAGGCATTGCCCACATACCTGCACGCACCACAAATAAACAAACAAATACACACACACACACACACACACACACACACACACACAAACACACACACAAAAGCCTATATATAGCTTCATCTTACGTTGCCTTACAGGCTGGAAAAACCTGTCACTAAATATAAAATTTGCATCTGAACATCTGCAGAGCCTGACCCAGGAGAGTGACCGTATTCATCATGATGTATTGATGCTCTCTACACACGGTGTGAAATGAGGGTGTTGGACACAGGACAGGCTGAGCCAGTGGGGGCACGCGGCCAGCTGAATCAACAGAGGCACAGAGGGTCAGCGCAGACATGCGGCAACACATTGTTGTTTCTAAATGCAGACTGTGCAGCAGCAACAGTAGCAGGTCATGTCCGACCAGATGGAGGAGAGCGACGCATTCTCACTATCATTAAATCTGGTTTGTATAGTTTCTATGAAAACGTATCATATTTACTAAAAAAAGGAGCAACGTTTTTAACATAATGACAATATTTTTCTTAAAAAGGAAAAGGAGTTTTTTGGTTAATCTTAGACATTTTTACACTAAATGTGGAAAACTGGTGTGCTTGAATGAAATCAGATAGAGACAACAAAATAGCATTTATTTTTGTCAAAGATAATTGTGAACTTCCTGTGAGACTGGGCTCAGTGAGGTGGCAGCTGCTCACTGCAGTTTCTGCTCACCAGTGTACAGCTGGTTAATATTTTTTATACGTGAAATTTGTGAAACTGTCATTAAATCTGGTTTGTAAATATATGTTTTTAATAATAATAGTTAGAAAGTTTGCTTCAATTGAAGAACAATACATTTCTAATAAAACCTATTAGTTCAGTCTTTCTTAGACTAAGATTCAGGTTTACATTTTGAGAGATTTATCTACTTTTGATATGATATCCTAATCTTGTTAAGTCACTACAGTTCAACTTTTGTGAACATACAGTGTAAAAAAAAAAAAAACAAACAAACAAAAAAAAAAACATTTCTTGTTCCTACTATAACTGTAGTTTAAAGATTCCATTTACTCTAAAAACAGAAACCTGGCCTATTTGAGTCCACATGGTTCAGTTTTTTTTATTTAATAAAAAACACATTTTGCCTTAATTTTTGTAGGAATAAGGAAGAGGTAGCAGCTGCTTCAGTCTGACAAGAGCTCTGTGTTCACCTCATCTGAACTTCAAACTGTCCCTGGAGTTG
>JBAJHX010000033.1:11522318-11547769 GCA_037176925.1 Amniataba percoides | reverse complement strand
GAAGAGGTAGCAGCTGCTTCAGTCTGACAAGAGCTCTGTGTTCACCTCATCTGAACTTCAAACTGTCCCTGGAGTTGGATGATAAAACAGTGAGGAATCTTTCCGGAAGGGCAGAGAAACTCCCTGACCTTCCGCTTCCTCCGTCTCCCTCCTGCTATGTCGGTCAGGCCGAGGTGGTGTCGGAGTTATGGGTTTGGCCGACTGGTGTGAGCTGGCCCGGTGACCAGACAGCTGGTTCGACGGGTGAAAAACCGCTCAGTCTCAACTACCAGCCTGTGACTGTTCGCTCCCAGTGAGAGCAAAGCCTCAGAACTCATTCCAGCATGCTCTCCGTTGCCTCGTTGATGTCACAGCCGCAGTTTGCAGTCTGCCGACGCAGGCACAACACAGACTGGACACAACACTGGCCAGGGGAATACCAGCGCTCAGCAATGAAAGATGAGAGCTGTTATTATGCTCATGTCGCATCTGAGTGCTTGCTTTCCATGCCACCCCAAGTCTGAGAACAAGAATATGTTCTTTAGGCACAGACAAAATAAATACTTTATGCTCCCTAGGAGTGGAATAAAAAGACTGCCAATTGTCGCTTCTTTTTCCAGCCCTCAACTTCTTGTTCTCATCTGTATTATTTAGCCCTGAGGTGAGTGTGCTGCTGTACTTACATCCTACGCAGTTTCTTGTAGGGAGAGAAGGCTCCGGGAGGAACAGACTTAATCCCATTCTGCTCCAGACGTCTGGGGAAAAGGGGATAGGAGAGGAGAGGAGAGGAGAGGAGAAAAGGGGACAGGAGAGGAGAAAAGAGGAGATACCATCAGTTAACCAAACAATTGACTTCTCCATGGTAACAGAGCTGAGTAATCCTCCTATTACCTCTGACCCTTGGTGATTGGGCTGATTATATTAGTGGAGATCTATTCCCCATCTGTAATAGGCCCAGGCATGTCGGAGTCATAACATCCTCAGAACCAATAAACAGTCTGAATGCTAAAGTGCTGTGGAAAAGGACTGGAGGGGAAAAGGCTCCGTGTCAGTCCGTGGGAGGGTGTTAAAGCCCTCAACGAAAAAGTAATATTTCTTCTTGGTGTAACATTTACAGTGTCCAGCACTTACGTTCTTGTATGAGATCCTGAAATCAATAATGATCTCACTTGTGCTTGTGAAATTTGTCCTTATCCTCTGGGTGTCTGCAAAGCGTCCACTCAAACCTACGCAGCGCGGTGAAATATTACTTCTTTTAGTTTACTTTTTCCTGTGAGCCTAAGAGCTGCTGTCTCACCATGAAAAAAAAACTGCCAAAGAATCAAATGAATATACAAACACACATAGCCTTGGTCATTTGGTGCAGAACAGTCGCAAACTGTAATCAGTCTCAGATGGTCCAGGGGGAAACAGACATCTCTAAAGCCCATTAGTGTGGGCATGCATGTCTGTGCGTCTCGGGGCCGGCTGCTGCCTGGGACCCAGCTCGGTCCCAGAACAGTTCCCCCGGTGTAGCTGGCAGAGGGCTGTTTATCTGCAGGTCAGTTCACAGCTTTTAAAACTGTCCTTAACAAGGCTTAGCAGATCCCGGAGGGAGCCAGCTGTGGGCCTGTCTGGTTGTCCTACCATGCTGCCTCCCAGCAGAGGAGCTGGCTGCAGAACAGGAGGCACGGGCCTGCGTGAGGTGTGGTAGTCCAGTGGCTACGATGGAGATCATTAACATACTACTTGTCACCACAGGAAAATGAGAAATATTTTTAAATCTGCAAAACTCCCCGGTAAACAGAGGGTTGTTGATAGATTTAACCATCACCCTCTTAAGTATGTGATTTGTTGGCGCGGGACCATTTCCACATGATTTAATTATTCTATTAGAGACATTTCAGATTTACTACATGCCTCTTGGGCCTCCTGCGTTGCGATGTTTATGTCTATTCATGGGGGGTGGATGTGGATGTTTTGTTAGACATTAGCCACAGCCACTTAACAGTTTCCAAATTTTTCAATCAAGGATCTTTCCCCTTCAAAGGAGTGGCCTACATTTATGGAGCGATATAGGAGCGCAATTGACATTCTTAGGATAGCAGTGATTCCTGACCACAGATTCCTGTGGTGTGCAAGCTCTCCCTGTCTGTTTTTGTCTGCCTGTCCCAATGTGTCGGTGGATTTACAGCAGAGTGACAGCACTGTGGTTCCTCTGCCCTCACCATGCGGCAGAGTGGTGTGCCAAGTGGCTTTAGCGCCTTCTCTCATCAACCAGTCTGTCTGACTGGTCCAAACCAGTCTGGCACTCTACATGCTGTTTGCATGTGTTACAGTGTCAGCTGTGTACGTGCCGTGGTGCTCCGGTGTGTGTCGGCCTACAACAAACCACTCTGTGCCAGATGAGGATACACAATGCTGTCTGACAACTTCTTAGCTTTCGCATTGTCACTCCTCGCTGGTCGATATGTGCAAGCGACTTAATCTCTCCAATCAACAAAGAAGCCGCTCCGTCCAATCGGCAGAGAAAAAAGAAACAATCTGTCAGACAGACAATCAATGGTTCCCATCCAATTTATCAGACTGAACACTTGTAGGTGTGTGTGTGTGTGTCTGTATATGTCTGTGAGCTGGTGTTTGTGTCGGCCCAATCAATGGTCTTCATCCTTTTCATTAGGGCCTGAGCATGGTTTTCATTAAAGGGAAACACATTATGCCTTTGGGTATTCACCCAGTGCGTGCGTGAGTCAGAAATGGATGGCAGGACCGCAGCAGCGGATGAAAGGCGGGGGGAGATTTTTATGGCAGAGTTCAGCCATGGCAGACAGAGACTATGGTGCATAATAATCTGTTGTGGTAGCGTTTAGGCTAACTGGGCCTGGTCTCACAAGAGGAGCGCAGAAACCAGCTCACATCCCCACAGCAATAAACACAACACTGGCATTCATTAGGCGAGAGCAGGGCAGGGAGGTTGCAGGTCTCCGATTTGTACATAATGAGAGCAGCATGTGTGTGTTTGCGCACGTGTGTGTATGTGAGTTTCCGAGAGCCTCATTAGCAAGGCATTAGGCTGGCCTTGATACCCGGCAGCCCGCCTTGCTGTAATTGAAACTGATTTTATAATGAACTTCAAGCACAGATCAAACCTGCTGCTCCAAATTACTGAGTGGAATCCCCCCCCCTTTTCATTCCTTCACCGCCGATCTGCCTTCTCAACCCGCCCGTGGTGAGTCGGTTAGCTGGGGACGAGCGAGAGGAGACACAGAGAAATGCGGGGGAGAGAAAAAAATCAAGAGAGGAGGAGAAAGAGTGAAGGAAAGAGCATTGTGGGAATATAACCTGCGAGGTAAAGCGCTGATGGGCAGGACAGGAGGAATGTGCATGATGTAAGCCAGTGTCTCACCCCGGTCTTGTAAAAGATGAATCAGAACACAGTAGAGTTTATTAGCACGACATGATTAAGCACCAATTAGATGTGAAGGGCAGGGAGACTTTTAAAATGTCTTTAGTCATCTGCTGCACAGAGAGAATCTACTGTCTATAAAACCAGCGCACGGCAGAGCTATCTTTCAGCCGTCTCCCTGCCCTCCCATTAGTGCTGCTCACTGGTTATTGGGCTCATACATCACATCAGTCGCTAAGAGAGGTTCCCCTTGCGGAACTTTACAGCTGGAGGGCAAGCTGAAGAGCTCGACAAAACCGTAAAACATGGTAAAAAACTGAGTTGCGAGGGTGAGGCTGAATTATTTACATTTCAAAAGTCAATACGTGGGATGTGTGAGGACTTTTAAAATGACTTAACATATCTCAGTATTTCATGGGTGGTCATTCAATAAGACGAGAACACAAGCGAAGAAGTGTGAACTGCATGTCCAAATTAGGAAATTGAGCACACCACTGCACTAGAAATGGGTCAGGGTTGTTGGGGAACATGGGATCTGTGACTTCCATGCTAGATGGGTATTTATAAACAGACCCCATGGGGAGGAGGAGACCTAGAAACTTGCTGTGTCCTCCCAACTACACACATGCTCCTCGGAAGAACATGCGATGTGACCGCTGGCTCTCTCCCTTCATCCTCCCTTTTTTCTCACCGTGCGTAAATCACGGCGTTGCTGTACCATTTCATGCAGACCTCTGCCAGGAGCATTAAACCCCTGATAAAGTGGGTAAGAGCACTACCTTGAAAAAGTCTAACCATGCATTCCCGGGAATTACAGTGGGCTGATAGCATGTGGGCTGTAAACAGTTAATGCCCAGACAGATGTTGGAGGACTGATAAACCGAGGGAGAGATGTCAGCAAAGCACTCGCATGCGGTTCACAGCCATCTGAGCCGATAAGAGCATGCAGTCTCTGTCTGAAGTTTGCTCTAAGTCTGCATGTGTGTCTCAGTGTGGAGCAAATGGATGGAGGTCTCCCTGCTGGGTGAGGCATGGTGAGAAAAGCAAGCTACAACAGCATATGTACATAAAGCATGCATAATTAAACTCTCTCAACCTTGTTAAACCCCCGCACGAGCATACACAGACATATACATATGGAAACAAATACGCATCTTTAATGCGCATACCCAAACAAATGCCCTGCAGCACCATTCTGCAGAGAACAATGCAGCTGTGGATGTCCCCGCATTTCTCTATTTTCTGTCGGTCTGAACTGACTAACTGGTCAAAATAGTCAGCTAGGTCTGCCTGAGGGACATCCTCTGCACCAATTTAAATCAGATCTGGACTGTGGATTTGACTGATCAGTAAATGTTGATTTGTAAAAAAAAGATGTACTACTTTCATTTAAATGTAGGTGCAATTTTAATCTTACATTATCCACTCGCTTCCCCATTCACCTTGATTTGTTAGAGCTATAAGTGCAAAGTTTCAGGCAAATCTGCTGTACTGACAAAAAAAATGTGTGCAAAGATGATGTTTAATCAAACATTGGTGGCTACGTCGACACATAATTGAAAATTCTTGAGGTAAGAAACTAATGACTTGCATTTACTGGAGAGGGACACTGTTGACAGAACAAAACAGATGTTGAGCTTACATCTCAGCCATGCTGTCTGGCAGGTTGGCTGGGATGGCGGTGAGGCCTTTCCCTCTGCAGTCCACAATGTTGTTACTGCAAGTGCACATGGCAGGGCAGGAGCCTCCACCGACACTGCATGGCTGCAGGCCGGAAGACTCCTGGTGACCTGAAAAGAAAGTCAGAAGAGAGAAAGAAAGACACATTAGAGGTTAAATGGGAGGAAAGTGCAGCGACAAGAGATGTAGCTCCTACAGGTGTTTGAGCACAGGTGGATTTGGTTGGTCTCTGAGCTGGATTACCAGGCGAGATATTGTTTGAAGGAGGGATTTGCGCGGTGACATGGGAGCAACTCTTGCGCTCTTGTGGCGCTCAAACTCTCCCGGTGCTGTTCTGTGGCATCAACTCTTTGTGCTTTACAAACTGAATTGCAAATGAACACGCTTTCCCAGGGACATTCTGACATTGAGAAAAAGAAATGAAACATCCCACTCTTGACTTTATTGTAAAGCTGAACATCCTTGAAAATCAATGGGCAAGAAACTAGGTTATCTATCAAAGGAGCGCCACCGTGTATTGAGAGGAGAAGAAAGACATGAATAATAGAGCTGGAGCCGCGATTGAAGGCCTCCCAATAACACTCATTGATCTCCCCGCAAATTTTCCTCCTGAGTCTGCGTTCTCTGGGTGAAATTGATGCCATTCTGCACATTCAGCGTTACACCACCCCCCACCCACCTCTTCACTTCCATTTGTTCTAAAACACTTCAACTTTTCAATTTGCATACAGAGCACACAACCCATCAGGCTGTCTCTAGATACCTGTTCAAATAGCTGCGGCACTGTCAACGATATGGTGAAGAGCGGGTGCTTGCGCTGCCAGTGCGGCGTGTTTGGTACGTGTGGTATGTGTGTGTGTGTGTGTGTGCGCACAAGATGTGTGTATGGAAGCCTAACCCAGATAAAATGAATAAAACAGACTTTTAAATGGCCTCATTTACACAGCATTACTAATCCGAGTTTCAAACCATGAATATTTGATTACCTTCCTATCTATCGCTCAGCTTGTGCGGAAAATGTTGGCGAGAGAGAGTGAAAGGGGGATAGAGACTCGGGGAGAAGACAGAATGAGTGATGGTGAAAGCCAGTGACAGAGAAAGCTCTCAGAACTCCACTCCCTAAAACAGAAAGAAAGAACACTGCCAAACGGTATGCTTCACCATGAAATTTCTGGCTCCAGCTCGGACCATTTAGCTAATAAGCAGAGTTTCAGGTCAGACTTCACGCATGCGTCCGATCACAATCAGCCGCCTGATGGGCTGTGATGCTTTGACAGATCTGGGAATCGTGTAAACACAACAAATAGCATCAAGAGCCCGGACCAACACTCGCAGAGTTGCTCAATCCCACGTGATCTGAGGCCCTGTGATCTGGGATGGCAGAGCTTTGACAGATCTGGGATCAGGTGTAGGGCAGAGAAGAACTCCCTTCTGATCTAACATGGCATATTTGACAGGGCTGGGATCAGGGAGAGTGCAGAGCACAGCTGGAGCGGCCTTAACAATGACAGCTCCCTGACAGGTATACTTGAGGTGAAGCTGTTTGATGTGCGCCCGTCCCCTGTTCTTCCTGGTGCCGTTTCCCCCATTATCTCTTTCCCATCCTCTGTCTACACCACTCTGTTTCCATCCCGTTCCCCTCGTTTTACTTGCTCTCTCCTTCCCATCACTCTCCTCTCCTCCAGCCGCTCTTTCTGCTCCCTCTCGCTCCTCACTTTCAGCCACCCATATCTCTGCCAATGACTGTCCCTGCAACCCATTACCCCCTGTCCATTTGCTCGCAAGTCTTTACATTTAACCTCACTCCACCTCATTTCTCTCATCATTTTAAAATGTTATGACTGGCTTCATCCCATTTGTCTCTTTCCTCAGATTCCCGCTCAGCACAACAGTTGGGTTCACCGGCTCTCTCCCCTTCTCCCCTATTTATGCAGTCATTTCTTCCCCGTTTCCACCCTGCAAGCAATTTATAACTCATTGCTCATTTCAACCATAATATTTTTACTTCATTTATTATTCCTTGGGCGCAGTAGTTCAGTACAATAGTCATTAATTTTCTGTCATATAAACCTAGATTGGCAAAAGCAGCTTCCAACATTTACTTACCTCTCCAGTAAAAAATCAACGGGAGCAAAGAGGGTTAAAATGTTTTGCTTCATAAAATCACAGCAGAGGCCATTCAGAGTTAAGTCGCTCTAATATAAATTAGAGTCAGAGGATTATGAGTAATTAATGGTAAGTAAGGCTCTTCTTTTTTTTTTTTTTTTACTGATTTTCTCAAAAGGAACTAAGAGGTACATGTTAAACCATGTGTTTCCTGCTATTCACTTTAAAAAAATTGAAATAAACAAAATAAATATTTTTTGATGAGAAAAGCTCAGAAACTGCATCTAGTTATAGAAAGCGGGGGAGAAAAACAGAGAAGAAACACAAATAAGCTGCTGGTCATTAAAAAATAAAAGTAAAAGTCTCTGCTGTGCAAATGTTATTTTTAAAATCCAATTTTCACCCAGATTTTTTAATCAAGTGGAACTACAAAGTAAAAAATTCATTGCTTTTTTTTCTGAAAACAGAGAATAATGAGCCCTAGATTTTGGTTTTGGATTGTACAATTTTAATATGATTTCTAGATTGATGAGAAACAACTGCCGGGAAAAATGTGATATTTTTCCTTGAAGTGAAGCAGTAAATGTGCTACTCTGCTCATTACCGGCAAAAATTTACAATATCGTGGTGCTTTCCAAACGAAAACTGGGAGTGATAGTCAATGAGTCATGGTGCCGCGAGCGCTGCAGAATTTCATCATATTTTGCAACAACTAATCACACACTGTACCCCATTTCCCTTTTTCTGCCTCTCACAACAACAACATGCCTCTCTTTTCCTTCTTCTTCTCTTCCAACTCAGCGCCACCCCGCCCCAAATCCCCCGCAGGTGGCCTGGCCTGGTCACAGCACAAACTAAGCACACAACACACAGCGCTGAATGTTGAAAATATGAAAGAAAAAAAAAAGTATATGTGTGTGTATGTGTGTGCCAGCGAGCCAGTCCCTAATGAGTCCTTCACTGGGAGTTCAACTTCTGGTCACTTCTCCACTCAAGAAGAGTCTGTGTGCATGTGTTTGCATGTGCATGTGTTTGCGTGAATGTATGACTGTGTATTTGCGCACAGAAAGGCAGAAAGGCATACAAAGAAATGAATTTTTCTGTCATCCTGTTGTCCATCTTGTTCAAAACGCGTGACCTATTGAGACTCACAGTCAGTCCTCTACAGCTTTCCAAAAGAAAAGGTAAGACCCCATCAAAATCTCTACATGATGGAAGCTAATATTGGCATGCTGCAAGAAGTGCAACTCCCCATCATGCGAAACATCAACTTTCTGCATCTGTATCCTACCAGACCCCAAACTTTCGCTGACGCCCCCTGTTCCTCTTTCGTAACTGGAATCGTTACACTCCCACGCTTTGAGTCTCTTTCCCTGGGCGATGAATAGTTAATGATCTGTGCTGTCACGCCGTATGGCTGCGTAAAAATCACAACCCATGGAGAGAGATAGAGAGAGAGAGAGACACACACACACCCACAAACATGCACAAGCGTAGACACAAACACCCCTCACAGCTGGTGTTGAGAGTGAGATGGCTTTGTGGGGAGTGAAGGTTCTCATGCTGTTTTTCCATTGTCCTGATATGATAACCCCAATGCACGCCACGCCACGCCCACATGCTCTCTCTTTCTCTCCATCTCTCTCCCACACACACTCACACAGCAAAAGAAAAACAACGAGTTCAAAGCCACAATAATCCTTGCGCGAGGACGTGAGAGGCCCTGAATAATGACGACTGAGGAGAGGGCTACCGCTGTCAGTGGGGCAGCCTTTGCTCCAGCTGTGTGTTTTATATATATGTCACAGCATTTTTCCTGGCACCGTTGCCAGATCCTGAGAGCTGGAGACACATAAAAGGGCCAAAGGAGAGCCATGAGGTTGCCCGAGGGCAGAAGAGCTGTCAGGTGGCTGCCAGGTGAACACACTGACACACAAAAAAACAACGGGGGTAGAGGGAGGAGAATATCTACTAGCGAGGACGGGGAGTTTTTGGCATGAATGATTTGATCAAAGTACCCATGTGCAACAAAAAGACTGCCATTTCATCTCCCCTTGAGATGCTGTACTACTAGCGTTCCCTTTCCACTGAACATGTAAATGACTAAATAAACAATTCACAATACGAAATTCAGTGGCTTTTATGAGATCTCTCTACTAAAGTTTAGTGTAAGAAACTCCACAAGTCTTACCTGAGCAGCTGAATTCGTGTTTCTGTACCTCTGCCACATTAAGACCTCTGAGCTCGGCAGGAGAAGTGCACTGGGTGAACAGACCAATTGTAGGCCTCTGTCTCAGCCACTGGGCCAACCAGGCCAGATGACAGTCACAGTTGAGATTGTTGGAGTGGAGACGGCTGTTAAAGAAGAGAAATAAATCACACGGATGCAATGAAGGATCTTCTCTGCTATCTAAAATACCAAGAGGCTGAGGATGCAAATAGCAGTAAAAGTGTCTATTCTTTCCTAGAACTCATCACATCCGATCCCTGTGGCAAAACACACTAAATGATATGCTACATGGATGATTGTAAATGGCACATTCTAAAAAGGAGGAACACTAAAGAGGACTTCTCTAAACCCAGTACTCCAAACTAGACATTCCTGGAATGCTGTCCAGAATAACTCTTGCTGTGGTGTGGTGGACCTCTGGAGCACGTATGCTTACTCGCAAGCCCATGCGCGGAGACACGTAGTGTACACACAAACAGCTATAATATGACCCCACCGGGAGTGAGGGGGCCCAGAAAGCCACCACAAGAAGTGTGGCCACAACGAGTCACGGCTCCGAGAGTTTCAGCAAGCATAATTGTTTTAATTTGGACATAATTTCAGATTTAGTAATCACATACAAAGCACAATTCACAATAGGCTTCTGGGGCTATTTATGTCTATCTGGGCCAGTTGTTGTGTGTGCTTTGGATGGAGGGGATAATGGCCCCTGGCATTGCTACAGACCCTTCTGTGGTGCTCTGTGGCTATGGCTGCCTCCCAATGCTGCCTGGAATGACAAAACCTATCTACTCCCATTGAGATCATGCACGTTTGGGACTTTCTCTTCTGTGCCTATATGCGCATGGAATTTTTTAATTTTTATTTTAAAGAATACCTGCAGAGAGAGAATTGCAATGAGGTAAGAGTGACTTACAAGGTTCGTAGTTTGGGCATGTGGTTGAAGCTGGAGACAGGGATGCTGCTGATGTTGTTGTTGTTCAGCGTTCTGTTGCAAAGAAAAGAGTGAACAATGTCACATCATCAGCACAATGAATATGCCATTTTTAAAACACATATCTTGCGCTTCAAAAAGAGCGCTGTTGCAACCCTTCTCTTCCGTTCCATCTTTTTGAATCTACCACACCATCTCTTTTCTCTCCATCTCTCTTTGTGGCATCCTGCTGGGAATATAGCACCTCATTCCACACAGATGGGAAGCCCTCGCACCTCCCACACACGTACAGTCATGCATGCAAATACACACGCACGCACACATGCATGCACATACAAGCATGATCACAAGGGCCCCAACTTGTGGTTGTAGAGACATACAATGCACATGTGTACACACACACACACACACACACACACACACACACACTTTCCTCGAACCCTGGGCATCAGCTGCAGTGAGAGAATCAGGTCATTTCAATCAGCCTAATAACCCTTTACCATATTTCAACCTGCTCCCCCTTCTAACGCAACCTGTCCTCCTCCCCCATAAAACCTATACATACAAACCCCATCCCAACCCCCCCACCGCCTCTTACACCATTATGACAACCATATCACTACATCTGCAATCCATCCACGCCATGAAAGCAGCCTTTAATGGCTTTTTTTTTGTTTCCCCACCCCCTAAAAAAAAGCCCTCCAACAAACACGAATTCACAACGCAGTCTTTCACCGTGAAAATAACAAGGCTGTCAAAGTGCCTTTGTCCCCCGGCCCTGCACTGTTAGTCGACATTGTTTCAGGTGGAGAGCTCTAACAGAGGCCTGTGATTATGATTTTTGACAAGGGATGATTAATTGAATGTGTAAAAAAAAAAGCAAAAACTGCATAACATGGTCACTGACGGGTCTAGGCTGGATTGCTCACTTGAATGGGATTTTTGATCGAGACGGTTGGAGCACCCTCGTCAGATAGCCCGCCCAGGGCTGGATGGGGAGTAGATGGAGGTAGGGAAGTGGGCAGGAGGGGGGGTGTTAATGTGATGGAGGGGAACGCTGCTGTCAACTGTGTGGAACAATGAGTTAATGGAGCTTGGTCTCCATGATGCAGGCCCCCTCATGAGGCCCGCGGGGGGTATTTTGGCATAATAACCAAGGCCCATACTAATTAAAGGTGTGCTAGATGTATGTATTAGTTATGGTTATTTGTAGAGCAAAACAATGTCTTAATTTAACTAAGTGCGTTAATGGGATGATTCAGGGTGGGGCTGCATGAATAGCATGATTTGAGATACTTACAGCACTTCTAAGCCTCTCAGAGCTCTGAAGGCTCCATCCTCGATGCAGCTGATGTGGTTTTTGTCCAGCTGACTGCAGAACACAGGAGAGAGAGAGAGGGACTTCGTTACACAAGACATATAACCAATCTTTCCTTCTCCCTGCGGGGTGGTTGTATTCATCAGTACAGTAAGTATTACACTGATGGACCAAAGTAAATCGATACTGGTTTAGTCATCTCAGCTCATGTAACCCCGAGAGTATTAATAGGGGACTTCACTGATTGTTTATCTGCATCGATGCACCTCATAAATCTTTGTGTCCCTGTCTGAATGTTTATATCATCCCACGGAGGATGTAAATCACAGTTGCTACAAGCTTTCTTTGGGGAGTGCGTGTGCGTGCAGGGTAGTTAGTGTACTCCATCAGAGTGATATACTGTCCACTGAGCATGCCAGTGCAGACCAATAAGCACATCATTTTTTAGTCTTACAGAGAGCCATTAACTCGGCCAGATAAAAAAGTTAATATATTGGAATGATACTAAGTTATACTGAATTATACTTAGCTGAGAACTGAGCACAGGTTTTTGAAGTCTACTTGTGGTGGCGTTCTGTATGATTTGCTTTGCTCTGGATAATCTTGATTCACTTATCATCACTGATTTCCCTTCTGTTATAAAATACCAGCACATTGCTTGACAGAAAATATATTAAAAATGATAACTGATTTAAAAAGTAATCTTTTAAAGCAGAAAATCACTATTTCCAGGTTTACAGATATAAACGTTTTCTGATTTTCTTCAACTTCTGTGATAGAAAATCGACTACCTCTGGGTTTTGGACTGTCAGAAAATGAAAAAAAACATTTTAAGACATCATCCTGGGCTCTGGGAACTGATGGGCATGTGTTCGTATTTTCTACCATCCCTGCTGGAGATGCTGAAGCACTCACAGGTTTTTGATGTCTGTAGCTCCTCTGAATGCTTTTCTGGGGATGGACTGGATGAAGTTCTCGCTCAGATCCCTGTGGAGGCAATAGGTAGGCATTAGTTGCGCATAACTTATCATCGAGGATGGCTTGGTTTGGTTTGTTTGGTTCGGCACTGTGTGTGTTCTTCAAACAAGGGCAATACCGCCCTCTTAACGGCATTTGACTTCCAGTATTTAAAGCATGCCTTTCAACCAGCAGAATTCACACTCTATTCAGCGTCACTCCCTCTTTTTACCACACTCGTCGGTGCAGAACAGAAAGCAAAGGGCAATTTTTTTTTCTCTCCAGTGTGTGCCAAAGCCATGAGGTGTGGCACTGCATGGAGAACTCCACTCACAATGGAGTGGTTATTTTACAGTGGCTGTATTATTCACTGTTCACTCATGCTATAATTTGCTCTCTGTGCCTTGACCACGCTCCGGTGCGAGGTTGCCCAACTCACTGCCTGCACACAGACCAACAAACAGGCAGAGACCGACGAGGGGTCCTCGCTGATCCCGTGGGGTGGACTCATTAGGATGCCGCGGAACAAAGAGCATTATCTTTTAGCATTAAGCTGTGTGTGTGAGTCTGACGCTTAACGGTGGGTACAAATTAGGCATTTGAAAAGTGCATGTGTGTGGAAATTAAGAGAGTGACAGAGGGGAGGGTCAGAGAGGGGAGCAGGGAAGGAAAGTGAGTGAAACACAAGTAGCCATAGTTTTAATTAGCCGAGTCTTTTGTCTGTCGTTTAAATGGTGAGCTAACCTCATTCAGAAAGGCTCTGCCCCTCTTCTACACACACACACACACACACACACATTATACAGGGAAACTGTAGGGCGCTGCCAGAGAGGCTCCTGTCTTGAAACACACACACGCATGGAGGGCTCCCACAGCTCGGACAGACGTAAACAGAGTACTTATGGTCGCCCATAGAAAGGCTGAAGCACGACATGGCAATCTATAAAACTGCACAACACAACGGCTCCACGTAAGACTTTGATGACTTCTACTTATTTAATGCTAATGTACACCACAACACGCAGTCCCATGACACATGCAACAAGTATCCACACTTATAAAACCCCATGGGGTAATGTCAAAATGAGTTCCCAAGACTCCCGCGACACATCCGTCTCGCGCAATGTCCCCAGTGGGTCATCCGCTCCAGAATATTCCTTGGAATAAATATTGCGCACACATTGTTTCAGCGGGATACAAAAGAGGGGAGCAAAACACACCACAGTGGTTGCGTTGTGCAATCTAGCTAATGAATGGGTGTTTGTGCCTTTATGGTGCAGCAGAAATTAAAACAGCAGGCCGCTGCAAAAGAACCACAATTAAGAATGGAATTTGTGCGTTTTCTATTTTGCTGTTTGAATATATTAAATCCAAGGCATCTGTTGAGCTTTTACCAAAATAAAAAGATTGCTTAAACATGCTCATTTCAGTATTCACAGAGCATGATTTCACGTACACAGTGAATGGCCTTATATAGATTAAGCTGTATGTTGGCAGTCGATTGTAACTTGTTGGGTCTTGCCCCATCTTTACAGTCTCACCCCATTAGAAGATGGCTGTGTACTTAATGTGACATGACACCGCGTGGAGGTGGCTATAAAATGAGCTTTACAACTTGGATAAACTAATAAATAAGCTGTCCAATTATCTTAACTGAATCACATTTCAACACCGTAGATGGCGGCTTTGTCTGGCTGTGATCCTCAACAAAAATGCAACGTGCATGCACAGATGTGTAGATGAAACACACACGTCGCTGGCACGTGTTCAGAGAGTATAAATATTCCATCTAAAGTCACATTCTAATTTTATCATCTGAGGTTTTTCTGCATTTTATTTCCTCAGCAGATCTGCATAACATCTGCTTCCACAGAGAGATTCAGGGCAACACAGTTAGCAGGCAATTTAGACAATTACACAACAATAATCTATCTGTCCTGTCAGTCTGCCACATTTTGCAGGATCATATCCCGAACATCAAACCGGCTTCATGTCTCCTCACCAGCAGGCATGGGAGCCAGAACAGTTGTGCTCTCTCCAGCTCCTTTGTTGTTCACTTGGCAAAACAGCCTAAGTGCAGAGTTGAAAGCTGAGTCAGTCTGGCACCCGGGCTATATTGGTGCCTCTTATCAAGGCGGCTCCATGCGAGAGGAATGCTTTTGGTCTACCTGGCCGCGCACTCTATCTGATCACTAATTAGTCCTTTCACCTTCTCCTCACCTTCCTGCAACAAACACCACTGATGCGCACGGAGACACCGTTGTGCTGCACTGCAGACGCACCGTTAGTACCTCTCCCCTCGGACATCTGTCTGCATGTGTGTGTGTGTGTTCACTCCCTGGTTACAATGAGAAACGATAACAGATTGCTGTGCTAGGACGGCACCACTGGAGTGCCACAGGCTACAGTACGGTAGGTGCAAACAGAGAAAGAGAGACAGAGAAAAGGAGAGATGGAGACAGGCATGAGGAGCTGGATGAAGCTGGAAGACTCAGAGAATATGAATACAATGCTATGTGTGTAAGTAGTAAAATGAAAGCTCTAGGGTGGAATCCGCACACTAAAACCCCCATAATCCTATTAGCACGCTATAACACGATTGGCTGGAGTGATCTATATGCTCCCACTTATGGTGCTGTTTGATTGGATTAGATGCTGAGGTCGTGGGAGGTCGCTTTGTAACTGTAGGTCTGTTCTGGGACAATGTGTGCCCAAAAAAAAGCCCCATGACAACCCTAAATGATGTTATCTATCGTGCCAGAAAGTCTGCCTTTCTCTCATTTACTTATATTGCCTTTCTCCCTCTGCCTGGTTTGTTCTCTCCTCTGTCACATATAACAGAATAATCACAGTGGTCATGGTTTAGAGTCTGCAGTCTTCTGTGTCCTTTAAGGATTTATCGACGGGTTCGACTCCTACGGGAGCCAGAGCGATATTAAATTTAGCAACGCTACATTTCTGCATTTACACATTCTTAAAACGGCAAACAGGACATTTCTGTGGGAGACCATGCTGTATTTTACATAGTCTGTGGTTGCCCCTCACTGGTATTTTCTAAGCTCAGCCCCGGCTGCGTTGGCTCCAAGATATTTGACATTTCTGATTAGTTTGGAAGCAGATTTTCAGGGAAGCACTGATCCCTTCAAAAACAGACATGATTATGTGAGAACAGTCACCACAAAGAGGGATATTGGCCACCATGGTCTCCATCACTAAGTAATGACAGTAAATCTAATGTTACAGCCCTTCAGCAAATACCACCACAGTGCATCACTTTAAAAGCAGCCCGAACCCAGTTAACAAGCAAACTGGCATTGTGAGAAATGAAAACAGTTTCCTTTCTCTTTGTCCTTTGTTTCGCTGTCAAATCACTCTGCCTTTGAGCGTCCGGCTAATACACACTTTCCCAAAATGAGAATCGGTATATTGCCCTCAGACATTCGCTAACCTCAAGGTCATCAGATTGTGAGGAGCAGAGAGGCAGACAAAGTTGAGTTTCAGAGGAAGGGCTGCAGGTCATAACCTCCAGACTTCACTTCACTTGCTCAGGCTTAAAGGATTCATGGAAACCGTCAGAGCCACGCCACACTCTCCACTGCCCAGACTCCTTCCATGCACTCATTACAATGCTATGAAGACCGTCCTGAGGCATGGCAGCGGCACTCCAGCCCCGCTCCTGGCCTCCAGGCATCTCTGTAATGATGTCAGACCTGCGACTTTTTGTTTCCTTATTTCCTGCACACAGCATGCCCGCCAGTCATTTTTCATTACAGGTGTGTGAACCAATGCCTGAGTGAACAAAAGTGAGTGTGGCTACGTCAGTGTTCAAACAGCCTAGACCTGGTATAGATTTACCTTAATGCACTACATGCTTTGGAGTGGGCAGTTAGTTCATTAATGTAGCCTGGCTCTCTTTAGGTGACGTTGCTCACAGTTCATTTCCATTGTAGCCCTAATGATGAGGTAACACACATGTTTTCAGGTGTGTCCTCGCCGTGTGAGCTGCGGCCCCCTAACACGCTGCGGTCAGGACTTTTTAAGGCCTCACTTGTACAAGACCTCAAACAATGGTATCGTTTAGTCAGTGTAAAGTGCTCTGACAATAAACTCGGCTACTGATATGCCTATTTACAAGAATCCCCGCAGAGTCTATATCTGAAATAATTAGCTATGTTATCAGACATAGCTCAAGGCGCCTGGTCTGGAGATTAGCCGCACGCTGAAGGTAATGTCTGGTTCCTGTCTGATTCACATCATTAACCTCTGATCTCTATCTCAGTACACTGCACTAATACTGTACACAACTGCATAACACAAATACTCACTGTGGCCACGTCGCCGATGCAATATTAACCCCGCCAATCAAAAAAAAAAAAAAAAAAAGCATGCTAGAGAAATCAGCATAGTTTTAATGCCTATGATAATCACACTTTTATTCTTTTTTATCTTTATTTCTGACAGCAAAAGGAGTTACTGGGGATGCTGTAATGGCTCAGTCACCTCAGGAAAAGACAGCCACTCGTGGTTAAAACCTCCAGAGCTTCAGGCTCCAAAGTGCGGTCCTCTGTGGGTAACTAATATGCAACTTCTAATGCACAAATGAAAAAATTGAACGTAGACACATGAGCACACTTGCCTACTTTCGAAACACAAACAATTGCCTCTTTCATATCCTAAAGATTTCATAACATCTGCCTCTACAGTCGGCTGACAACGGCGGTCGACACAGGGGATCATAAATCAGACGGGATGGTGCGATGCTCTGATGTCTTGGTTTTAAAGGTTTCACAGAGGGGAAAACACACTGCCATTTAAGGATTTATGTGGAGGTCTGCAACACAGTCTCTCCGTCAGAGACCCCCCCCCCACCCCCCTTTACACCAAATGTTCACTGTTGTCACTTTCTTTTTCCTTCTCTCTGTCTTTGTTTGCACTTCTCTGGTAAACTAACTCTGGTATTAGTCATGAAGATTAATTTCTCTTTAAATGTTTTTCCAAAATACTTGCATAACATGTCATGCCATCTATCACAAAACTACTGCTAAATGTGGCATACTAATGCTCAAGAGAGGATACTTTTTTTTGCTTTTAGTGTTTTTGCATTTCAAAAGCAAAGAAAAATGACCTGAAAGTGCTGGAAAGAAATCTTTCAACAATTATCTGACACTTTATCCACAGTAGTGCGGACATGAAGCTTTCCTGTTGCTGCTTTCATAGTCTCTCACCTGTATTTCATCACCCGGTCTTTTCAGTTCGTCTCTCATTACATTGTACTTTTACACATTTAGAGATCTATATACAGTCAAGCTAGGAAAACATTTTAACACTGTCTTAAAAAAAACATGGGAACCATACCCTGTAATAAAAACTCAACAACTCCATTTGTGACTGATTAGATTTCATACTGATAAATAACTGCTGATCCTGCGAGAAGTGCCTGAATAGTGCTTGCATATGTGTCCATTTAAGTGCATTTATTTTAGTGTGTATATATCTAAAATAGAGTGTTTGTTTTCTTGATTTCTTGACTCGACTGCATGATAACAAAATGTTTATCCCTGCCAAATGCTCTTAATTTTATTTGTCCATTTAAAGAGGGAGAAAAGACAGAAAGACAGAGAGGGAATGTGTCTGATTACTTACTCATTAAGAGAGTTAATGAGGTGTGTTAGGGCTGTTAAAAGAATGGCAGTGTGCTGCCACTAACTGCTAACTACTTTCTTCCTCTCTGCACGGTAAAAACCCACAAGTAGACACACACATAAACAACCCCACACATAAACTGTGGGCTTTCAGAAAGAAGTGGCTGGACGTGGAAATATACCGACAAATGACTCGAGGTACTTCAAATAAAAAGAGCAATACATTCAAATAAACAAATCAAACCCAAAATGCACAAACTGTTTATGTCCACGTCCACATTTTGCCTTGATCTGTGTCACAGGTTCCTAAACTGCTCATATTAGTACTTCATGCTGCAGCAGCTGCAGCTCTAATGAAATGAAAAAAGAGAAAACACAGGTCTATAAACAGAGCTGTAAAATCAAGACTCTGTGTTCAGTCCGACTACCAGTCACAAAAATTACATTGACAGGAACTTGACCATCAAAAGCTCAGCTCAGTCTGTCAGTAACACCAGTGGGCTGGAGCAGGTAGGGGAAGATGATGGCTCAATCTCACACTAAGGGTAGAAATGGAGCCATTAGCTCTGTCACTGAAGAAGCTATGGCCTTGAACAAACAATTGGGAAGCAATGACAGAAAAAAAAGAGGATGGCGGTAATGGAGGTAAATGTTATTTCTTGATTAAGGTGGTTCCTAGGCATTGAAGAGGTATTATAAAAGGTCCACTTGAAATGCAAAAAAAAGTTATGTTAACATGCTGCATTTATGTGCAGACATATCTTTGGTTGAGGTGCAGAGAACTGCAGAAGACGGCGAACATGCAGTGTCAGGCAGATGAAAAAAGAGGGAAGGTGTTAAGAGTAAGGGATAACATAAAGAGAATGAGGTGAGAAGGAGTATGGATCGAGGCTCCAGGGCCTTTGGGTGCTTGCCAAAACACAGGCATGTATATGAGTGTGTATTTGTGTGGCCCCGGAGAGAGTGACTGAGTGTTTCTGTGTGCGGTCAAGAGTATCTGCGCCTTCCTTTTCACCCTCATGTGCCCCCCCCCCATCCTTCTCTCTCCACACCTTCACATTATGCTGTCTTTGTGGCTAAAATAAATGATAAACATGCCTCCGAGATGCATCTCCCCTCACTTTCTCTCTCCTGCCTATACCCTCAGCTTTCCGTACCTCCGTGCAGCAGTCCGTGCAAACCTGGACAAGAGAGCCAGACACCACCACTATCATCATCATCCTGATTACCATTATCATCTGGAGGTCAAAACACAGTCTTAAAAATAAAATCCCTCAATCGAGTTCACGGAAATTATCATGCGCGGGTGCACGGATATAGCACACGCGAGCACGCACAGCGTGTAAGGTGTTTCTTTGGTCCCTTTGTGGAGGAGATGAGAGGAGGAGAGAGCTGGATGGGGCTCAGTGGGAGGAGGACTTGATAAGCAGGGAAGGAGAAACTGCTGCTTTTATGAAGAGAGGAATAAACAGGCTGCTTTAGCAATACTCTCACACAAAAAACCCAGGAGAGACAGTCTCCTTCTCCCTCTCTGTCTCCACTCTAGTACTAAATATAGGCTCTACAAAGAATCCTAATGAAAAACAAACACACTGTTCTGATACCGAATGCAGCATAATTCAAGAGCATCTGTTTGTCTTTGTAGATTTTCTTTTTTTTTCGTCTGAAAGCTAATGTCAACACCGGCCCACCAAAACTAGAACAAACTGCCAGGGAAAATCTGCATGTCACTTCACTGAAGTCTCCATTTCTTCCTTAGCGTCGCTTTCTCTATTTATTTCTATGGACTTCAGGAAATAAGTCATCAAGCAGCATTTTCTCATTTCCAGCAGACCCCTTGGAGTCTTATAGCTGAGTGCTCATTTATATATTTAACCCTCTAACGTCTCGCGCTTCTTTACATGCTGAAAGAGGAGAAAGGAGGCCATCTGGAGAGGGTCTGTGATTTATTCTGATGTTGAAAAACACAGCTAGCATAACACCCTCTGTCTCTCGCTCTCATAACACATACACACACACATGTCCACAAAAACGTCTTCCTTTTGATGGGACCTAAAGGGGATTTCATGGATGGACTCCGCTCTAATCATCTACAGCTCACCAACCAATGAGAAACACACAGCGCTCCCAGACTGGAACACTCAACAACCACCAAGAGAAAACACAATGTCAGTGAAACTTATCAAGCCCACATGAGGGCTGACAGACACACACACACACATATATAGAGAATCAAGACAGAGCTAGTTTAACTGCTGCCCACATCTCTTCTTTCACTGTAAATGATTCATGATGTCTGTGTGTGTTTGTAGACTTAAAATTCCCATATGAGCGCATACATTTGGCTGTGAGCTTTGCCGCCACCCGGAAAGCAAATGAAAGAGTTAACATGGCGAAGAAAGAAGAAGGGAGAAAATCTATCCTTTCTCCCAGCTCTCGATTCACCCTAATTTCCGCCCCCCCCCCACCACCACCATTATATCTACTTGTGTTTCTCAGTGTGGCCAAGCCTTTCATCGGCAGTCAAGCTGAGTGATGGAGCAGGGCTGAGTGGCATCGATCATGACAAACGCTCACAGGCGCTATCAACTGACGGCGGGGCGACAGTGCCGCTTCGCACAGGGGGACACGGCCCAAGACCAAGTCCATCCATCATGCCGTCTACCTGCTGGACAACAGAAGAGGAGTGTGAGAGGAGCAGAGAGGAAAGGAGACAAGGTGATGGGAAAACACTTCTCTCAACAGGTCCAGTATCACTGCCATTACCTATCCATGCATTCGCCTGCGGGCTCACACCCAGCCAGAAATAATCAGCTTCATCTCCAAATGTAACCTGGAAATCATTTTGCTTAGATTGAACTAATGTTTTACACTGAGTCGTGACAGGAGTAAAAGGGAAGGAGACATTTTAAAAGACAACAAAGCCACTCTGGGTGGCTGCTCTTACCCTTTTTCCCTCTCTCTCTCTCTCACATACACACACACACTGTGTGGTCTTACTAAACTAGTTAAAGATGCCTCTTTGTGAAGGGCTTGCTACCTATAAAGTGGAAAACTGATCCCGAAGATCAGATGACAGCTTTTCCTGGAAGAAAAGCACTGGTCTGAGGTCAGTGTTATTGAGCCGCTATGATGATGGATCCACCATACCTAACCACAGGCGGCCGACACCAGATCACAGGACTGTCACTAACAGACACAGTCAGGAGCTACCTCAATCAACACGTGAACTGAACACACTTCGAGACACCTAATCGACTCCATGCACTTTGTAGAGTTTAAAAAAAAAACCCCACACACACGAAACACAGGGAGTAGGAGATCTGATGTACGCTGACCAAAATGAACCCCAGCATAGATCATCTTTTCGCTTCCTCTGCCTTCCTCTCTTTGAGGAGCTTGTACACAGCCTCCTCCATTCTCCAGACTCACTGTAATCGAGAGTGAAACCTCCCAGTCATTACTTTAAGCTCTCAGAGTTGCTGTCACACATGGAAAGTATCAGGCCAGAGGAGAGGAGAGGAGAGGAGAGGAGAGGACTCAGCCAGAGGGAAGGTGAGCAGAGTAGCTACCTTTAAATCGTGCCTGCTCTCTGCCCAAATCCCTTTGAAAGCTAGACCTAAAAACAGCCCGAAGGTACCTGCCTAGATTTACACAGTCAAGGACACCTAGTCTAAATAGAAGAACTCATTAGTAGGATAAAAACATACATGATTTCCCTTAGACTGAAATCAGTATTTTTGGATATAGAATTACTTCACTAAACTTTTAACCACTTTCTCTTTTCTTTTCCCAAAATGTGTTAAAATATATACATCTTCATGGTTTGCACTGATGTAAATATGCAGTACATTTGTGCGATTTTTCTGTAGGTCCACATTGCACTGAGTGGGAGATGTAGTCGTCCCATAGGAGAGACGAGAGAGGTGAAGTGATGAAACAATAAAGGCTGCAGGCTCCTTCCTCGGTTACCTATGCTGCCTCCTGTTCACCATGATGTATGAGACAGGTGCATTGTGGCTGACGTCAAGTCAACAACTCACCCCGGGCATGTATCACCTTATCTTTACCGGGACGCACTCACACGCGCACAACAAACACACCCTCTGAGGCACATACATCCAGTGCTTTCACTCCCACACGCACACACACACACACTAACACACACGTTATCTCAATGCAGCAAGAGAGCAATGTAATCAGCGATGAGCCAGGCCAAGCTCATCCTCCGTATCTCTGCACTCAGTCCTTCACAAGATACACAATATAGGTGGTTAGCTGAAGACAAAAGCAGCTGCGGCACACAACACTTTGTCACGCACTGACGGTGGAATTAGACTCGTGCATCACAGTGTTGCACGGCTTCTTACGACATAGGAATTCATTTGTAGCCACGTGTAAGATTTCACCTGTTGATAGCACCATCGCAACGCTATCAGGCATCACGTTATCAGGCTGTATTGTGCTTTGTTTATATTTCCCAAAGTGGCTTCTCACTGTCTTTCATGTACTTTGTGATATAGAAGTTTGCCTCAAGACTGCTGCCTTGGAATCATTAACAGCTTTGTAATCATGTTTCCATTTTTTTCTCTCACTTTCCGGCCTCGGCTGACAACTGTTTTCATTATCGCATAATGTGCCAAGTATTTTCTCAACTGCCTAATAAAAATGGCTTTTTCCTAGTTTCCAGAACCCAAGTTGACATTTTCAAATTGCACGATTTGTTTGAGTCCAATACCCGAAGATGTTCTGTTATCATCATAGAGGAATAAGAAAATAACATATTTTCACATGTGAGGAGCTGGAATCAGTGAACCTTTGTTTAAAACATGACAATTATTGATTAGCAAAATAGTTGCAGATGTGTTTTTGTTTATTAACTAATCATTTCAGCTCTAGTCCATTTTGTTAGCAAAAATAAATGAGAAGATGTTGTTCAGTGGAAATGACTCCACCAGTTGTGTGTTAATGAAAAGAAAAAAAGTTTCCTTCAACTTGCCTTGTCACTATAAACCTTAAAGAGAAATAACAAGCAGTCAAAGCTGACTAATCACAGTTCTTCTGGTCATAACGTGACATCTCTGTAACTGCCATAGACTGTGCAGTTACATTGAATTACAGCTGAACAAATTTCACTGAGGTATGTTTTTCAAATAGGAAGAAGAAGATTTAAAGCAAAATGAGGGAAAACCCTGCTGATGCCCAGAACATGTATAAAGGGTTTCTACAAAACAGTGTGTGCTGAGGACTGTTCGGGGACTCTATCTGCTCAACCAGACTGCACTCTGCATCCCAGACACACTATTACATAAATAAAGAGGTAAAGGTTAACCACTGGTCGGCAGGCACTTTGTGTTTGTGTTTGTGAACAGGTTTGTGGAGGCGACTTTTCCTTCCTGTGACAGGTGTGTGTACAAGTCAGAGGTCAGTAAAGGCATTCATGGAGCTATGAATAAATAACTGCAGGGTCTCTGAGACTATAGAAATCTTTCATGAATATTTCATGAGGCTGTCAGGAAGGCAAACGGGTAAACTCACTCTGGCGTCAGTGCTTACTAACTAACACACAGAAATTTTGAAACTATGTATAAGCTCTTTATTTGAGTCCAACTGCCAAATGATGAGCCTTTTTGCTATTTTTTAAAATGCTTTCATCTGATTGATTCTGTCTTTCTTTTAATAATTGTTTGGTCTTTTAAATGTTCATTTCAAATTATATCTGTGCCTTCTGACACTTTTGTCTTCTTCATGATTAATCTTTAGTTTCAGCAACTTATGCCTCCTCTTGTCTGCAAGTCAGTTTGTTTATTTTTAATGCCATTTGCATTGATGTTAATGTTTTTGGGAGCTATGGCCACTACGATTTCAGAGAGAAAACTGGGAGTTAAAATAAAAAATGCAATGAAAGTGAATCAAAGCCTCTGGGCTTTCATTTTCTACTTCTCTTTCTATCACTGCTGCTTAATTAACTTCACTGAATAAAGAAAGTCATTCCACAAGAGCTAACGGCCTAATACTTTTCAGATTCAATTTCACTGAGGCAGCCAGTCAAAACCCCAACACTAGTCAGCGTGTGTGTGTCTGTGTGTGTGTGCAATCCTAATGTCGGGATGGGTCCAAACTAGAGGTGCAAGGCCAGAAATTGCAGAGGTGCTGGTTGCTAGGAGACAAAAGGTACCCAGCTGGAATTGTGACTAAGCCTTGAGGGTACTGTATGTGTGTGTGTTTGCAAGCATGCACATTTGTGTGTGTGTGTGTTCTGTTTGTGAGAGCAAGACTGAGGCTGGCAGAGGAAGGGAAGGACAATGGAGTTGGTCCCAGCTGTGCTGCAGTGGGTGGGAGTCGTCCTGAGAAAAAGAGCTTAACAATGGACATCAGTGACTGCTCTGGATGTTTACTCTGTCCTCCACACTGCTCTGGAATACCTTCATCCACCCACACTGACAGCCCACATACGACGAAGGCAGGGGAGCGAGTGAAGCGAACCTTGCAACTACCGCATAATGACAGACAAAGACAACTATTTCAGCTTGTGGATATAGATGATCTGCTACTGTGACCAGCAAGACGTTTACAATCATTCTTCGTAGTATTATGGCAGACCTCAACGTGAACAGTTTTTATTGGAACTATTTCTTTGGGAAAAGTAGTCCAATAAAAATTGTTCAAAGTGAGGTCTGTGGATTATCCAGTGACACGGTTTCTGGAAAAACACGTGGTTCTTATGTAATTTTTCATTGCTTTGACTCGCATAAATGAAATTCACCTCCTTTGATTTCAATCTCAAAACCTCAGCGAATAAAGCCAAAACTACATACATGGTGTGATGCCATAAAGTCAAAGTGAGGAACTATTTTTCAAATAATTTAATTCGACTGCTCTTTGAGGACAAAAACTCTGTTTGCCTCTTTAATTCATTAGGCTATGTGATATTACCCACTTGCATTCCTTAAAATATTTTAGAAGTGTCACATGTGGCCTCAAGGTGTGTTCCTTAATGAGTGACCTGGAGCAGCAGATGTGATCTGCAATGCTCAGGAGGTAAAGATGAGGCCTGAGCTTTCAGGGTTAATGAACCCTTGCAGAGGTTCAGCCGTAGGAATGGATTATTACCACCAGGGCCAAATACACACACACACCCACCCACAAACCCACACACACACACACACACACACACACACACACACACACACACACACACACACACACACACACACACA
>JBAJHX010000033.1:11492681-11517204 GCA_037176925.1 Amniataba percoides | reverse complement strand
ACACACACACACACACACACACACACACACACACACACACACACACACACACACACACACACACCTCTCTCTCTCTCAGTAGCACCTCACTAATACCACCACCACCTCGATCGCTACCTCTCATTTTCACTCACAGCTCATCTAAAATGGCATCGCTTCATTTACCGGCGGTAGAAAGTAAAAGGTCAGGTTTTGTCTGGATGGAAGGCAGCCGTATCTCCTGAGAAGAAGGTTGCCTTTCCTGAGTAAAGTAATGATATGTTAGGACAGCCCGCACAGCAAACACAGGAACCGTGAGTCAGCGCCACACACTGTTTGGTTACAAAATTCGGGGCTTCTGTCGTGCCCGGGCCTGCGGGGATACCGGGGGTAAATCCTCTCCCTGCCCCACTGCTTCCTCCCATTAGAATCTGCCCAAATCCTGCCTTTATCACTGTGTTTGCTCTGCTGAGCTCACTAATGCTCTCCAGCCTCTCTCGCAAGGTAGGTGTTTATATGCATGTGTGTGTGTGTGTGTGCGTGTGTGTGTTTGCTTTGGCCTGCACAGTAATGCTTCCCATCCCTTCACCATCAACATGGATGGAATGCAAAGTGTAATGAGTGTAATGTGATGAAGGCCTGAGAGAGGGAACACACACTTAGAGGCTCACAGGACAGACGTGTTCCTGGAAAGGGGAGCAACAGTATAGTTCTCTAACTCTAGTATAGCCATAGATGATGCGTGTGCACGTGAGATTATGTGTGTGTGTGTGTGCAGAGTTGTAAACAAGCACTTCTCATGAAGTGGAGATGGTCTACGGAGAGCTGCTCTCATTTCAAACATCATTTATTTATTAGCCCCCCGTGTGGGACATACGCACACACAGTCACACATGCGCACGCAGTGACAGAAATTTTGCAGTTTATTCCATCACGCACCAGCGATCAACCTCATTCCCTCATCCTTTTTCTTTCCGCCCCCTCCCTCAGTCCTTCCCTCCTTCCTCCCTAGAAATCGATGGAGTGTTTTGTCAACCAATGCTGCTGTTTCGTGCAATATTCATCTGAAGAAAAAAAAAAAGCTCATCTCACACTCAATGAATTTTCATAAACTCTGTTAGGCGCTGATTGGTAAATAAAAGGCCTACAGGCTTGACACACATGCACGTTAGACCACGCACACACGCACACCAACAACCCCATTATCCAAGCTTCAGGCGAGGGCTTTGTCTCGTACCGTTGGAATCTGACAGTGATTTATGGAGAAGGGGAGTCACACTACACCCTGATACACACAGCAACACAAAGCAAGGTTACTGGCCCAAACACGGGTACAAAGAAAGGTTACCACTCCACCAACAAAGCCACACTGACAGCAGTGCATGCTGCGGACCGGGGTCAACACCACATCAATGCAGCCCGATGGATGAATTCAGCCGACCCACTAAATGAATGCACTGGCCGCTTTCAATAACTTGTTTTGATGAATTCCATGAATATGAATCTCTCTGCAGCCTCACTCAATGATTCCTTAATGACTCTTCCGGAAACTCTCCCGGTGTCACGCTGGGTCCAAGTTTACGTGCCAGTTTGTGGAGTCATTTTCTGCTGCATTACCACTGCGGTTTTGTCTGAGCGGTGAACCCCGAGAGGTCAGACACACCCTGCCTCTCAGCACAGGTATGTCCTCCGCCATGCCAGGCTTTCTTATTTTTCCTTCTGCGAGGGCATGTTGGATCCTCTTTATATCTGCTATCAGTTACAGCTCAGGTGAGGACAGCACATTCCTCTCGACTCATAATGAGCGCTGAGAACACAAGGCAGCGATTTAGCTGGTAATCTGCAACAATTTCAGCCTCACGGGTCGGTTTTGGAACACACACATGCAGACACTGCAGGGGGAAAACTGATTCCCGAGGGAATACTTTTCTCTACACGGCAACCACAGAGCTTTTTGTGCAGTGCGTTGCAAAATCCACTCTGGGAGCTAGTTTGCTGCTACTCACATTCTTCGGCGGGACAGAACAGAAAGCTGTGATACGCTGTCTTGTACTGTCAGCAGGAGCTAGACAGACAGATGAGGGTCAGAACGAAGAGGAAAAGTTGTCTCATGTGTTGAAAAGTTGACGGATGACTCACAGACTCAAAACACGGACAGTGAGTCATCAGTAATAAGGCTTAATTTGGGGGTAAAACACTCATTGCTGGTTTTGCTCTGAGGGCTCAGGGATGCACCGCAGAACCTAATGATATCAGAAAACAAGGATCTGCAGCTAATCACGCAGTCACATGGACCATATAGACAGTGCTGCAGAGGCACAAATAGAGAGAGAGAAAGAGGAGAGGAGAGAGGAATAGAGGCGACGGTGGGCCTCATTTGAATAAGAGTTCATTTTCTAAAAATGTTCCTCTCCGTTTTGCTCATTTCACCACTCGTCTGCTCTTGACGAGTGCTTCAGCTTTGGCAACAATAGCATAGGTTTGTGTGTGTGAGTGTGTGTGTGTGTGTGTGTGTGTGTGTGTGGTAGAGGTTTCTGAAAGCCACTCTAGGACCCTCCTAGGCCGGCCACGGCCAGCTTGACGATTGAGGATCGGAATTCAGGATAGCGTTTGACAAAGAGGCTCTCCCCTGGTGTGTGTTTTACAGAATGAGAGAAACGCATAGTGTTGATGGAGAGAAAGAGTGTGTGTGAGAGAGAGAAAGAGAGAGGGAGAGAGATGAAAGAGAGAGCAGGTGTGAGTGCCTGAAACAGCACTGACAACTCAAAGACAGTAGTCTATTCAGCGCAGCGTAATTGGCGTTACAGTGGCTGCTTGTTTCTTTAATTTCCTCTTTAGAGCGATACGGCAGCTCTTGTGTTACACATTAATTATGTTTTCTGGGATCCCCTCTCCACCCCTCCCCCTCCCTGTTGACTGACAACTCGGCTGCCTCCTGGCCCAGCCTGGCTCGGAGCAGGGGAGTGGGTGACTGAATAGGCTAATAAATGGTGAAGGAGGGGTTGGTCACACCCCACCCTATTGTACCAGCGCTGTCACGCCTGACCCTTAACCAAACACACACCACACACACACACACACACACACACACAAATACACACACAAACTCCCAAGCACTTTGATGGCTAACAATGTGCGCATACAAGCTCGCTTGTAGTCACACATACACATGCGCACACACCTTCACATCACCTCTGTCAGGCTTGACCCCATACCAAATACCCAGGCTCCCCCCGTATCCAAGGTGACCAAATGAGGCCCCAGCTATCGCCTAGCAACCAGGGAACAATGAGCTCCAAGGAGACGGAATGGCTTGAGCAAAGGGCAGGCTATTCTCTGGAGATGGAGGGAGGGATGGAGGGATGGGAGCCGAGGTGGAGAGAGGAGGGGACGAGGGGTGATGGGAATGGTGTTAGGACACATCTTTAACCATGTCACAAAGAGGGTGCCTGCCTGGGAAACAAGGCTGTGCTTCTCTAACCCCGCTGGACGTCTCCGTTCAACTCTGCTCCGCTCAGCTCGTCTCACTCTCACAACTTGGAAAAAAAACCCAAAACAGTCTGACTTATATGTTTGTTTTTTTTCGCTACCCCAGCCTCCCCTCCACATTAAGTATGAGGGGAGGCCAAATAAAGGCAGAGAAGAAAAAAGCTGGGGAAAATAAAATATTACGTAATCTGCTGTTCCATTCTGTACAACAGAGACATCTGTCAAACATAGAAAATACATTGTTAAGCTATGCAGACTAACCCAGGACTGACAGCACTCTGACAACTTCCACATTCCCTACAATCAGCAGAGGAGACTTTTAACTAATTTGATTGTTGACACCGACATCCCGAAGCTCTGACTTTACTCACACTGTGAAAGAAACTTTTATCTCTTTGTCCTTGGAGGAGCGAGGGTGTTAACACAGATGCATCACCATCTTTCAGGTTTCTAAATCCAGAAACACAGGTAAGAAGGTGAATGAGGGTGAGATTGCCAAGGGGCCAAACGCAGTACAACAACACTTTGCCAATTCAGTCTCCATAGAAACTATTTGGCGCTGTACTATAAAAAGACAAAGGAATGAGTGAGAAGTCAGTGAAAAGTCAGACCTGCCCAGATGACTGTCTCATGGTGTGAAGAGTTAAGGGAGTTATTTATCACATACCCATCTTTATTTTGGCTTCTGCCATTATCTCCTGCCAAAGTCTGATAACTGTGGAAAGTCCTAAAAGTGAAATTCCAGTGCAACCTCCAAACCAAAATCAAACCCTTTTTACCATTTAACTCATGAGAAAGAGTTCAGTGCGAGGAGAGGAAAGAGACAGGAAATAAAATGGGTGTACTGAGTGTTGAGGAAGTGTGGAGGGCTGCCGGACACAAGTCTGTTAGCTTGTTCACGTGAAAACTCTTTGTTAGCCATGAATGGCTTCCTCTCTTTTACAACAGCTTTATGAAGTGAAACCTGGGCATATCCCCCTGTGCCCCGAGTGCATACTGCACACACACTCACAGAAAACCTTTTCTTTCTTTTGCACAAACTTGTAGAAGTATGGCACGAGAACATACTACTTTTCTGTTTTATTCCAGCACAAGTTCAATATCTTTGGATCTGGAACTGTTGGTCTGAAAAAAAAACCAACCTATCTGAAGACGTCACCTTGGGCTCTGTGAAAACTATAGTTGATACAACAATGAAAGTAAGTATTTGTTGCATCCTTATCACGCACAAACAAAGCATCTGTTCTATGAAGTGGCAGGGAAATGGCCTAATCTACAAGTCAGAGGTAATCCCTGTCTGTGGGCCTAATGAAGGTGTCAGGGGGAGGGAGCAATAATGATGTGTGGCTATGCGTTACGGATTAATAGACACACACACGCACGCACGCACGCACGCACGCACGCACGCACACACACACACACACACACACACACACACAGACAGACAGACATTGGCTTAGATTGGCTGTAGAGGACTTAACAGGGGTTGGCGAGGAGGATTTAAGGAGTGGCGACGCTCCTTCTGGGCAAAGTCAAATAAAAGAGCATCAGACTTTGTTCAAATATCCCTCTGTCGCTTTGTCTTTCTCCCTGGACTTATTCAGATGGCAATTTTATGAAGTGTTGACACACTCAGAGAGCAAGAGGAGAGCAGTAATAGAAAATGTTATATGAGTTTGTGTGTCTGCCATTGATTTCTGGCCTATGTTGTTGCCCCGCTTAAAGTATCTGACCTTCTGTGGCCTGTAAATATCGAGAAAGGTCTCTGGGATAATGTATTGGACAGAGGAATGCTATAACTTACAAAGACTATAATGATTTCCCCCCTTCTTTGACGGTATTGTGTGTCTCTGTGTCTGGCTGGGACACTGTTGACTTCATGGGAATGTCTTCTGCGTGTCTGCATCTCCAGGTCCGGGGACCCGGCTGGCTTGACCTACAACTGTTCTATTCGACAGGCCACAATCCAGTGCTGGTAATATCCACTCCACTAACACCAGCACCAACAACACCCCCTCCAGCGATCGGGCTTGATCTCCACATGAAAGGGCCTGCGAGCTCATTACCACAGCCTGGGGCTCATCAGGGCCTCCAGTCCCCGGGCCTTTTATAAGCAGGAGAGGATGGAGAAATTCGGCCAGGAGGGAAGAGGGATAGAAGAAGAGATCTCATATATAGGGCTTGCCATCCAGGCAGCCAGGTGTTAAAGGTACAGATAAGATGCAGGGAGGAAGTAAAAGAGGGGGAGGAAAGGGAAGCGATAAGGAAGGTTGGACAAGGCAGATGACAGAGAGGAAGTCAGGTACAGTAAAAAGGGGCAGGGGGGATGATAGAGGGAAAACGGGGGAAAGCTGACAGAGGGAGGAGGCTTTCTACTCCTATCTCTGTGCTGCGTTTCATCCTCCATAGGGCCCCAGTGTCACTCAGGCCTCCTCCAGCAAAGTCCAGCTTTGAAGTGATAATGGGGCTTTTGGCTAATGCTCCACTGCAGGTGCCCCTGGCTCCCTCTCCCTCTCCCAGCACGGGGAGAGGGACATATGATGAGATGAGAAGAGATGAGAATCCTTTCAAAGTCTACAGACGAGGCCAATCTTTCTTCTCTCTGCCTCTTTTTCTTTCTTTTGGTATATCTGCCAACCCCACTTACTCTATCCCCACACTATTTATTGCTTTGCAGGCACTGTCTGTCACTTTCAGGTCCTTCTATTGCCCTCTAACTCATTTTACCCTATTTCCACTTCTCTCACTCTTTGTCTCTTTACTCGACTGAATTGCAGCACTACAGTGGATATGAAGAGAAGAAGATTTTTAAACTATCCCAAAAAAAACAATTTTAAGTTAATAAAGAAAGAAAAAAATACAACTTTCTGAGCTGCATAAATAAAAAATCAACGCGAAATCTGAGATCTATAGCATGAAATGATTACAAAAGATGTTTTATATTCCCCTCCTGCCCCACCTTCATTTCTCTTTCATCCTTTCTGCTTACCAACTGCGCCTTCTGTCTCTCTGTGAATCCCTCCTCCTCAATCAATACTCGATGCCTCTCTCCTCCTCTTAGCTCCCTCTGAGGTTTCAGATTAGAGGGACTGCAGGCCCCGCTCTGGTTACGGTGCACAACAGGTAAACAAACAGATCTGACTGCATCTTAAATGTAATACAAATTTCTGGAAGCTTTGTTTTGGTGGGGCAGGTGTGTATGTATGTGTGTGTACTTGTAGCTGAAGCAGCGGGGAAGGAGAATCGATTCCATCCCCCAGCGATTTCCTGTTATACTGTACAAAGCTAAGAGGGAAAGACACCCCCTGCACAGAACAACATACTGTTTCTCATCAAAAAATATCTCCGCAGCCGGCATACACATACACTCAGGGGCTAATGAGATCACTGCTTCATGCTGTGATGCCAGCAGGAGAGTATTGTGAGAGGGAACCAGTATTGGAAACAGATAGGCATTTGTACTGGAATTCAGTTTTTCCTCTTTGCTGTGCTCGCAGGCCCTGCTCGGCTCAATATGTATTTTTACTGGAATGTGGGCAGTCCACTTACCTAAGCAGACAAGTGTCTTTTGTTTACTGAGAAAGTGGGATGGCTGAGGAGAGAGTGCAGAGCGCAGAAGCTCTTGGTAGAAGGTTCTGGTTGGATCCAACAACTAAAACGATTGAAATAGACACGTTTCAACTTTATTTTCCAGGTGCTATGCGTGTGTGTCTTTTTCCACTTTAGTCAGAGTGTGTTTACATGTTCATATGACTCATTACTGTGAATAACCAGATATGGGTACGCAGGTCGTTTAAGTGCTTACATGACTCAGAGAAACAGTTGTTTGTTTGAAAGCCAATATGATGTCTGACCTGGTGTTTGCTAGTCAATAGAAAAGTGCCAGTAGTGGGAAAAAAAGGGAAAACAGATGGACATTATGGCCATTTACATATGAATTTTTGCCAGAGAACCTAAACTCATGTTTTGCTTTGAATTTGATGCCCTGTGAATCACTGATTTAAAGGCTGATCATATTTTTTATATAAATATTTTATGTCAGTAGACAAAAACTAAGAGCATGAAAATGTGCAAATGAATATTCAATACTGTTTGAAGTAATAAAGTTTTGTGAAGTGGCAGTAGTCAGCTCTAAAAGAAAAAAAACTCTGAATGTATTTGAGGTAGAAGGGAGCTGACACTACTGTTCTGCCGTTCACTGAGCTAGAAACATTGTAATGCTGGCTTCTCTAATAAAGCTGGAATTTTAACCATGCTACCAAAATATTACGTATAAGTTTTTATAGCACTGACATACTTTTATGTGTATTCTTTTTGCAGATTGTGTTGCAAAATTAAAGCTCTTTCTGAAACATTGCTTTGAATTCAGTTCACTGTGGCCTCTGTGGTGCACGCACAAAGTCAAATGCCAAACTCATTCAGTGTGAATGTCAAGATTAATTAAAAAAAATGAACATGCAATCATGATTTGTTTACAATCCCAAATGAAATTCCTTCTTCAGTATCACAAATATCACACTAATTATCTGAATGTTGCCTTGATTTTGTCATAAATACATCTCAATATACAAAGTGAAATATAATAAATGGAAGCTTCCTTGCATATCCACAGCCCAGAAGTGCCAATTAACAGCTCCGTCTGCAAGAAGGAGGTGCTGTGTTGAAGGAAACATCAACAGCAGTTGCAGAAAGACAGAAGTTGCTTTATACACTCAGCCAAATAAGATTTTTTTGCAGAGATTAAAACCAGCAAACCTGTCATCACAAGTTAGCTTCTTTCACCATTAGCCTGCACAGTCTTAACCTCATTAACCCCCAGGCACATGAGGCGTTGTCTTTATACAGTGAACTGCTCAGTCACCAAGTTTCCAAGTTTAGCTGCTATGTGGCAGCAGCTCTGCATCCCGTGGAGTCTCGGGAACAAAAGGCCTGGAGGTGTGCTAAGTATAAAGCCCTAAGAATGGACCTGCTCACCACAGACAGAGAGGAGACAGAGCCCAGAGTTCACACACTCATACGCAAACACGCAGGAATATAGCCACGGGGAAGAGGAAGGAGTTCAACCAAAGACTCTCCTTCCAGAGGATAAAGGGATGCATCTAAAGCCTATAATTACACACACGCACACACACACACAAAACTAAAAATCCAAAAATCTCTTTCCACCCATTACACCACACTTTTCCCAAGCAATTGGCTGAGATGTCGTTCAGAAAATATGAGCTTCTTTTTGAACAACTTCACCTCCCGACTCTGCCTTTGTGTGTGTTTCTTCCGCTCGCTCTGTAAAGGTAAACAGCCCGAATCCAAGCCCTGCAGAGCATTGGTTGCTACAGCATCGCATCAGCAGGAGGTGGGCAAAGTCTGTGAGCACTGGCATTTGTGTGATTGCATATGTGTGTGTGTATGTTTGCGTGTGTGAAGGCATAATTTGCCCCGCAGTTTGTTTGTTTGTTCTTTTCAAATCAGAGAATCAGAGACAGAGCCCGAGGCCACAGGGTAGGGCTGGAGCAATCATTTACTGTACGCGTGTGGGTTTGCTGGGCATGTGTGCCGGGCAACACATGCGCATGTGTGGGTTGGGTTTTTTTTCGTGCTCCTTCCTGCTCCGGAGGATGTTGGGAAGGGTTTCGATTCCCCCTCTCCCTCTCCCTCTCCCTTCCTGGCCCAAGGGAGAGGAGGCTGTGTTTGGGTCTGCTTGGGTCACTTCCAACACTGAGCTCCAGTCTCAAGTCCAGACCCTAACAGCTCATAACTAGAGATTACACGCAGACACCGTAGTCTTCCCGCTAAGCCTCACACACACAACACTTCAACATGATGATCCAGAGCAGATAGCGCTGATCGAAACCCCAGATCCTCAAGCGAACCGTAACGAGATGGACAGATGCACTGAGTGAGGGAAACACCTATTGCAGGGAGATTGCACTCTATTAAGCCTGTGATGAACGAGCTGGACTTCTCATTCTGATGGCTGCGTCCATACTCCACGCTGCTCAACTTTACAGAGCCATTATGCACACACACGTCCACAAAGCATGTGCTCGCTCGCTCACACACACACACACACACACACCTACACACACACACACATGCAGGACGACCCAACTACCAGTATGTGTGTTGTTATTCCTGGACGGAACGGCAGCATTCCTCAAGACCCTGCTTGGAGATTCCAATGAGTGAGTGTATCTATGCATGTGTGTGTGTTTGCGCTCATGTGTGAGGACATGAGGGCAGCCTTTTCTCCCGTGTATGTCAGTTCCAATCTGGACCACGCAAAGCCAGCTGTCACAGAGGCAAACTGTCGGCAGCGGTACAGAGAGGAGGAGGAGGAGGAGGAGGAGGAGGAGGAGGAGGAGGAGGAGGAGGCCTCCTTCAGCAGCTCTGCGAGTGAAATCCCTGTGTGTGTATACTGATGACGGATCTAGACCACACTGTGATGTCTTATTCATGCTGTATCAATTCATAATGACCAGGACAGTCCCCAATGTGAGGACGTTCACGAACACGCGCATATGCAGACACACACACACACACCACAAACGTGTGCACACATTTGAATGACTGGTATGGTCAGTGCAGAATAATTTGAGTGTGTGTGTCTGCATCTGTGTTTCACTGCGTGTGCTCGCGCATGTTTGCTTGTGAGAATATTTAGAGCATCAGGGCCTGTTTGAGTGAATATGTAGAGCAGTGTGTACCAGACGCTGGACACACACAAGCAAAACAGCACTGATGTCCCAGCGCTTTAGTGTGAATATTTAACAAGCCTCAATCCATCTGCTCAATAATTCATGAGGAAGGACACAGAATCGTTAGTAAATATAAATACCGTTGCTTCTCTCCTGCTTTCGCCGCATCTTTGGCACCTCTGACCATCACACTGTCTCTTCTTTCACCTTCTTCTTCTTCTGTCTGTCTTTTTTTTCCCCTCGCCTTTTTCTTTTCTCTCTCGCTCCCCTTGTGTTGCGGTTGTGAATATTTCAGATGGCGGAGTGGTTTTTAAATTACCCCCTTTTGGCTTCCGCTCTCCTCACATGGTTTGGTCTGCATTTCTCTCTCACACACGGTCTGACTCGTAAAGAAAACAGCGACAAGCCATAAAAGCCACTTTTACCAGCTGACAAGGACAGGGGCAGGAAGAGGGGCAGGGGCAAGGAGTTAAGGCCTGCCTGGTGTTTTTTGGTTGGCCGCCAGATCAGGTATTTCATACTCCAGCAGAGACCTAAACTCTCAACCTGCATCTAGAAAGTTAGAACTACAAGAGTCAATTCATCAAAAATTGGAGAAGAAAAGCTAATTTTAGTTTGTTTTTGTTTTTTTTATCTAAGTTTGGTTGTCCCAAAGTATATTGGGGTGAAAGTAAAAAAAAGAAGCTTAGTTTCCCTGATACGCACAGGTATTTTGCTTTCATTGTGTCTAAAGTGAACTTTATTCACTAAAGTCATTGCTGTCAGTGTTTACTTAGTGTCAGACAAACCACAGTCAAGAAATCAGGATGTCTGCCATCCATGGCACAGAAACCTCCTGATGAAGACGGGTTGCCATGGGGACTGCTGCCAAGCGGGGGCCCAAATGGTCCTCGGAGGGCAAGAGAGAGAGGGAGAGAGAGAGACCTTGCACGTTGAGGCAGGTCATTCATAACCAGAGACAAAGAGAAGGAAACGACAAGACCAGCTTGGACCATTAACAGTCTGCCAGACACACATGCATGCTCAGACACACACACAGAGCACGGCATAAAACACTTAAAAACTGTCATGAGGAGAAAAAAAGGTCTTTCAGCCAGTCATACACAAAAAGTCAAAAGTTGAGTTAATTTGCCTGCTTTGTAGCACAAAAGTCTTGGAACAGCAAAGCCAGCATGTTTACAGCAAATGAAAAGGGGAAGATAACGCTATGCTGAATAGTAACAAAGTAAAAAAACAAGTGGGAATACTGTGACAGAGAGATGATTTATAGGTTTAATGATAGTGCACATTATTTATTCTAGATCTCCTTCCCCCAAACAATTCTTTCTTCTCACTCTGAGCTACCGTTCCCTAAGCATCAAGCGATCAACAAACAGAAAACACAGCATCCCTCCAACACAAACACAGAGCAGGCAGCACCGCATCAACACATAGCTGAAGCCGCTCTTTTATCTACAGTCAAAGCCATATAAAGAACGTAATCCCTGGTGTATGCCTGCCATCCACACATTAGCACACAGAGATGTAATTATAGTGTTATTCTGTGTGTGTGTTTGTGTCTAATTAGTGTTATTTACATTTCCCTCTTTCTCTCTTCCTCTCCGTCTTTCTTTCTCTCTCTGTCTCTCTCTCTCTCATGTGTGCGCATTTATGCATGTGTGTCATCAAGCCAATATTTCAGCGTGTGTGTTTAGGGTTTGTGTATACCAGCATACCCGTCGTCAAGCATTAACACGAAAATGAAAGATCTTGAGGAGGGATGAGACACATCCCCTCTCCGATCCTTTGCCAGGGTTTCCTCCGCTCCCCTGTAGTGCAGGTAGGACCACACCCTTCCCTCCTTTCCCCCTCCTTCGTACCTCCCCAGGGGGATCACACAAGAGAGAAAACCTCTCCTAACCACCCCCTCACCCCACCACGTAATACCGCACGTTAGCCGTTAATGAAAGCAACACCCCTTCAAACGAGCCTGTGTTGTTGCCGGCATTTGTTTGTGGCAGAAACAAGCAACGCGGTAATCAAAAACCACAAAATACCCCTTCGCCTCCTCCTCCCACAACCCCCCCATCCTGAGCCCAAACCAGATGCCGTTCCCCGGGGCCAGCCATCAGGCTAACTGCTCTGCACTCCTCCGACTCCGCTCACCTATCCCTCTTTTTTCTCTTCCATCCCGCGGTCCTTCCTTCCTCCTGCTCTCCCACTGCGAAAAGACACTAATTACAGACATGGATGAGTAGATTACAGATCTGAAGTCGCAGTGGAAGTGGGATGAGGAAAAGTCAGGGGTGGTGGGCTGGGGGCAACAGGTCGTTAACAGTGATGAATGCAACTCTATTTTCACTGTTATTGTTCACCGATGTTCTGCGCAGCGCCTCTCACCTCTGCGCCGCCGTTCCCATGCCTTCCCGTCGCTGCCATCCATCACAGGCAGCTTTAACTAACTCTAACTATCTCTAATCATCTCTAATCAATTCCAATTATCTCTCCTCTGCCCCTCATGCATCAGTGTCTCTGGTATCTCTCAGGCATGGGAGGAGAGGAGCGGGGGCGTAGATAAAGAGGTAAGCTCTCAAAACAGAGAGCAGAACATGCAGCTCGGTAAAATATAGGTACGCAACCTCAGTTCTCTGTTATGCACATGGAAAAAGACACAATGTACAATGTAAGCCGACTAAGACTCAAACTTTGACAGAATTATTGCAAAGATAAAAAGCTGTTATTTTTTAGATCCTTGTCCTCCAGAGCCCAGAGAAAATGTACCATTTTTAAAAATCTGTGTTCTCGCAAGAACACTGGCATTAATTCTCCACCCTCCCTTTGTAGTGAAAACTCATTACCCCGTTAGCTTAATGACTGCATGGGAGTCAAGTGTGTAAAAACTCCCCACAAATCAACAGTCCTCCGCTCATTTAACCGACAGCCTTTTATTAACCCGGCTAGCTTTTCCTCAAAAGTTTAATGAGACCAACAATCTCATCTGCTATCCCTCCCTCCCCTATCCTCTACGTCCTTCTTTCTGTTTGTCCTCTCAGCAGGGTGTCTAAGACAAATAGCCACTTTGTTATACAAGCTTTTCCTCAAACCCTCACTCAAACAGAGCAAAAAAAGAGGGGAGTCGAAGAGACGGGGAGGAAGGGAAGGGTGTAAAAAGTACAGAAAAAGGAAAAGGGGGGCAATTAATCCTGCGTCCAAGAGAAGAGAAACCATCTGGGTTAGCGCTCCACCTGAGGCCAGCGGGCTTTCACATTAACCTCTCTTGTTAGGATCATAAAGGCAGACCCTAACAAGAGCCGGTGAGCACTTTGAGCAAGTGCAAAGACACACACAAACACATATGCACAGACTCTCCTTCTCTCTCTCTCGCTCTGTCTCTCTCTTTCTCTGTCATCCTCAGACACACACACATTCACACCAACGCGCACATGAAATAGTAGCAAAAGTCTTCCCCCGGGAGAAGAGAACCTTTTAAGTCCATTAAAAGCTGCTGGCGGGAGCGAGACAAGCCAGTAACCTAACCGCATCAGTCTGGAACCAGAACCCACGGTGTGGCCCAGACACACCGCTCAGGAGTTAAGAAACACATTAGGAAAAACCTTTGTCTTCGACTGCTGTTCCTCATCCCACGCTACTAGACCTGATTTTTAACAACCACTCCAAGTCTTTCATAAAAAAAAGCAACTGTCAATCAAACACAGGCGCCATAAAGATTGCATTAATTTCAATTCCACGGCCCTGGATTGCACATTTGTTTTAACTGCTAAAGAATGTACGGCACTTCCACACCTGAAAAGCTTCAAGGCCCATTATGGCTCTCTTTTATCCAGCCAAGGATAAAGAACAAATGAGTGTATACACAGACACATAGCGAATCGATTAAGCAATGTTAAACAAAGTCTCATTCTCCAGAACGTGGCAGGGAAGCCAGCGCTAGCTTTAGAATAATGAGCGTGAAGTTAGATTGGATGAAACAGGGGAGCTGTGTTAGCACAATCCTCTGGCTGTTGGCAGAGCCCGCCGCTCCAGATGGACTAATCACGCTTGTCCAAGGCCATCCGCTGGTCTGGAAGGCCTCGGTCTGCTCTGTGTCTGTTCCAGCTAAAGAGACAACCCAGTGCTGCTCAGTGTTAGGAACCCACAGACGGGCCGGCCTTGCCCCAAAAGATGAAGCTTTGCCCCCGAAGCTCTACAGGTTGGTTTTGGCATAATGATAGGTGACGTGAGGAGACAGTTGTGAGGAAGTGACAAATAGATTCAAGATGGTGTTAAACATCAAACGCAAGATAAGCGGATGTAGGGCTGACTGGGATCATGGGTTAGTAGTGCTACTATGCGGATTGAAGGGAGGGAAATGATTTTTCCATGTCCCACTGTTTCATCATTCCCAGATGCTCCAGGTAATCTGAACTGGAATAATGGGAGCTGGAATGATCGACTAGCAACAGGGATGCTGATTATCTCAAAGAAAGGAAAGAAAAAACAGTGACCCTGTTGCCAATGGGAATAAAAGTTTAGCATTGCTGTGGGATTGTCTCACTTCACGGGGCGCATGAGTGTTAGGAAGTGTGGGTGTGTGACAGTACGAGTTTGGCCTTAACAAGTGGAAACCGAATGAAATGACATATTTCATTCAAATGATGGAGGTCCAGTGGCAGCGGGACTTCTACTGTGACATAAAACGACCTCATTAAGTAACGCAGACATCCTCTCACCTTGACCAGAGTTCAAAGTCTAATGCGTTCTTTAGTTCAGGTCCCAGTGTCACACCAGCTCAGCGGTGGATTCTTTCGCAGACAGACTAGCATGGAGAAACTGCAGATGACTTGGCATGAGGGCTTAATGATGTGTAAAGAACTCAGATTTCCACTCATCCAGCTCTTTCTGTCTTACAGACAGTAAGTACAGCAGGAATCGCCGTGTACAGTTCATCTAAGTGGTTGATGACACCTGATGGCATTCCAATAAGAGCAATTGACACTTAATTGATCTTTAATTGTGTTCAAACCAAACCAAAGCCAACATTTATCAGACTTACTGAAACCACGCTGTGCAATATAGTGATGTAGGGATGATCTCTCACCAATCTCAACATTGGTGGCTTGCACAATAACAAAAAGACAAAGGGAGATGGCGTGTGCACTGACAGAGAAGAAAAAATGAGAGTGTGCTCAAGTGAAATAAAAAGTGAATGTACTTACAGTCGAGACAGGGCAGGGTTCTTCTGAAACAGCAACTCAGGAAGCTGCTGCAGTTGATTACGATTCAGCCGCCTGCGGCAGGGAAAACATATGATCAACCAGTGAGTTTGTGTGTGTGTCTATGCGTGTGCCCCTGTGTAGGCTGTGAATAATTTCTGCGAGCTGCCGTAGAATCGGCTTAGCCACAGGCTATTGTGTTTCAGTGTGCTCTGAATGTCACATAAATATCCAACTGAAAGTTCAGGGGAATTAAACTTCTAGTCAGAGACAGTGTCGTAAATTATCTCTGCGCAGTTAAATTACAATGCTGCGCCTAGTAGAATTCAGTGCTCTGACTTTCCCAGAGTAACGGAATAGCAACATTCCCATTTAAACAAGTGAATTAAATCTACCAGTTATCGGAACATGAAGAGATTTTATCTGGAGTGAACTATCAGAACAAGATGTTTCTAAATAAAATGAAGAGAAAAGGATGAACCTATTCAAGCCCAAGGAAGCGTTGACTGGGATGGTGGTTGGCAACAGACGCCATGTCAAACAACTAACGTCCAAGACTGGCAGGCTTTATGCAAATACAACAATTAAGTCAATGAGAAACAGACTGTTGCTAATCTGTTGGAAACCACAACTCTCTTCCCCCTGAATGGCCCATTGGAGGCACATGGGAGTGAATGCAGCGGCTGTGGCACAGAGAGGCTGCAAATCTGAAAGGCAGGCCGCTGCCATGCCTTCAGACATATTCAGACAGATGTTGGGACTTGTGCCACTCTCTGTATACACTGAGAAGAGTGCTTGGCGGGCTGAGGTGGAGATTTAGTGCGCAATGGGCATTAATGGTCTGCTGCCGCTCCGTTCACACTGAACTGTACCTGCTGGTGGGTTAGTGGCTTTTAAACATTAGAGAAACGAGCCGCTTAATTTCCACATTGGTCTGGCACTTGGATATGTCTGCCCAGTGTTTGGGATCGGTTGAATATGGAGGAGAAAGGCGAGCTGTACATGGCCTCGAGTATGATGATGTAAACTGTTGATGTGGGTTTCAGATCAGGGGAAAGTCTTTTATAAGTTAACCACGATGTGTGCATGACGGCATGCATCCATAAAGTCATCTGCCGTACAGGTTTCCATGTGGGTAGCTGTATTGATTTGTTGACGAGCTGTTTGAGGTGTGGTTGACCGTGTTTGTCTCTATGTGTTTTCCCAGCCAGTTTACAAGCTGTCGAGAAGTCCTGGTGCTGTCCAGATGAGCCGGGGTCTGCGGTGGGGGAGGCCTCTTAAGCCCACATATCCCACTGAGGGCATTCCTGTCAGGCAAAGCTAATAAAAAAATACTCCCAGCCCACGCTGTACCCTCTCAGCACCATCCGACCACAATGGAACGACGGGGAAGTGCCTCACACTTGATACGCCATTTACGGCCGGTTCCTCCTGTTAGTTTCGTTATGCTCATCTAATGCAAGCACCAAATACAGGTCAGCAGCAGGGTGGGATTTTCATTCGAAGTTTAGAATAAACGTTAAGAAATGTGTTTTTTTCTGGTCAGCCCATCGACCCTGGGTGGTACTCACAGTCTCTCCAGCTCCTTCATGTCATCAAAAGCTCCGCGCTCGATCACAGTAATCTGATTCTCCATCAGCTGCCTGCGGAAAGAAGACAGAAAGAGAGTCTTAGGAACAACGTGATACAGTGCGGCTTTGACTTTTTTACGAGCCTGCAGACGGTCACTCAGGCTTTAACAAAGTATAGGGGGCTTTGGGGTTTGGGTGGCGAGACTTCTTGCAGCATGTATATTCAAGCTGGGTGCAGTATATTCAACACCTCTCTCTCTCTTGCACTCTCTCTCTCTCTCTCACACACACACACAGAGGGCAGTGGTGTGGACTGAGGGCACAGTATGGAATCTTGGCAAAAGAAGCGGGAGTAGCAGCCAGGAAAGTTTCTAAGGTGGCTTAGAAAGTGTGGGTCCAGGCTCTGGTGTGGTCCGCTGGGTGCTGTGGCTGGGTGGAGACGAGACGAAAGGTAGGCAGGGGGTCAGAAAGTGTGAGAGGGGGAAACTGTGGTGGGCTCCAAGGTTTTACAACTGGCGCAATCAAGGGAAAGTAGACTGTGTGTGTGTGTGTGTGTGTGTGTGTGTGTGTGCCTGTTGGATAACATAGCTGGGCAGTATCAGAGGTGCAGGCAGCAGATCAAGGCTATTAGTCACACACAAACAAACATGGATGCACACAAACATTACAGTACATGCTCACAGGCAGGAACACATCCTTTCCTCACCGACACTGCCAAAGCTAACGCGCAAAAAAGAAAAAAGAGAGGCTTGGATGGTTTTGGAAGTGTTACAATAACACAAGGCCAGGAAGGAGAGAAAAGCGTCCAGCAGCTTTAGAAGCAACAAGAGCTTTCCTTCATTACGTATACAACTGTTCTGTGTTGAAGGCAGCCTCTCATGTCTCCTGTGAGGCCGCGACGCGCTGCAACTCAGCAGTCTGGGCTTCCTCCCCATCGAATATAAATGCTAATCACTGTTCGCACTCCATAAACATAGAGAGAAAAGTGCAATTCACCTCTGATCCCTTTCTCATGAATTTAGATGGAAGCGAGAAAAAAAATTGTGATGAGTATTTTTGAACTGAGAAAAGTTTGGTGTTTTTTTTGTGTTTTTTTTTTTACACGCAGTGTGAGGCCATGTAACCTCCAGTTTTTCTGATCTGTTTATCTCTACTTTTTCCAGATTTTTCATTAGTTGTTCGGAGCTTCCTCACACACAACACGCACACATACACACGCAGACATTGCTTATTTAGGCCAGCCAAGCACCCAGTGCCAGACGAATGGAGGTAAATCAGCTGTGTTGATTTTAGACTGACAGGAGAGATGGCAGCTGACTGTAAAGATAAACCTCCATTCCTGTTTGGCTCCTTCCGAGGGTTGCCCCGAGGTCAGCGGGATCAGAGGTCAACCTGCTGTTAGTCTTAATGCTGTTGGCCCACAGACGCCCCCCCCGCCCCCATACGCAGTTTTTCTGGTTGCACACACACACACAGAGACATGCATTGGTTCTACACTACATTGATCATGCATCATATCATGCATATGGCTGTCATTTCAGAAAGCGAGCAGCGTGTATGTGTGTGTGTGTATGTGTGTATGTGTTATGTGTAGCACAGTGGTGGCTGTGAGGAAATCAGAGGGTTTACAGCAATGGAAGTTCTGTCTTAAGTACCCCTGCAAGGAGTTGTTTCCTTCGTACTCGCCAGTGACAAGCTGCCGACACGAAGGCATTTAACCTCCACGTGGGGCTAGAAGGTGGTGCAGAAAAGGAGGCATGCATGGGAAGATGAAAAGGGGACAAGGAGCAGTGGGAGCACGGCTAAGGCTCAGAAAAGACAGGGCAGACAGGGGGATGGGCGAGTAACGACGAGGCTTGAAAATAGTCCGGTTTGCTGGCTCGTCGGAATTATGCACAGCTCGTGTTACATTTAAAACATGTTCAGGTCTATGCAGCTTCCCCTCTGGCACTGTTTTTAACACCTATGGCACCACTCACAAGTGTGTGTACACACTCGCACATACACGCAGACACTTTTACAACTACTTTAATACCCGAAGTCACAAGTGCTGTTTAATTTCAACACAGGGGGAGTCAATGGCTTTACCCGCATGTGTTAACTGTGTTGAGAGCCTATTTAGGCCTGGCGCTTGTGTACACATTACATGTTGATGTGTGGGAAAAGGGGGCAAGTGTGTGTGCGTGTGTCTAAGGGACAATAAGTGCTACTACAACAGGCAGAATACAGTGAGCTCGAAGTCCATTACTTCACTTGCTGCAGCCGCTCAGTAGCTTAATGTACTCTGGAGTAGGACTCTTGATAGAAGCATCTCCACTTCACTGGGTTTATGCTAATTTGAGCAGCAAGTCTGTACAACTTGCGAGCTGCAAGGTTAGATACAGCCCACGTATGCATGAATAGATTAACTCAGACACCAACATGTAGCGCAGACACACATACACAAACATCACAATGTCATACATGAACGTGAAGTACTTACAGAACTCGGATGTACTTGAGTCCGGCAAAGTCACTCTTGGTGATGCGTGTGAGGTTATTCCCATTCAGCTCCCTGCAAAGACAGACACGCAAACATGTATGAATAATTCAGCTTTATCCTCCCTCTGAACATGTTCCGCCTGATTAATAAAGGAGCAGACAGTGACACGGAGGCATCTTTGTCTACTGATACCTGAGTTAAAATCTCATCTGGAGCTCAGCAGCACACACAACCACACGCTTCAGGCACACGTAGTACACACATGCAGAGCCCCAAGCTGTTTGCTAAACCCTGCCGCTGGTGTAATATATGCAGAGAATTTCTTTAATTGCTTGTGTTTTTATGAAATGCAAATAGCTTTAGATGTGATGTGAAATGTAACATATACTGACGGGTAGAATTGGAAGGGTTGTTTTAAAGGGAAGTTCATGCTCGGTTTGTACTCCACTGGGAGATATTAAGAAGTCCTATTAAAATGGAGGCCACATTTGAGCTGCCTGTTTGTCTTTCTATTCCAGCACTCTCCCACCAACACCCACAAGCCCCCCTCTCTCTCTGTGTCTGCCCTGTCCTTCGACTATTGGTAGGGATTAACAGGAGCCAGCGGAGGGGATTTGGGTAGGGCCACAAGGCCAGAAAGCTAAGTGCTGTGGATATAATGGGAGCAGCCTCCCTGCTGAGAGCTGGCCATCACGGTAAAAGAGACAAAATAGTTGAAAAGGGGAGGTTTTGAATTTACTGTTGGGTTCTTACAAGTTGACTATAATCAAATGGCTGACAATAATTCCTTCAAAAGTGTCACCCCATTTGATAACTCTAAGTGTAGCGTGCTGAAGTTGACTGTGGCAATCTCAGTGCTCTTCTGGATTCAGTTACCTCTGCTGATACAGGAAGACTGAAAGATTCATCTTTAACCTCAGTAGCATATTTTATTCTCATGATGGAGGGAAAAGAAAGCAGACAAAGCATGTAAACCTTTTTATGTGCTACTGCACTTTCCTAAGCATTTATGGGTCCAGCCTACCCTGATCCCACCCCCATCTGAGAGCACAACCAAAAAACTGGTTCCAAATCTACGCTGAAAGCGCTGGTCTTTCTCCCTCAGTCACTCTCTCCTTCTCTCGTCTAATGACCACTCCAGGGACTGTAGCGCTATGCAGTACGAAAGAGACCGGTCATTATAGACAGATGGTGTGTGTGTGTGCATGCATGTGTGTGTGTACACAGGTGCATCGGCAGGCCAAGCGACAGGGCCACGGGAAATAAATAATGGACTGGGCTTCATTAGCCTGAGCTCCGATACACGCACATGTGGTGCTCATTACAGGTGCTTATGCAGATAGGCACACATATAAACCCACACACACTTCTGGATTCCCAATATCTTATCTTCAGGGTGGTCATTGCTAATGACACCCGAAGGACATTACAAAGGAGTGATAGATGAGGAGAAAAGGGTGAAAGAGTGAGAGATGGTTGTGAGTGAGGCAGAGGGGTGGCAAGGAGAATATGTGGAAAAATGACTCACACATAAACAAGTGAAACCACACTTTTCTCCTACAGCACTGAGGTATTGCTTTGTCCTGTAATAAGAGACATGCTAAAGTTTCTGAGTGTACTCCAGAGTTAACTAATCAAACTGTTGTGCAATAACATCTCAAAGTGTTTTGTTAGCTGAAATATGACTGAACTAATTTTACTGGAAACATCTTCAACAGTGTTGCAGCATCCAGCTGAAAGCGTCCTAAAAACCACATTTTCCATGCACCTGTTCAGCAATGCTGTGACATTTAGACAGCACTCAAATGCCACCACCAGCCTATGATGTTTTAACCAGTCAGGATACACACTGTTTATGACATATTCTGACCTTTTCAATTGGCATTTTGCTACAAAAAACATGCAATGTTTTCTAGTTCTTGAAGTTGCCCAGGTGATAATCATACTCCTGAAAATTGCCCAGGCAATAATGCTCCCTCTGCAGCTCATCTGCTACAAGGATTGATGACTTGTGCATGTTGGCAGGACCTTCTACAGCTATCTATTACTATTGAGCTGTACATTTATGAAAAGCACTGTCCCGAGCATGCATTTTGTATGAAAGGGAAAGGTTCCCAATAAAGTGGGCTATAAATAGATGTGTATTGTGCTACAGCTCCTGGTGTCTCACTGACCTGATGACGTCTGCTGACCTAGGGGGTATTCTGTCTCTGGGGAAACTTGCCAAGTTACTCCCATCTCTGAGGATGCTCTGTTGCTTTGGTTGATGGAAAGTAACTGGGATTCACATCAGCTTTAGTCCGGGAAGTCCTTTTTTTTTCTTGCACGCACACAAGCATGCAAGCACGCGTGCACACTGAAGTGGTATACACATGGTCAGTGAACTTTGATGCTAAGTTCTGCATGGATGAGCAAATCTAGGTGTGCTCACATCTTAAGAGAGAGGTCAGAGAATATGGACTCATACATTAAGTCAGGAGTCAGTGCTAGTCTCTGTGATGTTTCCACATCTGTATAATGGAACTGTATACATACAGTGTCAGTGCCTCAAAGAAAAATCTGCTGTTTATTAGCTAAAATATCAGTCACTGCTATTTTCTTTGTTTTACAATCAAAGGAACCTAAGTGATGGCTTTTGGCACAGCAGCAAAGGGACGTTCGCTCCTTTCATAGACAGATGTTTTGTAGTACTGACTTGGTGCTGGAAGAGGCAGAAAATTATTAGGTATCATTCCCAGTTCCTACAGCGAAGGATTTCCACCTCCAACAGCTTGAGTCAAATCCATTCCATCCTTCGGAAACTCTGTAAGGATCCCAAGTGCTGACACACTTCCTGGAGAGCAAGTGGATTTATGACATCACTATCTAATCCCTCTTCATCTTCCATCCCAAGTTGATTGATGCCTGGGAGTACTTCCTGGTGTACCTTCCCTCGGGTGGACATGCGGCAGCTACACTCCACCGCTCCACATCTCTATAATTCAAAGGGGCTGGGAGCACTGCTACAATACTGAAAAACTCATTATGTTTATTTCTGCCAGCTGCTGGGGTCCCCTAGCTGAGGGGGACCTGGTTCGAATTGAGCAACAATACATGAAATGAAACCCCAAGACTAGAGGGAGGATAAGCAAACACACCGGCTCGCTGAGGCCTGCGTACAGATACGCTCACACAGATACAAATATCCACATGTGCTCTGCTTCTTACATACACAAAGACCATATAAATATACTGGAACAAGGAATGCACACAAGCACACCTACTGGCATGCACAAATACAGCGCCTGTGGGGAAGGCAATTGTGTTCTGTAGAGGACTGGCTAGAGCGAAAGAACATAATGATCAGAAGAGAAACTACTGTTGACTGCACAGCGTAAACCATTACCAATATATGGAGAAACCATGTGAAACTCAAACAAAAATAGCAGCAGTGGGGCAAAGCGAGCTCACTGAGCAAGTCGAAATGATCAGTTAATTTAAAAAAAGGCAGGTTCACATGTGGAACTGTCCATTTTTAATTGATCAGCTAAATTGCTGCCACACTTTGGACAATGCTAAACTGTCATGTCACTCTCTTTTTCTGCCATTTACAGAGGTCAGATGTGACTCGTGGAGGTGGGTCACTGTTGGCACCAAGCTTCAGTTTCGTGTCTTACTATTGCAGCCGCTAAACAATTGGCAAGGCAAAACTTACTCACAGGCTGTGGCAAAAGGTAGGCAGGACGAGACACAATGTGACCAGGATTTCAAACTTTGCATACATGGCTAGCAAAAGCATTTCACAAGTTGAAAGTACCACATATTTTAACATGCACTAAATTTCATTCACCTTCTATAGCATGCAGTCTTTCCAACAGGTTGAAACAGCAACACGTTAATCTTTCATCTAGAGGTCGTGGTGGACATTGGTGAGCTATTTTGCAGGTCAAAGGTCATTAAACTGAACTTTCTTTTAGATTAGACTTAAATGACTGATTAAGGTGCTCATTTTTTTTGCAGAGCCGTTATTCTGTGTCGCTGCAATGAGCGCCACAGGACCATTTGTCCTGAACAGCTTTAGCCTGGCAGGGAGGACAGAAGCCAGCTGATTGAGGATCAGTGGCACGGAGCGGTCCAAACTCCTCACTGTGGAAACAATCTGATGATCAGAAGCCTGAGGTCCTTCACAGCCCAAGCGTGGATGCTCATTAACCACGATCACACACTGATAATGCTGCTGACCGGCCGGTGAGCGCTCTCCTTTAATGAATGAACAGAACAGGTTGGGAAGCTGCGGAAGAGTGAGGCATTCCTCCTCCTCCAGACTCTATAACATATGGACGTGACAGCCGTGAAAGACACAGGAGGAGAGGGAACAGGGGAAAAAAATAAAAAATAAAAAAGATTGAGTCACAGAGAGACAGAAAGAAGACAGAGCTGCTCTGACAGTATTGTTAGCTGCCTAAAAGCGACGGTGTGGAGCAGTGTGGCGAAGTGTTGCGAGTAGCTGACGGGCTGTCTGGGAAACGTCAGAGGAGAGATGAGGCCTGGTAGACTATGAGGAGAAAGTGACCTACATACTAGTTGGTCCGACATGCTAAGGAACCAGGCGGTACCATCCGGGCTCACAACAACCTCCTCCTCAAAGATAGAGAGACTGTGAAAGAAAGTGAAAGAAAGAGAGAGACGGAGAGAGAGGCGGAGAGAGAGAAAGCAGACCACCATGACCAAAATAACACACTTTTAAACCCAACTGGAACGCTTCTATCCACACTAAGAGGTCAGATTTCTGCTCAGCTTGAACAAAACACTCCCTCCCATTGAAATGTGGCTTTCAGACGAGCAGTTAAGGCCCTTAACTGTACATTTGAGTGTGTGTGTGCGTGTGTGACAGCAAACGTCTAACTGTGCGTGCGTGCGTCTGTGCAGAGACGTCTGAGAGTGTTTTCAGAGCTCCTGGGCTCCTCAAGGGCTGTTTACAGTTTTCATTCTGCTCCGTCAGGCCTCAGGAGCAAGATTACTGATTGGAAAGGTAAACATCAAGCAGATCCTACACATGCATTGCCACACACACACACACACACACACACACACACACACACACACACACACACACACACACACACACACACACAC